>LR738710.1:249994133-250024711 GCA_902687465.1 Secale cereale
CCCTAAGCGTTGAATCTTACAACAGAGTGTTCCGGTTTCTAAAGGAAGTGTCACTTCAAAGTTGTGTATTGACCTTTCCTTTGATCACATCACCATAGGTCCTTGGAAGGTGTGTTAAACATTCGAGAGCGTTTTGCAGAAGTCTTCACGAAGGCTGTGCGAAAATAGGACCTTGCATCATGACACTGGAGACAGATTGATGTTTAAGAGAGACCTCTTAATCTTCCTTAGAAGTCTACTTTAGGTGGTGCTGCATATGAAGGGGGTGGCTACATTGGAGGTCCCGCGTCTGCATCTTGAGTTGTGGGATAGAATGCATGTCGTTAGAGTCTAAATGCTAGATGTAGAGCTATATTGGTCGTCTTGGTGTTAGCGTGTATCATGTGTCAGTTTGCAATAATGTGAAAGTTGTTGTTTTCTGGTTTTGGTGGCCTTATTAGTTTTTGACAAGCATTGCAGAAGCTATGTCGATTTTATTAAGAGAAGAAAAAATAAATACAACTTGGCAGGGTTTATAAGGGAAACTAGGCTGAAAATCACAACAACCACAAACAAAAAAAGAACGACCACCAATGACAACCCAAGCAGACCACCACCACCACCTAACATGCCCTCTTTCTAGATATATGAAACACAAGTCTTCGAAAACGCTTTCAAGAAAGAAAATGACGCCCGAGAACACCGCTCTCGCTGGCATCGACCTCCGTCAACCACAAAGCTTTTCCCCAGACCGACGCACTATGAACCCTGGGAATGTTTCGGCCTAGCCAACAACCTCAAACACCACTTCCACCCCAACCGGCCACGACCTAGTGTGAGGAAGTACTCTTCAACAATGCCCACGAGCGCCAATATTTTTGGCAATGACCATCATCGACGAACAAGGCTTTTGCCCAGAGCATTATGCCGCACCACCTCTGGGTAGGGGCCAGGGCACTTAGAAACCTTGTGAGATCAAACCGCAACTCCATTCACATTAAACAGTGGTGAACCAGACCAAAAGGAATAGGATGCAACGACCTCCGCAACTCCATGGTGGACTTCCTTCAACAACATCTACACTGCCACCACCATTGCAACAATGGCTTCCACAAGCCACAACGGCCCAGGCGCACCACACACCACTATGCTAACTTGCGAACCGTAACACACAGAAGTGCCGTCGCCGGCGTGTCCGTTTTGGTGGCCTTATGCTGCCATAGTTTTAGAGTTGTTTTACCTAGTGTTTTCGTTTTTGTACTTAGACGTGACAAAGTGAACCCGAGTCTTATATGGTGGTTTCGTTTTTCAATGAAAAATGAATGTTGAAAAATGAAACCTGAGGCGGAGCTCC
The DNA here is from genome assembly GCA_902687465.1 of Secale cereale. NCBI lineage: Eukaryota > Viridiplantae > Streptophyta > Magnoliopsida > Poales > Poaceae > Secale > Secale cereale. Next base: position 249,995,467 of record LR738710.1, read on the forward strand.
TGATCGGATATAATGGAAGGGTGAAAAAGGAAAATGAGGTACGTTGAAGCAACAACACAAACATGTCCAAAACCTAAAGAAAAAGTGACACACGACTCCTAGCGAAAGAAAAAGGTGATACACGATTTTCTATGACTTTCGTATTCCTATGATATTCTACGCTATGAACCAAAGAAGGCCCGAGTGTGAAAAGAAAAGAGGTATGTTAAAGCAACAACACAAACATGTCCAAAAGCTAAAGAAAAAGCGATACACGATTTCTCATGCGCGTTCGCAATATCGGTGTGATCGATCCTATGGCGTAACCCAACACTCGTTGCATTGCAATATCTTTGGGTGTCTGCCTGCTTTATATGGGTGATGGATAGTGGCATGGTGCTGCCATCTTTCAAGCTTTGGTTTTCATTCACGTGCCGTGGTCAAGGGAAATTACGTTCCGGGCTCCGGCCACACGTAGTCCACAGTTCACACTTCATCACAGCTACTGGGGCTTTTCAATTTTCCTGGAACAGGAGCCTGCTGGGGGGCATCCTACCGGAGCCCTTGCTACCCCCGATCGGAGAAACTAATTATTCTGCTCGGTTGGCTGTGGCCACTGGCCTACACTAGTACTCCTTGGTTCATTCTATCGTTGGCCAAAGAAAGAGCTCATCTCTCCCCGGCACACACACGCTTCCCCGTCTCCAAAAACCCTCTCTGCACGGGCACGCCATGGACAACCCACCGGCCGGCAACGTGGCCAATCCTCCGGCAGCAGCGGCGGCAGCCAACAGTGTGGCCAACCCTCCGGCGGCAGCGCCAGCCGCAGCAGCAAACAACGTGGCCAATCCTCCTCCGGCGGCGGCGGCGGCAGGACCCGCAGCAGCAAACAACGTGCTCGATCATCTGGCGGCGGCAGAGGCAGCAGCAGCAAACAACGTGGCTAATTTTCAGGCGCAGCAAGCAGCGGCGGCTGCAGCGGCGGCGGCAGCGGCGGTGGCAGCGGCGGTAATGTGATTCACAAGATCATTTCTGCTGCTTCTTTCTTCCTTTCTTTGCTTGCATAATTTTGCTTCGTTTTCTCTACGCCGTCGGTAGCAAATTGGTTAGTTAGCAAAGGAACTGACATGCGTATACGGGAGTTGGGACTACAGGAGTAGTTCGTGACAATTGCCTTACGAAATCATGGTGTTTCGATATTTGTAAAGCCCACAGGCCAGTTCTACTAGTTCCGTACGTACGCGTTCTTGTTTCAACTGGCCAGCCAGATCTAATATGTTGGTCGGATCTACGCCTACACACACAGACATAGATATGATTTCTACGAGGAGGAGGAGCTACTACTTCACTTGTTTGTGCCTCAGTCTCTTCTCGAAATCAGCTGCTACATCATAAAACCAAGTTTGTTTGTTATTCAGATGCCACGGATCATCTCATTTTCCATAGTTTTACATCATCTATATAGGTCAGTAATTAGACAGTTATAGTTCTGGTGTGTTGTACGACTGCCCATGACTTGAGAAGTTGATATCGAAAATGTAGCGCTATCAATAGCATCGGCGCTGAACTGAAACTGACTCGCTGACCTCGACTGCAGGAAGCTGCTGCAGTGGCTGCCGCTGCAGCGCTGGAGCGGCGCCGCAAGGAAGACAGGGATTGTGCGTGCTTGTGCTGTGTGTATATCCTCGGCATGCTGCTCTTCTTTACTGTCATGATTCTGCTCACATCCAAGCCATGGAATCGAGGCTAGAGAGCATGATGGTTTTCTCTAGTAGTAGTACTATTGTGTCCAAGATCAGGCAATCTGTTGGTGTGCTCGGTCCAGCAGAAAATGCTGGGGAAGAAGAACTAGTACCGTACGTCTAGAGTGGTTTGTAGATTGATCATTGTAATATATAAGCCGAGTATGATTTCAGTTTATGTGACGCCTAGTAGTACTGCAGTCTGAATTTGAGGGTGTGCAAAACTTGAGTGAAATATTAGCGGAACTTTACTGAAGCTTGCGAAAATTTGTGTCAAACAATTTACACGTAGTGCAGTGTGGTCGATCACCGTGCTCTTCCGGATCATTCACACACGGTGCAGCCAGAGGACGCCCGGCCGCCTGTTGCTCTGCCTGCATAATTGCGTTGCCATTTCGGAGTCTGCCCGCTTTTCGTGGGAGGGCTAGAGTGCTGCCATTTTCGTGTGCTTTTTCGACTTACACGGAACTGGAGTCAAGAGAGCGCCTACACTTCTTCATCTTCATCTCTTTGCGTAGGGATAACACATGCAGAATCATCCGGCCGTCCAGGTGAACAGTGTATCCACCTTGCGGCCAGCCCCACACAACGTGGCCAATCCTCCAGCTGGCGAGGCGGACGCCAATGCTCCAGCCGTCGACACTCCAAGTCCCATTGCCCCCACTCGATTCAAATTTTTGGTTGTCCCAATCCACATATTTACTTCATGTATTTTTCATGTATTCAAATCCGGTCATACCATAGTAACGAACATGCAAGATATGCGAGCGAAATCATACTCTAGGGTATCAAAACCGGGTCAGTCAAAGGCGCTGGAAATGCAGGATAAACCAAAACGTTCATGGAAGAGGAAGGTTTACCCTGCATCGGCCGTGTGTAGAAGTGCGAGAGTTAGATATGCAAAAAAAATGATGGTGATAAATGAGAGGATTTTCTGGAATAGTAGAGGTCTCCGTGACTTGGCTAAAAGAAGGTTTCTGGCTAAAGCTTCACTCGAACATAAACTTAACTTCGTAGCTCTTTTGGAAACTGGGAGGGATAACGTCACCTCCCAATTTCTCGGCACTCTATCTGGCGGTGTTGAATTTGATTGGTATTGCTTACCCCCGAGAGGTAGATCCGGGGGGATATTGCTCGGGCTGAACTGTGCGAGTTGGAGGTCTTGAATGTTGTTCAAGGAGAATTCACAGTTAAATTTCGAGTTCGATCAAATTAGATGGGTTCCGTTGGGCGTTAGTTGCAGTGTATGGTGCTGCACAACCTGAGCTTAAACCTGATGTTCTTGCGGATCTAGTTAGAGTCTGCGGGGATGAGAGGTTACATATCCTAGTGGGTGGGGATTTCAGTATTATCAGAAGACGAGAAGAGAAGAATAATGACAACTTCGATGGAAGATGGTCGTTCATGTTTAATGCGATTATTGAGTCTTAATCTGAGAGAGATTGCTCTTTCGGGTAGACAATTTACTTGGGCAAATTCGTTATCAAACCCAACTTACGAGAAATTGGATCGGGTTCTTGCTAGCGTAGACTGGGAATCAAAATATCCTCTCGTGACTGTGCAGGCACTACAACGTGCAATTTCTGATCATAAGTTTTTGTTGGTCGACTCGGGAGAGGCGACACACATAGGCAATATAAGCACCCTTCTCTTTTGAACTAGGATGGTTCGAGAGGGAGGACTTTATGGACATCATCGTTAGAGAGTGGTCTAAAGAGGTTGCTAGTATTTCCTCTGTGGACCGGTGGCAGAATAAGATTAGGCATTTGAGACAATTCCTAAGGGGTTGGGCCAGAAACGACAGCGGAATTTACAAGCGTGAGAAAGAGAGACTTCTTCATGTCATCAACGCTCTAGACTTGAAAGTTGAATCAAGTTTACTTAGTGTTAATGAGCACGAGGAGAATAATGAGGCTGAACATAAACTTTGTGTTCTTCTCAGAGAAGATGAAATTAAATGGGCCCTCGGAGCTAAGGTGCTCAAAGTGATCCAGGGGAACGATAATACCCAGTTTTTTCACTTGATTGCCAATGGGAAGCATAGAAAGAAAAGAATCTTTCAGCTGGAGAAAGAGGAGGGGCGGTCGTGGGGCAGGACAACCCCAAGTTGTACATATCCGGTTATTATAAAACCCTCTTTGGACCACATGAGGACACCTTTGTGTCGCTAGATGAGCGGATGATTGAGGACGTCACTCAGCTTCGGTCTAACAAAATGAGATTTTATCTCCCCCATTTTCATAGAGAGAGGTGTTCGAGGCGGTCACACAAATGAAACCTACTAAGGCACCCGGGCCAGATGGGTTCCAGCAGAGTTCTATAAGAAATGCTGGCATATCATCGGTGATCTACTACCGATGCTTAATGACCTGTTCAATGAACATCTCCAGCCATTTCACCTTAACTTTGGCACGATCACGTTATTGCAAAAGAAGGAGGAGGCAGTTCGCATTGAGCAGCTTAGGTGTCTTTTGAATGTGAGTTTCAAAATCTTTACTAAAGTCGACACTAATAGATTGACTCAGATTGCCCATTCGGTGGTGCACCCGAGTCGGACTGCTTTTATGCCTGGAAGACACATCCTAGAAGAGGTTGTCGTCTTGCATGAAACTTTACATGAGATCCACTCAAAAAAGCTTGATGGAGTGATTTTCAAAGTGGATTTCGAAAAGGCTTATAACAAGGTCAAACGACCCTTCCTCCAACAGGCTATGCGTATGAAGGGGTTTACTGAATCATGGCGGAATCAGGTGGACTCCTTTGTGCAGAAAGGCAGCGTGGGAGTTAAAGTTAATGACGACATATGTGATTACTTTCAAACCTACAAAGGATTAAGACAAGGAGATCCGATGTCTCCAGTCTTGTTCAACATTGTGGCAGACATATTGGCAATCCTCATAGGAAGGACTAGGGATAATGAACAAGTAGGCGGACTTGTCCCCCACATTGTGGATGGGGGTGTATCCATTCTCCAGTATGCGGATGACACCATCATATTTATGGAGTATGACCTCGCTAAATCCAAAAACATGAAGCTCGTACTTTGCCTTTTCGAACAATTGTATGGCTTGAAGATCAATTTTCATAAAAGTGGATTATTTTGCTTTGGAAGGGCCAAAGAAGAACAAGATATGTACACACAATTGTTTGGTTGCGAAATGGGTTTGTTTCCATTTCGCTACCTTGGGATCCCGGTTCACCACCGTCGGTTATCTAATAAGGAATGGAAATGTCTCAAGGATAGATTTGAGAAGAAACTAAGCTGCTGGAAGGGTAAGCTTTTGTCTTATGGAGGACGATTAGTGTTGGTTAATTCCGTGTTAACTAGTATGCCTATGTTCTTTCTTTCTTTCTTTGAAGTACCAATAGGGGTACGTCAAAGGTTAGATTTTTATCGGTCACGATTTTTTTGGCAAAGTGATGAGGTTAAGTCTAAGTACAGATTATCGAGATGGGATATCATTTGCTGACCTAAGGATCAAGGTGGGTTAGGGATCGAGAACTTGGAAATTAAAACCAAATGCCTCCTTATCAAATGGCTATATTGGCTTTCTACTGAATCTGAGGACATGTGGGTTCAGATTCTTCGTAAAAAAAATCTTCATTCCAAGTCCCTAACCCAGGTCAGTGTTAGGCCTTCGGACTCACCGTTGTAGAAAGGTTTAATGAAAGCGAAAGACCATTTTTTCGCAGAGCGAAATTTGTGGTCGAAAATGGTACATCAACCAGATTTTGGGAGGATAGTTGGCTAGGAGGTTTGCCTCTAGCTCTTCAGTATCCAAGAGTATACAATATTGTGCAAAGGAAGCTAACATTGCTATAGTATTGCAATCATCTCCTTTAAATATTCAATTTAGGAGGTCCCTTGTAGGGGAACGGTGGGCCTCATGGTTAGATCAGGTTCGAAGGTTGATGGATGTTCAGCTTTCTGACCAGCCCGGCATGATTCTTTGGAAGTTACCTAACACCGGTGTGTTCACGGTGAAGTCTATGTACCTGGACCTAATTAATTCTAGCCCAATCCCGAGATCTATTCACATTTGGAAAATTAAGGTGTCACTGAGAATCAAGATTTTCATGTGGTTTGTCCACAAGGAAGTGATTCTGACTAAGGACAATCTATTGAGGAGACGGTGGATCGGCAGTCCACTATGTTGTTTTTGTGACCATGACCAAACAATTCAACATCTCTTCATTGGATGTCCACTAGCAAAGATTCGCTGATGCACTATTCATATAGCCTTCAACATTAGCCCTCCAACTAGCATAGTCACGTTATTTGGGACTTGGTTAGCAGGTGTGGAGCGTATTACTGCGGGACGTATTCGGATTATAATATGCGCTTTACTTTGGGCTATATGGAACTGCAGAAATGATACGATTTTAATGGTAAAAGCTTCACTAATTTTTTGCAGGTCATCTTCCGAGCAACTGCATGGATCCGTACGTGGTCTTTACTTAGTCATATGGAATGCATGGAGCTCTTGGTACTGGGTGCAACCGATGGGAGACGGTAGCACGGGATATCTTCAACCGGTTTGGATGGCGGTCCACTAATAGGATAGGTATTTAGTCACTGGGTCCTTTTATGCGGGTTGTGCCTTGATGTTCCTTTTGTTTTTGTCTGAGATGCTTGCTCCGTTTGCAAGTTGTACTCGATTGTAGACTTGGATGATTTTGATTTTGATTTAATAGTATGGCTGTATGCATCATTATGATACAGAGGCCGCGGGGTTGCCCCCTTTTCCAAAATAATAATTTAAAAGCGTTCGGTGCCATATAGAATACATGGAAAGGGAAGGATGAGGGTCATCGAACTACTGGCGGTCTTATGGGCAGCAAGAACTCGAATGAGCCGCACCATAGGAGAAATCCTATTTTTCTTTAAGCTCCTTCCCACGACAAGGACATCCCTACCAATGTTACAATCATAGTCGTGTTGCTACACAAGTTGGGTCAACTAGTATAGCTCACACATGTCAACCAAATTATCTGGTACCTTTTTTTACCCTGAAACTGTAGAACAATTGTTCTACGGTAACTTTCATTAATAGTAAAAAAATGTACAGAGGGTACAGTGAGAAAATACAGGTAAACTACCCAAGTCCCGTTTTCTCTAACATGGGAAATATGTTATCTTATGGGAACTATGGAAAGAGGAAACTCATCCATTGCTCTAGGCAAGCAATGTTCTTTCTTTTATTTCTATGCTTGAAAAGGGATAGACTATGGCGTAGTCCATGCTTCCAGACTTGGGAGAGTGTTATGAAAGATCTTTCCATTTCTTTGCATCCATATATTCCAGCATCCCAGAATAATAACGCCCATGGCAATCTTTGGTGGGAATGCTTGTTTGAGAAAGATAATGTCATCAAAATCAGATATCCCTGTGTATCTATCTCGGACAATGATGTCGCAACATGATAGTACAAACGGACAGTCCTAGAGCAAGTGAAGGGTTGTTTCCTCAACCTGATCTTGGAAAAGTGCACACTCATAGCTCTGTAGTAAGAAAAATTTCCTTTTGAGGAGACTTCTAGAGCTGATTCTGTCATGTAGTAATAGTCAGAAGAAAATTTTATGCCTAATTATACTTGTTGCCATCCATAAATCTCTGAACGGATGATGTGCAATTGAGTGGACTATCATCTGTTTATACATCTTGCTGACAAAAAAATATACCAGATTTCCACTCATAAGTCCATATATCAACAGAGTTTCCAAGTTGCTGCATAAGAATATGATGCTACCAAAACTAAATAGTTGTGTATTGCTTAAGAATGAAGGGTCTAGTATGCATGGATAGAAGGAATGAGCATTGGGGGCATAATCAAGCATGGAGATGAAGGCGAGCACGATGAGAAGAAGATGAATGCCATTGATCATAACTCGAGTTGAGGCTGATGAGAGAATCAATGCGATCTAGTATCTCCATCTTGCGCCAAAACTGGGATTGGATAGAGATTGTCACTTTTGCTTTTGTACACACGCCATAAACACATCGACAATTGATAGTACTCCATACCCCTTCATAATAAGGGCAATTTGATCCTTTTTTAAAATACACCGCCGCGTCGATACACCGAACCTCGTATATGAATTGCACATGCGCAAATGACTGATCCAGCCCATTAAGGCATATCCCTCCTACCACGTTCTATGCCAGCACATAAAAATAGAGAGAAAATGGAGACCTCATGAGGACTCAAACTCGACACCTCCCACTTAAGGTGCGCGCTGTTAGCCACTTCACATCAATGCTACTTGTGGTTTTCTACAATGCACAATATGTAAGAACACACAACGGCGTTTATATATATGAAAACATTACTAAAAAATATAACTTTTAACAAAAAGATGTGAACAAATTTCAAACGCTGATTTTTAGAAATTACGATTTTTTTAAACACAAACATTTTCTGAAATTTGAACAAATTTTAAGATATGTACATTTTTTAAAAATTTCAAACATCTTTTGAAACATGAACATTTTTTAATTTGGTGGTTTTCTTTTTTCTTATTGGTTGTCCCGTATTCATTCTGTTTTTTATTTTTCTCTTTATTTTTCTTTTTTTCATTTGATTTCCTTTTTTAAAATTCGCGAATTATTTTAAATCATGAACCTTTTCATAAATCGGTGAACTTTTCAAATTAATGAACGCTTTCTTAAACTCACACACTTTGTTTTCAATTCCATGAACATTTTTCCAAATCCACGAACTCTTTTCAACTTTTACTAACTTTTTACAAAGCCACAATTTTTTCATGTCCATGAACAATTTTTTTCAAGATTGATGAGCCCTTTCATATCTGAAACTGCTTGGACCGGCCCAACATGCATTCATGTCAGGTTTCAATATTTTTTGTCATCGTATGCAAGTTGCGACATGTCTAGCCATTTATCGGCCTATTTTGATCGAGAAAACTCCAGAAAATGCAAAATTTATCGAAAACAAAAACAACTTGGCATGGTGCTTTGAATTGGTCATACAAGGCCATGCAAAAATTGGGGCCATTTCAAGGATGTCGAGAAATAATATGCTCTCAGACGGAGCCTTCTGGCCTACCCAGACACCATATGCCCAGCTTTTGCTGGGACAAGGTCATGCCCATGATAGGTATCCATGTTAGGTTTGCAACATTTACGACACCGTATGTAAGTTGCGACACATCTAACCATTTATCAACCTCTTTTTGATAGAGAAAATGCCAGAAAATGCAGAATTTGTCGAAAATAACTTGTCATGGTGCCCTGAATTGGTCATATAAGTGCATGAATTTTTTTGGGCTATTTCAAAGATACCGAGAAAGAACAGGCTCTCAAACGAAGCCTTTCGCCCTACGAGACACCCTCCGTTGAACATGGTAAAATTCTGGACTTCCTTCAAATGACCTCAAGTTTTCTGGGAAGGTGGACATGCCAATGGTAGGTATCCATGTCAGGTTTGTACAATTTTTCGACACCATATGCAATTTACGGCACGTCTTGCCATTTATCAGCCTTTTTTGGACCGAGAAAACTCCAGAAAATGCAGATTTTTTTGAGAACCAAAGAAACTTGGCATGGTACCTTTAATTGGTCATACAAGGCCATGAAAAATATTGGTGCCGTTTCAAGGATGTTGAGAAAAGACGGGCTCTCGAACAGAGCCTACTGGCCTACCGGACACCCGTTGTTGAACATGGTCTAGTTTTGGACATACTTCAAATGGCACCATCTTTTTTGTAGGAAGGTGGGCATGCTCATGGTAGGCATCAATGCCAGATTTGAACAATTTCTGACACGGTACGTAAGTTGTATACGTCCGGCCATTTATCGGCCTTTTTTACCAGAAAAACTCCAGAAAATGCAAAACTTGTCGAAATCCAAACAACTTGGCATGGTGCGTTGAATTGTTCATACAAGGACATTGAAAATATTTGGAGACATTTCAAGGATGTCAAGAAACAACATGCTCTTAGATGGAGCCTTCTGGCCAATCTGAACACCCTTCATTGAACATGGTCTATTTTTGGTAGTCATCCATTCCAGCTTCGAATTTTTTTGACACCATATGAAAGTTACGACATGTCCGGCCATTTATTGACCTCTTTTATAGACAAAACTCTAGATAATATTTTTTTTTATCAAAAACCCAAACAAGTTGGCATGGTGCCTTGAATAGGTCCTACAAATCCATGGAAAAAATTGGGGCCATTTCAAGGATGTGAAAAAACAACGTGCTCTCGATGGAGCCTTCTAGCCTACCCGGACAACCTCCGTCGAACATGGTCTAGTTTTGGACATTCTTGAAATGATCCCAAATTTTGCAAGTAGGAGGCCATGCCTATGGTAGGCATCCATGCCAGGTTTGAATGATTTCCAACACAGTATTTAATTTGGGACATGTCGGCCCATTTACTAGACTTTTATGACTGAGAAAAATCCAAAAAATGTAAAAATTTTCCAAACCAAAACAACTTGTCATGGTGTGTTTAGTTGGTCATACAAGTTCATGATAAAAATTGGGATCATCCCAAGTATGTCGAGAAACAACATGCTCTCATACGGGGCCTTCTGACATACCCGGACACCCTTTGTTGAATATGATCTACTTTTGGACATTCTTGAAATAAACCCAACTTTTGAAGGAAGGTGGGCATGTCCATGGTAGGTATCCATGTCAGGTTTGAACTATTTAAGACAAGGTAATTCTAGTTGGTTATAGTGGATGGAAGTAAAACTAAGAGGCTGAGAGTTCAAATCCTACCTCAAGAACCTATTTTTTAAAGAGCTAAAAACATAAATAATTTTTTTGAAGGGCTAAAAACCGTAAATATAAATAAACGAGTTAGGCCCCTGACGGAGGTAAAAGAGAATAAGTAACAAGAAAACAAAAACCGGAGTCAAAACTGACAAAAAACAGCCAAACAAGAAAAAAACAGAGTCAGGGAGGCATAGAAAATAACAAGAAAAAGGAGTATTAGGGAATCTCAAATGGCAACCCGCAAATTTTCTCAGGAGGCCACCATCCAACCATGCCCGCATATATTTTGACACAAATTCGAGTAACTGGACGAAATTCGTTCAAACACAGTTGTATTTTATATAAACATGCCAAATTTCATTACATGTCCGACTCTGGAGATATAATTAATTAACCTAATCTCTGATCGTCGGCGAACGTTCCTCGTGTCCGGCCATGACCCCCGAGAAATAAAGCTTCGTCTTCTCTAGTTCCGTCCCTCTGCTCTCCGGCTCCACCTCCGGAGCACTGGAAACTGAAATTGTCCGCTTCCACATCGCCGCCAAGCGACTAATCGGCCGCCAATGCTCAGCCCACCAAGCCTGGCGTCGATGGGAGAGGAGGAGCGGCGGCCTTCCTGGGACCAGAGCTACAACGACCTACCGTGCACTACTATTCCTTGTTGTTGGTGGCACCCGCCCACGTGCCGGTCACGTGGTCGTCGTGGCTGGGTGCGGCCTCGGCATAGCCGATGATGTCGTCCTCGTCGTTAGTCTCGCCAAACATCGGGTCCATCGCCTCCTCGTCACACTCCTTGTAGTCGGCCGACACCTTTGCCACCGCTGGTGGTACCGCCAAGGTGTGAGGCGCATCTTGCGGGCTGAGTGGTAGGACTCGAGTAGCGCCTTTTCCCCCGCCACGTCCGCGTCCGGCGCGATCGCCCTGCTGGCGACGAACTGCTCCTCTGCTGGCAGGTGCTCCTGGATGAGTTGGTGGTTGTAGGCGGCGTCGGCCTACGCCTCCCGGAACTGCTCCTCCCGCACCATGTCCATGTAATGGTCACGGGCCTTGCCGATGGTCATGGTGCACTGCACCGGCGAGGATGGCGTGGAGGAGGATGGTGGCGCAGACGAGGAGGGTAACACCGGCTCGTCGTCGACCGCGTCCTTCATTGGCACGTAACCGTGCTTTGACTGCCTACCTATCGGCCAGCCGATAGCAACTGCAGCCATCTCCTTCTTCTGGTCTGGCGTCAGGCCATTCCTGCGAGCTTTGGCAGGGGCAGAATCCATGGTGGGAGTGGTGGGGAGAGGAATCGGAGGCGGATGACTGCGGCTATGGCCAAGGCAACAGTTTATACAGCAATGGTGGGCAGCAGAGGGACGGACGGGTGGCACCGGAGTAGATACCTCGGCAACCGCATGTCATTATTGTGGGTCACACACGGACGAACGAGCAACTGTCATGTTGTTCGAACGCACATCAGTCGCCTGAACCGGGATGCAGCGCGGGTAGCGCTCTCTCGGCCATCATGCCGCTTCAATGCCGGCGCAAGTGAACGGCCGCGTCTGCTCTAGCCGGGCATGAATGCGGGCACTGGCGCTTGACGAGGACATGTACCTAGGGTAGGGCCCTAGGCCTGACCTATGCGCCCTACCCAAGGACATTACATGAGAGGCCATGGCCTACAAAGACAGAAAGAAGGTACCGACTGGAATGATCGCAGAATATGACCCACTCGACGAAAGATCCACTCAGATACCCCAATTTCACTCGACCATCATTATCCACTCAGAACACGAGAATTCACTCAGAAGATAGAAGACCTAAAGTCACCCTGAATGGCAACGGTCGGACATTCACTCGGCAGCTTTAAACTCTATTGAATGGAGGCGTTACCAGTAACATTCAAGGCAGCAAGGGGTCGGCGCACTCTATATAAGCCACCCCTCCCCTCGGGCACAAGGGTTCGCACCCCCTGTAACTCAACACTCTAATCCACAAAATTCTGTGTGGCGCCAAGACGTAGGGCTGTTACCTCCTCTGAGAGAGGCCTGGACTCGTAAAACTTGAGTGTACAACCTCGCCGTAGCTAGGCACTCCCTCCTCCTACGTACCCCCATCTCTACTGTCAGATACGTTCCCACAATAGTTGGTGCCCACCCTGGGGCAGGCTTCTAAGCGACTTACGGTGAGGTTGCGTTCTTCGAACTCCTTCGACATGGTTTCCGGTGGCGAGTCGTTCCAGGGCCACGAGATCTGTCTCGGCACGCTCGTTTTCGTCGTCGAAGATTCGGTCTGGCTCTAAGAGGCCCCCCTCGACGTTGAGGCACTCCCTGCTCGCGGGTCGGCACATTTCCGTGCGAGTGCATGCGGCGTCCTCCTACAGCAGTCGTCGACTCAGTATCAGTCAGCTCCGGCGTCGTTTTCTCCATCTGTTGCTTGTTGGGGAACGTTGCATGGGAAACAAAAATTTTCTCTACGTTCACCAAGATCAATCTAGGAGATGCAACTACGAGGGGAGAGTTGGATCCACATACCCTTGTAGATCGCTAAGCGGAAGCGTTCAAGAACGCGGTTGATGGAGTCGTACTCGCCGCGATTCAGATCGCCGAAGATCCTAGCACCGAAGCAACGGTGCCTCCGCGTTCTTCACACGTACAGCTCGGGGACGTCTCCTCCTTCTTGATCCAGCAAGGGGGAAGGAGAGGTTGATGGAGACACCGGCAGCACGACGGCGTGGTGGAGATGGTGGTGGAGGATTCCAGCAGGGCTTCGCCAAGCACCGCGGGAAAACGAAGATTGTAGTGGGAGAGGGAGGGCAGCACCGAGGCACGAACGTGTGTGGCTGCCCTCCCTCTGCCTCTCTTTATATAGGGGGAGTAGAGGGGAGGGGGCGCCCTAGGGTTTCCCCTAGGGGCCGGCGGCCAGGGCAGATGGGGAGGGGCGGCGCCCCCTGGGGCTAGGGTCCCCCCCCCCCAAGTGCCTTGCCCCCCAAGCCTAGGGGGGTGCGGCAGCCCTAGGGGGGGGGGCACTTCCCTTGGCGCATGAGGAGAGGGCCCAGGGGGGGGCGCACAGCCCTATGAGGGCTGTTGTGTCCCCCTTTGTGGCCCATTAGGCCCGAAACCCCTTCCGGGACCCCCGAAACCCCTTTCGGTCATTCGCCGATTTCCCGATACTCCCCGGAACACTTCCGGACTCCGAAACCTTTCATCCTATATATCAATCTTCGTCTCCGGACCATTCCGGAGACCCTCGTCACGTCCGGGATCTCATCCGGGACTCCGAACAACCTTCGGTAACCATGCACTGTTCTCACTAACAACCCTAGCGTCACCGAACCTTAAGTGTGTAGACCCTGCGGGTTCGGAAACTATGCAGACATGACCGAGACACTCCCAGGCCAATAACCAGTAGCGGGATCTGGATACCCATATTGGTTCCCACACGTTTCTCGATGATCTCATCGGATGAACCACGATGTCAAGGATTCAGGCAATCCCGTATACAGTTCCCTTTGTCTCGTCGGTATGTTACTTGCCCGAGATTCGATCGTCGGTATCTCTATACCTAGTTCAATCTCGTTACCGGCAAGTCTCTTTACTCGTTACCGTAATACATTATCCCGTGACTAACTACTTAGTCACTTTGAGCTCATTGAGATGACGTATTACCGAGTGGGCCCGGAGATACCTCTCCGTCACACGGAGTGACAAATCCCAGTCTCGATCCATGTCAACTCAACAGACACTTTCGGAGATACCTGTAGAGTACCTTTATAGTCACCCAGTTACGTTGCGACGTTTGGCACACACAAAGCACTCCTACGGTGTCAGTGAGTTACATGATCTCATGGTCATAGGAACTTATACTTGACATGCAGAAAACTATAGCGATAACTGATACGATCAAAAGCTATGTTTAACGTTTGGGTCTCATCCATCACATCATTCTCCTAATGATGTGATCCCGTTATCAAATGACAACTCATGTCTATGACCTGGAAACCGCGGTCATCTTTGATCAACGAGCTAGTCCTGAAGAGGCTTACTAGGGACACAAAGTTTGTCTATTTATCCACACATGTATATGAGTTTCCAATCAATACAATTATAGCGTGGATAATAAACGATTATCATGAACAAGGAAATATAATAATAACTCTTTTATTATTGCCTCTAGGGCATATTTCCAATAGTCTCCCACTTGCACTAGAGTCAATAATCTAGCATTACAAGGTAATGAATCTAACACCCATAGAGTCTTGGTGTTGATCGTGCTTAGCCCGTGGAAGAGGCTTAGTCAACGGATCTGCAACATTCAAATCCGTGTGTACTTTGCAAATGCTTATGTCCTCCTCCTTGACTGAATCGCGGATGGAATTGAAGCGTCGCTTTATGTGTCTGGTCCTCTTGTGAAACCTTGGTTCCTTGGCTAGAGCAATGGCACCAGTGTTGTCACAGAACAGAGTCATTGGGTTTAGTGCACTAGGCACAACTCCAAGATCTGTTATGAACTCCTTCATCCAGACACCTTCCTTTGCCGCCTCCGAGGCAGCTATGTACTCCGCTTCGCATGTAGAATCGGCTACCACGCTTTGCTTGGAACTGCACCAGCTTACCGCTCCTCCGTTGAGAATATATACGTATCCGGTTTGAGACTTAGAGTCATCCGGATCAGTGTCAAAGCTTGCATCGACGTAACCCTTTACGACGAGCTCTTGATCACCTCCATAAACGAGAAACATTTCCTTAGTCCTTTTCAGGTACTTTAGGATATTCTTGACCGCTGTCCAGTGATCCATACCAGGATTACTTTGAAACCTTCCGGCCATACTTATGGCAAGGCTGACATCTGGTCTTGTGCACAGCATCGCATACATGATAGAGCCTATGGCTGAAGCATAGGGGACGACACTCATCTTTTCTCTATCTTCCGCAGTCACTGGGCATTGAGTCTTACTCAACTTTGTACCTTGCAATACCGGCAAGAACCCCTTCTTGGATTGATCCATTTTGAACTTCTTCAAAACTTTTATCAAGGTATGTACTTTGTGAAAGTCCTATCAAGCGTCTTGATCTATCTCTATAGATCTTGATGCCCAATATGAAAGCAGCTTCACCGAGATCCTTCATCGAAAAACTCTTGTTCAAATACCCCTTCACGCTATCCAAAAATTATATATTGTTTCCAATCAGCAATATGTCATCCACATATAATATTAGAAACGCTATAGAGCTCCCACTCACTTTCTTGTAAATACAAGCTTCATTGTAAACTTGTACAAACCCAAACGCTTTGATCACCTCATCAAAGCGAAGATTCCAACTCCGAGATGCTTGCACCAGCCCATAAATGGAACGCTGGAGCTTGCATACTTTGTCAGCATTCTCTGGATCGACAAAACCTTCCGGTTGTATCATATACAACTCTTCCTTAAGAAAACCGTTAAGGAACGCTGTTTTGACATCCATCTGCCAAATTTCATAATCGAAATACGCAGCTATTGCTAACATGATTCGGACGGATTTAAGCATCGCTACGGGTGAGAAAGTCTCATCGTAGTCAATCCCTTGAACTTGTGAAAAACCCTTTGCCACAAGTCGAGCTTTATACACGGTGACATTACCGTCAGCGTCCGTCTTCCTCTTAAAAATCCATTTATTCCGAATGGCCTTCCGCCCTTCAGGTAATACTTCCAAAGTCCATACTTTGTTTTCATACATGGATCCCATCTCGGATTTCATGGCCTCTAACCATTTGTCGGAATCCGGGCCCACCATCGCTTCTCCATAGCTCGTAGGTTCACCGTTGTCTAACAACATGACCTCCAAGACAGGGTTACCATACCACTCAGGTGCAGTGCGTACCCTTGTCGACCTACGAGGTTCGGTAGTAACTTGATCAGAAGCTTCTTGATCATCATCATTGGCTTCCTCTTCAACCGCTGCAGGCTCCACAAAAACATCTTTCTGTGCTGCGCAACTCTCTGGTTGAAGTAGAGGTTCAATAACCTCATCAAGTTCTACCTTCCTCCCACTCAATTCTTTCGAGAGAAACTCTTTCTCGAGAAAGGACCCGTTCTTAGCGACAAACACTTTGCCTTCGGATCTGAGATAGAAGGCGTACCCAACAGTTTCTTTTGGGTATCCTATGAAGACATACTTGTCCGCTTTGGGTTCGAGCTTTTCTGGCTGAAGCCTTTTGACATAAGCATCGCAACCCCAAACCTTGAGAAAAGACAACTTAGGTTTCTTACCAAACCATAGTTCATACGGTGTTGTCTCAACGGACTTGGATGGAGCCCTATTTAAAGTGAATGCAGCTGTCTCTAACGCATATCCCCAAAACAATAGTGGCAAATCGGCAAGAGACATCATAAAACGCACCATATCTAATAGGGTTCGATTACGACGTTCGGACACACCATTACGCTGTGGTGTTCCAGGTGGCGTCAACTGTGAAACGATTCCACATTTTCTTAAGTGATTGCCAAACTCATAACTCAGATATTCTCCCCCTCGATCAGATCGTAGGAACTTGATCTTCTTGTTACGATGATTTTCAACTTCACTCTGAAATTGCTTGAACTTTTCAAAAGTTTCAGACTTATGCTTCATTAAGTAAATATACCCATATCTACTTAAGTCGTCAGTGAAGGTGAGAAAATAACGATATCCACCGCGCGCTGTGACACTCATCGGACCACACACATCAGTATGTATGATTTCCAATAAGTCACTTGCCCGTTCCATTGTACCTGAAAACGGGGTCCTTGTCATCTTGCCCATGAGGCACGGCTCGCATGTGTCAAGTGATTCAAAATCAAGAGACTCCAAAAGTCCATCAGCATGGAGCTTCCTCATGCGTTTTACGCCGATATGACCCAGACGGCAGTGCCACAAGTAAGTGGTACTATCGCTAACTACTCTACATCTTTTGGCATCAATGTTATGAACATGTGTATCATCACTATCGAGATTCAATAAGAATAAACCCCTCACTTCGGGTGCATGACCATAAAAGATATTACCCATATAAATAGAACAACCTTTATTCTCTGATTTAAATGAGTAACCGTCTCGCATCAAACAAGATCCAGATATAATGTTCATGCTTAACGCAGGCACTAAATAACAATTATTCAGGTTCATAACTAATCCCGATGGTAATCGAAGAGCGAGCGTGCCGACGGCGATCACATCAACCTTGGAACCATTTCCCACACGCATCATCACTTCGTCCTTCGCCAGCCTCCGTTTACTCCGCAGTTCCTGTTTAGAGTTGCAAATGTGAGCAACCGAACCGGTATCAAATACCCAGGCACTACAACGAGAGTTGGTAAGGTACACATCAATAACATGTATATCACATATACCTTGCTTGTTGTTGTTGTTGGCCCCCTTCTTGTCTGCCAGATACTTGGGGCAGTTCCGCTTCCAGTGGCCGCTCCCCTTGCAATAGAAACACTCAGTCTCTGGCTTGGGCCCAGCCTTGGGTTTCTTCACTGGATGAGCAACTGCCTTGCCACCCTTCTTAGAGTTACCCTTCTTGCCCTTGCCATTCTTCTTGAAACTGGTGGTTTTATTGACCATCAACACTTGATACTCCTTCTGGATGTCTGCCTCAGCGACTTTCAGCATCGAAAACAGCTCGGCGATGGTTTTGTTCATCCCTTGCATGTTATACTGCTGCACGAAGCTCTTGTAGCTAGGCGGGAGTGACTGGAGAATTCTGTCAATGATAGCCTCGTCTGGGAACACAAGTCCCAGATCAGCTATGCGGGTATAGTACCCAGACATCTTCAGTAAGTGCTCACTGACAGACGAATTCTCCTCCATCTTGCAAGCAAAGAATTTATCGGTGGTCTCATACCTCTCGATCTTAGCATTCTTTTCAAAGATGAACTTCAACTCCTGGAACATCTCATATGCTCCATGACGTTCAAAACGCCTTTGAAGTCCTCCTTCCAAGCTATACAAAATGGCACACTGCACTACTGAGTAGTCATCCGAACGCGACTGCCAGGCGTTCATAACGTCCGCAGAGGCCTGAGGAGCGGGGGGTTCACCTAGCGGTGCATTTAGGACATAAACCTTTTGGGCAGCTGTGAGGATGATCCTCAGATTGCGGAGCCAGTCCGCAAAGTTGCTCCCATCATCTTTCAGTTTAGCTTTCTCTAGGAACGCATTAAAATTCAGGGGAGCTACTACGCGAGCCATCTACAACAAAAGATTTGCAAAGACATTTTAGACTATTGTTCATGATAAGTGAGTTATTACCTAATCAAATTATTTATAACTCCCACTCAAATTGACATCCCTCTGGTCATTCGAGCGTGACATGATCCAGATCCACCAACCCAAGTCCGATCATCACGTGAGATGAGGTGGTGTCAATGGTGAACATCTACATGTTGATCATATCAACTATATGACTCATGCTCGACCTTTCGGTCTTCCGTGTTCCGAGGCCATGTCTGTACATGCTAGGCTCGTCAAGTCTAACCCGAGTGTTCTGCATGTGCAAAACTGGCTTGCACCCGTTGTATGCGAACGTAGAGTCTATCACACCCGATCATCACGTGGTGCTTCGAAACGACGAACCTTCGCAACGGCGCACACTCGGGGGGAACACAATTTTATCTTGAAATTTTAGTGAAGGATCATCTTATAATGCTACCGTCGTCCTAAGCAAAATAAGATGCATAAAAGGATTAACATCACATGCAAATCATAAGTGACATGATATGGCCATCAACTCGTGCTTTTGATCTCCATCTCCAAAGCACCGGCATGATCTCCATCGTCACCGGCGCCACACCATGATCCCCATCATCATGATCTCCATCATCGTGTCGCCATCGGGGTTGTCGCGCGCCCACCATGCTCTTACTACTATTGCTACCGCTTAGCGATAAAGTAAAGCATTACAAAGCGCTTAATGATTGACACGCAGGTCATACAAAAATTAAAGACAACCCTATGGCTCCTGCCGGTTGCCGTATGCATCGACATGCAAGTCGATATTAACTATTACAACATGATCATCTCATACATCAAATATATCTCATCATGTCATTGGCCATATCATATCACATACATACCCTGCAAAAACAAGTTAGACGTCCTCTAATTTGTTGTTGCATGTTTTACGTGGCTGCTATGGGTATCTAGCAAGAACGCTTCTTACCTACGCAAAGCCACAACGGTGATATTTAAGTTGCTATTTAACCTTCTACAAGGACCGCCTTGTTCTGTTCCGATTCAACTAAGATAGGAGAGACAGACATCCGCCAGCCATCTTATGCAACAAAAGTCACATGTCTGTCGATGGAACCGGTCTCATGTACGTGGACATGTAAAGTTGGTCCGGGCCGCTTCATCCCATAATACCGCTGAATCAAGAAAGACTAAGGAGGGAAGCAATCTAAACATCAACGTCCACAAACCCTTTTGTGTTCTACTCGTGAAAGCATCTACGCAAGATCCTAGCTCATGATGCCACTGTTGGGGAACGTTGCATGGGAAACAAAAATTTTCTCTACGTTCACCAAGATCAATCTAGGAGATGCAACTACGAGGGGAGAGTTGGATCCACATACCCTTGTAGATCGCTAAGCGGAAGCGTTCAAGAACGCGGTTGATGGAGTCGTACTCGCCGCGATTCAGATCGCCGAAGATCCTAGCACCGAAGCAACGGTGCCTCCGCGTTCTTCACACGTACAGCTCGGGGACGTCTCCTCCTTCTTGATCCAGCAAGGGGGAAGGAGAGGTTGATGGAGACACCGGCAGCACGACGGCGTGGTGGAGATGGTGGTGGAGGATTCCAGCAGGGCTTCGCCAAGCACCGCGGGAAAACGAAGATTGTAGTGGGAGAGGGAGGGCAGCACCGAGGCACGAATGTGTGTCGCTGCCCTCCCTCTGCCTCTCTTTATATAGGGGGAGTAGAGGGGAGGGGGGCGCCCTAGGGTTTCCCCTAGGGGCCGGCGGCCAGGGCAGATGGGGAGGGGCGGCGCCCCCTGGGGCTAGGGTTTCCCCCCCCCCAAGTGCCTTGCCCCCCAAGCCTAGGGGGGTGCGGCAGCCCTAGGGGGGGCCACTTCCCTTGGCGCATGAGGAGAGGGCCCAGGGGGGGCGCACAGCCCTATGAGGGCTGTTGTGTCCCCCTTTGTGGCCCATTAGGCCCGAAACCCCTTCCGGGACCCCCGAAACCCCTTTCGGTCATTCGCCGATTTCCCGATACTCCCCGGAACACTTCCGGACTCCGAAACCTTTCATCCTATATATCAATCTTCGTCTCCGGACCATTCCGGAGACCCTCGTCACGTCCGGGATCTCATCCGGGACTCCGAACAACCTTCGGTAACCATGCACTGTTCTCACTAACAACCCTAGCGTCACCGAACCTTAAGTGTGTAGACCCTGCGGGTTCGGAAACTATGCAGACATGACCGAGACACTCCCAGGCCAATAACCAGTAGCGGGATCTGGATACCCATATTGGTTCCCACACGTTTCTCGATGATCTCATCGGATGAACCACGATGTCAAGGATTCAGGCAATCCCGTATACAGTTCCCTTTGTCTCGTCGGTATGTTACTTGCCCGAGATTCGATCGTCGGTATCTCTATACCTAGTTCAATCTCGTTACCGGCAAGTCTCTTTACTCGTTACCGTAATACATTATCCCGTGACTAACTACTTAGTCACTTTGAGCTCATTGAGATGACGTATTACCGAGTGGGCCCGAAGATACCTCTCCGTCACACGGAGTGACAAATCCCAGTCTCGATCCATGTCAACTCAACAGACACTTTCGGAGATACCTGTAGAGTACCTTTATAGTCACCCAGTTACGTTGCGACGTTTGGCACACACAAAGCACTCCTACGGTGTCAGTGAGTTACATGATCTCATGGTCATAGGAACTTATACTTGACATGCAGAAAACTATAGCGATAACTGATACGATCAAAAGCTATGTTTAACGTTTGGGTCTCGTCCATCACATCATTCTCCTAATGATGTGATCCCGTTATCAAATGACAACTCATGTCTATGACCTGGAAACCGCGGTCATCTTTGATCAACGAGCTAGTCCTGAAGAGGCTTACTAGGGACACAAAGTTTGTCTATTTATCCACACATGTATATGAGTTTCCAATCAATACAATTATAGCATGGATAATAAACGATTATCATGAACAAGGAAATATAATAATAACTCTTTTATTATTGCCTCTAGGGCATATTTCCAACATTGCTCACCATCGCAAGCGATCCGATCACTCGTGGCTCCATCAGTTCCTCAAGCATGCGGTGGAACATCAATCTACCACTCCTCAAGTTGCGGAAATCGAGCCCAACGACACCCTGTATGTTGGGGAACGTAGCAGAATTAAAAAAAATCATACGCTTCACCAAGATCAATCTAAGGAGTCATCTAGCAACAAGCATAAATGAGTGCATCTACATACCCTTTGTAGATCGCGAGCGGAAGCGTTTGAAGGAACGTGGATGATGGAGTCGTACTCGTCGTGATCCTCGTCACCGATGATCCCATCGCCGAACGGACGGCACCTCCGCGTTCAACACACGTACGGTACAGTGATGTCTCCTCCTTTTTGATCTAGCAAGGGGGGTGGAGAGGTTGTTGGAGATCCAGCAGCACGACGGCATGGTGGTGGATGCAACGGGAAAAGCTGCAGGGCTTCGCCGAGACCCTGCGGGAGGACTAGGAGATGTAACCGGGGGAAGGGGAAGAGGCGCCAGGGGCTGAGGTGCGGCTGCCCTCTCTCCCCCCACTAAATATAGGGGGCCACGGGGGGCGCCGGCCCTAGGAGATCCAATCTCCTAGAGGGCGGCGGCCAAGGGGGGTGGCTTGCCCCCCAAGCCTAGGGGGGGCGCCCCCACCCCTAGGGTTTCAACCCTAGGCGCATGGGGGGAGGCCCATGGGGGGTGCGCCAGCCCACTAAGGGCTGGTCCCCCTCCTCCTACGGCCAACGGGGCCCTCCGGGATGGGTGGCCCCACCCGGTGGACCCCCGGGACCCTTCCGGTGGTCCCGGTACACTACCGGTGACCCCCGGAACTCTCCCGATGGCCGAAACTGGACTTCCTATATATCATTCTTTACCTACGGACCATTCCGGAACTCCTCGTGACGTCCGGGATCTCATACGGGACTCCGAACAACATTCGGGTTACCGTGTGCATATATCTCTACAACCCTAGCGTCACCGAACCTCAAGTGTGTAGACCCTACGGGTTCGGGAGACACGCAGACATGACCGAGACGACTCTCCGGTCAATAACCAACAGCGGGATCTGGATACCCATGTTGGTTCCCACGTGTTCCTCGATGATCTCATCGGATGAACCACGATGTCAAGGATTCACTTAATCCCGTATGTAATTCCCTTTGTCTATCGGTACGGTACTTGCCCGAGATTCGATCGTCGGTATACCGATACCTTGTTCAATCTCGTCATGGCAAGTCTCTTTACTCGTTTCGTAATCCATCATCCCGTGACTAACTCCTTAGTCACATTGAGCTCATTATGATGATGTCTTACCGAGTGGGCCCAGAGATACCTCTCCGTCATACGGAGTGACAAATCCCAGTCTCGGTTCGTGCCAACCCAACAGACACTTTCGGAGATACCCGTTGCATACCTTTGTAGCCACCCAGTTACGTTGTGACGTTTGGCACACCCAAACTATTCCTACGGTATCCGGGAGTTGCACAACCTCATGGTCTAAGGAACAGATACTTGACACTGGAAAAGCTTAAGCATTACGAACTACACGATCTTGTGCTAGGCTTAGGATTGGGTCTTGTCCATCACATCATTCTCCTAATGATGTGATCCCGTTATCAATGACATCCAATGTCCATGGTCAGGAAACCGTGGCCATCTATTGATCAACGAGCTAGTAACTAGAGGCTTACCACGGACACGTTGTGGTCTATGTATTCACACATGTATCGCTGTTTCCGTACAATACAATTCAAGCATGAATAATAGACAATTATCATGAACAAGGAAACATAGTAATAATCTTTTTATTATTTCCTCTAGGGCATATTTCCAACAGTCTCCCACTTGCACTAGAGTCAATAATCTAGTTACATTGTGATAAATCGAACATCCATAGAGTTCTGGTGTTGATCATGTTTTGCCCGTGGAAGAGGTTTAGTCAACGGATCTGCGACATTCAGATCTGTATGCACTTTACAAATATCTATGTCTCCATCTTGAACATAATTCCGGATGGAGTTGAAACGGCGCTTGATGTGCTTGGTCTTCTTGTGAAACCTGGGCTCCTTGGCAATGGCAATAGCTCCAGTGTTGTCACAGAAGAGAGTCATCGGGCTTGACGCGCTTGGAATGAATCCTAGGTCGGTGATGAAATCCTTCATCCAGACTCCTTCTTGCGCTGCTTCGCAAGCAGCTATGTACTCTGTTTCACATGTAGAATGCGCCACGATGCTCTTCTTGCAACTGCACCAGCTGACTGGTCCACCATTCAAAATATACACATATCTGGTTTGTGACTTGGAGTCATTCAGATCTGTGTCGAAGCTAGCATCGACGTAACCCTTTACGACGAGCTCTTCGTCACCTCCATAAATGAGAAACATATCCTCAGTCCTCTTCAGGTACTTCAAGATGTTATTGACCGCTGGCTAGTGTTCCATACCGGGATCACTTTGGTACCTCCCTACCAAACTTATGGCAAGGTTCACATCAGGTCTGGTACACAGCATGACATACATAATAGAACCTATGGCTGAGGCATAGGGGATGACACTCATCTTTTCTCTATCTTCTACCGTGGTCGGCGACTGAGCTGTGCTCAATCTCATACCTTGCAAAACAGGCAAGAACCCTTTCTTAGACTGATCCATATTGAACTTCTTCAATATCTTGTCAAGGTATGTGCTTTGTGAAACACCAATGAGGCGTCTCGATCTATCTCTATAGATCTTGATGCCTAATATATAAGCAGCTTCTCCAAGGTCCTTCATTGAAAAACTTTTATTCAAGTAGGCCTTTATGCTCTCCAAGAATTCTATATCATTTCCCATCAGCAGTATGTCATCCACATATAATATGAGAAATGCTACAGAGCTCCCACTCACTTTCTTGTAAATACAGGCTTCTCCCCAAGTCTGCACAAAGCCAAACGCTTTGATCACATCATTATAGCAAATATTCCAGCTCCGAGATGCTTGCACCAGCCCGTAGATTGAGCGCTGGAGCTTGCATACCTTGTCAGCATTCTCTGGGTCGACAAAACCTTCCGGCTGCATCATATACAGTTCTTCCTTGAGGAAGCCATTAAGGAATGCCATTTTGACGTCCATTTGCCATATCTCATAATCATAGAATGCGGCAATTGCTAACATGATTTGGACGGACTTTAGCATCGCTACATGAGAGAAAGTCTTGTCGTAGTCAATCTCTTGAACTTGTCGATAACCCTTAGCGACAAGCCGAGCCTTATAGATGGTCACATTACCATCCGCGTCTGTCTTCTTCTTAAATATCCATTTATTTTCTATGGAGTGCCGATCATCGGGCAAGTCCACCAAAGTCCATACTTTGTTTTCATACATGGATCCTATCTCGGATTTCATGGCTTCAAGCCATTTGTTGGAATTCGGGCCCGCCATCGCTTCTTCATAGTTCGAAGGTTCACCGTTGCCTAACAACATGATTTCCATGACAGGGTTGCCGTACCACTCTGGTGCGGAACGTGTCCTTGTGGACCTTCGAAGTTCAGTAGTAACTTGATCTGTATCTTCATGATCATCATCATTAACTTCCTCCCCCGTCGGTGCAGGCACCTCAGGAACAACTTCCTGCGTTGCGCTACTTTCTAGTTCGGGAGGGGTGACTGTCACCTCATCAAGTTCTACTTTCCTCCCACTCACTTCTATCGAGAGAAACTCTTTCTCCAGAAAGGATCCATTCAACAAAGACCTTGCCTTCGGATATGAGGTAGAAGGTGTACCCAATTGTTTCCTTTGGGTATCCTATGAAGACGCATTTTTCCGATTTGGGTTCGAGCTTCTCAGGTTGAAGTTTCTTGACATAAGCATCGCAACCCCAAACTTTCAGAAACGATAGCTTAGGTTTCTTGCCAAACCAAAGTTCATACGGTGTCGTCTCAACAGATTTCGACGGAGCCCTATTTAAAGTGAACGCGGCAGTCTCTAAAGCATAACCCCAAAAGGATAGCGGTAAGTCGGTGAGAGACATCATAGATCGTAACCCCAAAAGGATAGAGGTAAGTCGGTGAGAGACATCATAGATCGCACCATGTCCAATAGAGTACGATTTCGACGTTCGGACACACCATTACGCTGAGGTGTTCCGGGCGGTGTCAATTGTGAAACAATTCCACAGTTCCTTAGGTGCGTGCCAAATTCATGACTTAAATATTCACCCCCACGATCCGATCGTAAGAACTTTATTTTTCTGTCATGTTGATTCTCAACCTCATTATGAAATTCCTTGAACTTTTCAAAGGTCTCAGACTTGTGTTTCATTAAGTAGACATACCCATATCTACTCAAGTCATCTGTGAGGGTGAGAACATAACGATAGCCTCCGCGAGCTTCAACACTCATTAGACCGCACACATCGATATGTATGATTTCCAATAAGTTGGTCGCTCGCTCCATTGTTCCGGACAACGGAGTCTTGGTCATCTTGCCCAAGAGGCATGGTTCGCACGTGTCAAATGATTCATAATCAAGAGACTCTAGAAGTCCATCTGCATGGAGCTTCTTCATACGCTTGACACCAATATGACCAAGGCGGCAATGCCACAAGTATGTGGGACTATCATTGTCAACTTTACATCTTTTGGCATTCACACTATGAATATGTGTATCATCACGTTCGAGATTCATCAAAAATAAACCATTGACCAGCGGGGCATGACCATAAAACATATCTCTCAAGTAAATAGAACAACCATTATTCTCGGATTTAAATGAGTAGCCATCTCGCATCAAACGAGATCCAGATACAATGTTCATGCTCAAAGCTGGTACTAAATAACAATTATTAAGGTTTAAAACTAATCCCGAGGGTAGATGTAGAGGCAGCGTGCCGACGGCGATCACATCGACCTTGGAATCATTCTCGACGCGCATCGTCACCTCGTCCTTCGCCAGTCTCCGCTTATTCCGCAGCTCCTGCTTTGAGTTACAAATGTGAGCAACTGCACCGGTATCAAATACTCAGGAGCTACTACGAGCGCTGGTAAGGTACACATCAATAACATGTATATCACATATACCTTTGACGTTGCCAGCCTTCTTGTCTGCTAAGTATTTGGGGCAGTTCCGCTTCCAGTGACCCGTTCCCTTGCAATAAAAGCACTCAGTCTCAGGCTTGGGTCCATACTTTGGCTTCTTCCCGGTAACTGGCTTACCGGGCGCGGCAACTCCTTTGCCGTCCTTCTTGAAGTTCTTCTTACCCTTGCCCTTTCTGAACTTAGTGGTTTTATTCACCATCAACACTTGATGCTCTTTCTTTATCTCCACCTCCGCTGATTTCAGCATTGAATACACCTCGGGAATGGACTTCTCCATCCCTTGCATATTGAAGTTCAACACGAAGATCTTTTAGCTAGGTGGGAGCGACTGAAGGATTCTGTCAACAACCGCTTCATCGGGGAGATTCATTCCCAACTGAGACAAGTGGTTGTGCAACCCAGACAACTTGAGTATGTGCTCGCTGACAGAACTGTTTTCCTCCATCTTACAGCTGTAGAATGCGTTGGAGACGTCATATCTCTCAACTCGGGCATGAGCCTGGAAAACCATTTTCAGCTCTTGGAACATCTCATATGCTCTGTGATGCTCGAAACGCTTTTGGAGCCCCGGTTCTAAGCTGTAGAGCATGCCGCACTGAACCAGGGAGTAATCATCACAACGCAACTGCCAAGCGTTCATAACATCTTGGTTTGCCGGGGCGGGAGCGTCACCTAGCGGTGCTTCTAGGACAGAAGTTTTCTTGGCAGCTATGAGGATGATCCTCAGGTTACGGACCCAATCCGTATAGTTGCTACCATCGTCTTTCAGCTTGGATTTCTCTAGGAACGCGTCGAAGTTGAGGGTGACATGAGCGTGGGCCATTTGATCTACAAGACATATTGTAAAGAATTTAGACTAAGTTCATGACAATTAAGTTCATCTAATCAAAATTAATGAACTCCCACTCAGATTGACATCTCTCTAGTCATCTAAGTGATACATGATCCGAATCCACTAGCCCGTGTCCGATCATCACGTGAGACGGACTAGTTATCAACGGTGAACATCTTCATGTTGATCGTATCTTCTATACGACTCATGTTTGACCTTTCGGTCTTCCGTGTTTCGAGGCCATGTCTGTACATGCTAGGCTCGTCAAGTGAACCCTAAGTGTTTTGCGTGTGTAAATCTGGCTTACACCCATTGTATGCGAACGTTAGAGCCTATCACACCCGATCATCACGTGGTGCTTCGGAACAACGATCCTTAGCAACGGTGCACAGTTAGGGGAAACACAATTCTTGAAATTTTCAGTGAGAGATCATCTTATTTACTACCGTCGTTCTAAGTAAACAAGATGCATAAACATGATAAACATCACATGTAATCAAATAAAGTGACATGATATGGCCAATATCATTTTGCTCCTTTGATCTCCATCTTCGGGGCTCCATGATCATCTTTGTCACCGGCATGACACCATGATCTCCATCATCATGATCTCCATCATCGTGTCTTCATGAAGTCGTCTCGCCAAATATTACTTCTACCACTATGGCTAACGTTTAGCAATAAAGTAAAGTAATTACATGGCGTTATTCAGTGACACGCAGGTCATACAATAAATAAGACAACTCCTATGGCTCCTGCCGGTTGTCATTCTCATCGACATGTAAGTCGTGATTCTCTATTACAAGAACATGATCAATCTCATACATCACATCTTCTTGGCCATATCACATCACATAGCACATGCTGCAAGAACAAGTTAGACGTCCTCTAATTGTTGTTGCAAGTTTTTACGTGGCTTATATAGGTTTCTAGCAAGAACGTTTCTTACCTACGCCAAAACCACAATGTGATATGTCAAATTCTATTTACCCTTCATAAGGACCCTTTTCATCGAATCCGACTCGACTAAAGTGGGAGAGACAGACACCTGCCAGCCACCTTATGCAACTAGTGCATGTCAGTCGGTGGAACCAGTCTCACGTAAGCGTACATGTAAGGTCGGTCCGGGCCGCTTCATCCCACAATGCCGCCGAATCAAGATTGGACTAGTAGCGGCAAGAGAATTGAACAAAATCAACGTCCACAACTTGTTTGTGTTCTACTCGTGCAAGATGCTACGCAAAGACCTAGCTCAGATGCCACTATTGGGGAACATAGCAGAATTCAAAAATTTCCTACGCTTCACCAAGATCAATCTAAGGAGTCATCTAGCAACAAGCATAAAGGAGTGCATCTACATACCCTTTGTAGATCGCGAGCGGAAGCGTTCGAAGGAACGTGGATGATGGAGTCGTACCCGTCGTGATCCTCGTCACCGATGATCCCAGCGCCGAACGGGCGGCACCTCCGCGTTCAACACACGTACGGTACAGCGACGTCTCCTCCTTCTTGATCCAGCAAGGGGGAGGAGAGGTTGATGGAGATCCAGCAGCACAACGGCGTGGTGGTGGATGCAACGGGAAACGTTGTAGGGCTTCGCCGAGACCCTGCGGGAGGAGTAGGAGATGTAACG
>LR738710.1:250032537-250063242 GCA_902687465.1 Secale cereale
AGTGAAAGCATCCCTCCACTTGGGGACTTAGCCGCGAGCTCGTCCTTGCCTAAGTTAAAACTACACCGAGTGAGAGCATCCCTCCACTCAGGAGCTTAGCCGCGAGCCCGGCCTCGCCTAAGTTAAAAAAACTACTCCAAGTGAGAGCATCCCTCCACTCGGGGGCTTAGCCGCGAGCCCGCCCTCGCCTAAATTAAAAAACTACTCTGAGTGAGAGCATCCCTCCACTCAGAGGCTTAGCCGTGAGCCCGTCCTCGCCTAAGTTAAAAAACTACTCCGAGTGAGAGCATCCCTCCACTCGGGGGCTTAGCCGCAAGCCCGTCCTCGCCAAAGTTAAAAACTACTCCAAGTGATGCATGGCAATATGACAATATGATGCGTGTCATATGAACGGAACGGTGGAAAGTTGCATGGCAATATATCTCGGAATGGCTATGGAATGCCATGATAGGTAGGTATGGTGGTTGTTTTGAGGAATAATATGGTGGCTGTTTTGAGGAAGGATATATAGTGGGTGTATGGTACCGGCGAAAGTTGTGTGGTACAAGAGAGGCTAGCAATGGTGGAAGGGTGAGAGTGCGTATAATCCATGGACTCAACATTAGTCATAAGAACTCATATACTTATTGCAAAAATCTTCGAGTCATCAAAACAAAGCAATCAACGCATGCTCCTAGGGGGGAGGTTGGTAGGAGTTAACCATCGTGCGCCCCCGACCTCCACACAAAGGTTGACACTTTACAAATACCTTATGCTCTAACTTCGTCACATAGCAGTTCACCATACGTGAATGCTACAGGAATCACCAACCTTAACACAAGCATTTCTCAATTTCATAATAACTCCACTAGCATGACTCTAATATCACTATCATCATATCTCAAAACAATTATCAAGCATCCAACTTCTCATCATATTCAATGCACTTAGTGTGGAAGTTTTTACTACATTGATATTGGATGTCTATCATGTGAAGACTAGTTTTATAGCCTAAGCACTTTACCATGCTGTTTTGATAGACTCTCAAATGGATATAAGTGAAGCATGAGAGTTCATCTATTTCTTCAAAATAAAACCACCACCGTACTCTAACAGATATAAGTGAAGCACTAGAGCAAACAACAAACTACCCCGAAAGATATAAGTGAAGATCAATGAGTAGTTGAATAATTATGTAACTATGTGAAGACTCTCTAACATTTAAGAACTTTAGATCTTGGGATAATATTCAAACAGAAAGGAAAACAAAATAAACTAAATTGACGCTCCAAGCAAAACACATATCATGTGGTGAATAAAAATATAGCTCCGAGTATAGTTACCGATGAATGAAGACGAAAGAGGGGATGCCTTCCCGGGGCATCCCCAAGCTTAGGCTTTTGGTTGTCGTTGAATTTTACCTTGGGGTGCCTTGGGAATCCCCAAGCTTAGGTTCTTGCCACTCTTTGTTCCATAGTCCATCAAAGCAATACTCAAAACTTGAAAACTTCACAACACAAAACTTAGACAAAAATCTCGTGAGCTCCGTTAGTATAAGAAAGCAAACCACTACTTAAAGGTATTGCAATGAATTCATTCTTTGTTTATATTGGTGTTAAACCTATTGTATTACAACTTCTCTATGGTTCATATCCTCCAATACTACTCATAGATCCATCGAAATAAGCAAACAACACACGAAAAACAGAATCTGTCAAAAACAGAACAGTCTGTAGTAATCTGCAGGTTTCACCTACTTATGGAACTCCAAAAAATTCAAACTAAATTGGTGAATTTGCGTAATTTGTCTACGAATCATCTGCAGAAAAAATCAACTAAATAGCACGCTCCAGTAAAATCTGAAGACCACTTTTGCAAGCCCTAACGATGCTGTTTTTCACAGCAAGATCACATAAACTTCACACAAGTCTTCCCAAAGGTTCTACTTGGCACAAACACTAAAAAAACATGAAACCACATATAAAAAGAAGCTAGATGCAATATTTATTCCTAAGCAGAAGCAAAAACAAAGAAAATAAAATAAAGTTGGATTGCCTCCCAACAAGCGCTACCGTTTAAAGCCCCTAGCTAGGCATAATGATGCTCACATAAAAGATAAGAATTGAAAACATAACGGGAGCATCATGAAGCATATGAATAGCACATTTAAGTCTAACCCACTTCCTATGCATAGGGATTTTGTGAGCAAACAAATTATGGGAACGATAATCAACTAGCATAGGAAGGGAAAACAAGCATAGCTTCAAGATTTTAAGCACATAGAGAGGAAACTTGATATTGTTGCAATACCTACAAGCATACGATCCTCTCTCATAATAATTTTCAGAGGCATCATGAATGAATTCAACAATATAACCAGCACATAAATCATTCTTTTCATGATCTACTTGCATAGAAATTTTACTACTCTCCACATAAGTAAAATTCTTCTCATTCATAGTAGTGGGAGCAAACTCAACAAAATACCAATCATGTGAAGCATAATCCAATTGAATATTAAAATCATGATTATCTTTATTCTTTATAGCATAGGTGTCATCACAATAATCATCATAAATAGGAGGCATGCTTTCATCATAATAAATTTGCTCATCAAAACTTGGGGGACTAAACATATCATCTTCATCAAACATAGCATCCCCAAGCTTGTGGCTTTGCATATCATTAGCATCATAGGTATTCAAAGAATTCATACTAACAACATTGCAATCATGCTCATCATTCAAGTATTTAGTGCCAAGCATTATATGTAATTTCTCTTCCAGTACTTGAGCACAATTTTCCTTCCCATCATTTTCACGAAAGATATTAAAAATATGAAGCATATGAGGTAATCTTAATTCCATTTTTTTTGTAGTTTTCTTTTATGAACGAAACTAGTGATAAAAGAAGAAACTAAAAGATTCGATTGCAAGATCTAAAGATATACCTTCAAGCACTAACCTCCTCGGCAACGGCGCCAGAAAAGAGCTTGATGTCTACTACACAACCTTCTTCTTGTAGACATTGTTGGGCCTCCAAGTGCAGAGGTTTATAGGACAGTAGCAAATTTCCCTCAAGTGGATGACCTAAGGTTTATCAATCCGCGGGAGGCATAGGATGAAGATGGTCTCTCTCAAACAACCCTGCAACCAAATAACAAAGAGTCTCTTGTGTCCCCAACACACCCAATACAATGGTAAATTGTATAGGTGCACTAGTTCGGCGAAGAGATGGTGATACAAGTGCAATATGGATGGTAGATATAGGTTTTTGTAATAAGAAAATATAAAAACAGCAAGGTAGCAAGTGGTAAACGTGAGCATAAACGGTGTTGTAATGATAGTAGGCATGGCCTAGGGTTCATACTTTCACTAGTGCAAGTTCTCTCAACAAGGATAACATAATTGGATCATATTACTAGCCCTCAACATGCAACAAAAAGTCACTCCAAAGTCACTAATAGCGGAGAACAAACGAAGAGATTATGGTAGGGTACGAAACCACGAGTTATTCTTTCTGATCAATCTATTCAAGAGTCCGTAGTAACGTTCAATCTATCATAGAGTTCGTACTAGAATAACACCTTAAGACACAAATCAACCAAAACCCTAATGTCACCTAGATACTCCATTGTCACCTCAAGTATCCGTGGGCATGATTATATGATATGAATCACACAATCTCAGAAACATCTATTCAACCAACACATAGAACTTCAAAGAGTGCCCCAAAGTTTCTACCGAAAAGTCAAGACAAAAACGTGTGCCAACCCCTATGCATAGGTTTCCAAGGTCACGGAACCCACAAGTTGATCACCAAAACATACATCAAGTAGATCACATGATATCCCATTGTCACCACAGATAAACACGTGCGAGACATACATCAAGTGTTCTCAAATCCTTAAAGACTCAATCCGATAATCTAACTTCAAAGGGAAAACTCAATCCATTACAAGAGAGTAGAGGGGAGAAGCATCATAAGATCCAACTAGAATAGCAAAGCTCGCGATACATCAAGATCGTGCCATCTCTAGAACACGAGAGAGAGAAAGATCAAACACATAGCTACTGGTACATACCCTCAACCCCGAGGGTGGACTACTTCCTCCTCGTCATGGAGAGCGCCGGGATGATGAAGATAGCCACCGGTGAGGTTTCCCCCCCTCCGGCAGGGTGCCGGAATAGGGTCTAGATTGGTTTTCGGTGGCTACAGAGGCTTTTGGCGGCGGAACTCCCTATCTAGGTTAATTTCCGAAGGTTTCAGTATTTATAGGAATTTTTGGCGTAGGTCCCATGTCAGGGGGGCTTCTGGGCTATCCACGAGATAGGAGGGCGCCACCACCTTCCCAGGGCGCGCCCTGCACCCTCGTGGGCAGCCCGTGGCTCTCCTGGCCCAACTCTTTTGCTTCGGGGGCTTCTTTTGGTCCAGAAAAAATCATAAAAAATTGGCTCGTCAATTGGACTCTATTTGATATTCCTTTTCTGTAAAACCCTAAAACAGGAGAAAAATAGAAACTGGCACTGGGCTCTGGGTTAATAGGTTAGTCCCAAAAATCATATAAAAGTGTATAATAAAGCCCATAAGACATCCTAGAAGGATAATATAATAGCATGGAACAATAAAAAATTATAGATACGTTGGAGACGTATCAGTCGACAACATTGCGAGAGGATTTATTGTGCAATTCACTCGGATGGGGAGAGATACCTTCAAGCATGATGTACATCTTCGTGGAGAGACCCCCTAAATACTACTCCAGCTCGTTCCTCCTTTGCGTAAGTTGAACGACCTTGTCAGACAAGAAGCTTTTCTCCTCCCGTAGTGCTACAACCTCCTTTTTCGCTTCATCAACAGTAGTATTGAGGGCAGCATTCTCTTCCTCAAGTTTGCTGGCTGAAGCCAGCTTCCTCTCAGCTATCTCAGTCTTCTCCCTGACCGTCTTCTGCGCCACTCCAAGATCGTTGTCCTTTGCCTCCAAGGACTGCTTCATGGTGTCTAAAGAAACAACAGTCCCGAGTCGAGCTTGTAGCCGATGGTTTTCACTACACACATCTTTTCGAGTGGAATTAATAAATTCAAGGAGCAGAGTGAGAAGACAACAATGCTCTCAGGCGACAAAAAGGTTTCTTCCCATGGTCTTCACTTCAGTCTAGGAACGCTCTTGCTTCTTCTTGGTGGCTTCTAACTCCACTTGGAGCGAGATCTTCTCCTTCTCCAGAGTAGTGTATTGGGCGCCAAGTTCACAAGATTTCTGAGGACAGACAAGAAAAACAATTGAGTCGAAGTATTACCTCTACCTCCGAGTAGAGAAGAGCAAACACAGGCAGTTTTCATCAGAAGAATTCTCAGACCCCCGCCGAATCAAACATCCGACGGTGGTCACACGGACTACACCCAGTGGATGCACTCATCATGCCCCCACTAGACAAGTTGCCACTCGGTATGGTCTGTCGTACTCGTGACAAAAAACCATGTTCTTAAGACACCTGCCGAATCAAACATTCGACAACGGTCTTAGGGACTACACCCAGTGGGTGCACTCAACGTGCCCCCACTGTACAATTTACCACTCGGTACGGTCTACCCTGCCCGAGTGGAGAAGTTCAATCGACACAAATATTTCTAAGACCCCCGCCGAATCAAACATTCGACGGTGGTCTCGGGGACTACACCCAGCGTGCCCCCACTGGACCTACTTTCTACTCGACACAGCATGCCTCTTTCGAGTGAAAAGAATTCAGAGCAATGAAGGTAAACACCATGTGGGTGTACAAATTCAAGGAAATCAAGACGGAGAAAATACTATCAGAAATCAACTTACTATCACGCTTACTCGAACATTCGCTTGAAGCGAAGCGCTGGCGTCATAAGCTAGCCGACTATGCCCGTACACGTCCTTCAGACGCTCCATCATCAGACTGGTCTGGATCATGGCCTCCTTGCTGGCCCCAGTCTGATCCTCCGGGACATGGTGTAGAGCAAACACGGTCGACAAGGGAGCGGAAGTCATAGTCGGAAGGACCGGCGCCTGGGTCAGGCCAGCAGACCCAGAAACTAGAAGCAACGATACTAGTAGTGGAGCAGTCAACGGCACAGCAGTGGAGACATCACCCATCTGAGAGTATCCACCGGGCTCTTGGAGGGCCAGTTCCAGCGGCGTTCTTCTAGCTTGGTTCCGAGATGCTTGGCCCAAAGGCGTTCTTCTAGCTTGGCTTCGAGAGGGAGTCGACCTGCTCCTTCCTCCGATGCTCCTCGGAGGTTCCTCCTCGTCGTTGTCTAGGAGAGTGATGACGGCAGTCGGCGCTGCAATCACTCGACAGTCAAGTCTCAGTCGACGGATTGAACAAAAGCAACGGAACAGAACAAGGCCCCAGTCGAACATACCTGCCCGGGAAGTGGCCACGTCCGCTGTCTCTGCGTCCACGTGCTCATCATCAATCTCAATCATGAACGTCACAAAAGTTACCGCCCTGGAGTCCAGAAGTTCACTCGAATAGTAAGAAAGATCAACACCCCTGGCAGGAACAACCTTGACCAATACCAAATCCTCGGGTGTCAGCTGACCACCAAGTCAGTAATGAAAAAATCGAGGACAACAACACCCTTGTATGCCCTAAAGATCAACACCCCTGGCAGGAACAAGTTTGACCAATACCAAATCCTCAAAAACCAGCTGGTCACCGAGTCGGCAATGAAGAAAATGGAAACGGATTGCAACAGAAGCACTTACGTCGAAGCAATGGGCACAGTGACCTTGATCTTAGGTAAGGCCTTCCAAGGCTTAGGTGGATTGATCTTGACCTGCTTAGCCACCTTCTCAACTGAGTCGGGCATGGGCGTCCGAGTGCGCTTCATCCTGCACTAAAAAAAAGACACATCCATGACATTTTGGCCCAAACAATTTTTTTCTGTCATGCTTATCACACTTCTATGACAATAGTTGTGACAAAAACATGTATCATCATAGATGTGGTGGGCTCCTACTTCTATTACAAAAAATCATGACAGAAAATGGGCTTTTCGTCCCGAGTGGCCCGGGGACGCACCTGCATGACATTCTTTTGGCCGCCCATGATGGAAAAATCATGGTAGAAGCGAGGGCGAGGAAAATTTCTGGGAGTTCCCGGTTACGGTGCGTGTGGTCAGGGCGAATCGATGCACGGAGGTTTGCGCGTTTCTCTCGTACATGTCGCGTGTATGTGCGAGGCGTTGGGGTCTAACTGAACCCGAGCGATGCGTTCGCTTACTAAACCCGAGCGATTGCACTAGCCAAGTTACTGGAACCGAGCGATCGATACTTGATGGTTGCTAACTGAACCCGACCGATTCCTTCGCTACTACTGCTAACTAAAGCCGATCGAACCCTGCTGCTGCCTCTTGATGAACAGTGGCCGTTGTTGGGGTAGGATGAACAGTTCTCGGTGGGGGTTGGATGAGAGGACCCCATGGTAGTAGAGGTCGTTGTCGCTGGATGAACATGACCCCGATCGAGAGGAGGTCGCCACACACCCGAGTCGGTTGGGGTGGATGAACAGGACCCCGTGGAGGGCTGGTAGAACAGGACCATCCGTGTGGAGGGCTAGTTGAATAGTAGTCGGTGGAGGCTGGATGAACATGACCCTGTGGTGAACAGTAGCTGGTGGAAGCTGGAGGAAGTCGACAGTGGATGAACAGTAGCAGGTGGATGCTGGAGGAAGCCGGCGGTGGATGAACAGTAGCCCGTGGAGACTAGAGCGAGGCAGTAGATGGTGGATGAACAGTAGCCCGTGGAGGCTGGAGTGAGGCAGTAGACGGTGGATGAACAGTAGCTCGTGGAGTCCCATTTTGAGGTACGCCACACCCTTCCCGATGAACAGGACCCTGTTTCGACCGTAGGCGCTCCAACACAAGTCCGTTTCCTCCGTTTTGCGGTACGCCACACCCCTCCCGATCAACAACACATTGTTTCGAACGTAGGAGCTCAAACACAAGTCTATTTCCTCTATTCTGTTGTGCGCCAGACCCGTCCCGATGAACAGGACCCTGTTTCGAGCATACGCGGTCGAACAGAAGGCCGTTTCCCTCCATTTTGCGGTACGCCATACCCCGTTACGGCTGTTCCATCCAAGCCAGTTGCCTCCCATTGAACACGACGCGTTCTAACCCAGTTGCTTCGCTCCCGATGAACAGGATGATGTTTCTCTGTTCCAACCCAGCCGCTTGTCTATCGATGAATAAGACGCCGTTGCTGCCGTCCGTTGCCTCTCCATGTACACATGTCCTGGCCGTACGTATGCGCGAGTAGCTAGGGTTTGAGACCCTGCCCGTATGTATGTATGGGGCCGTATTTGTTGGCATCTGGTTGTACATATGTGTACACGGTTTAGAATGGACTGCCTGAACTGCTATGCCAGGGGCTCTACTACTACATGTGTTGCTGCTTGCTCGGCCACGGTTCATCATTGCAGAGAGACCGATCGACCAGTATGTACGTACACGTTCGTGACCAGAATGACAACGCTACATACGCTTCGACCAGGTGGGTACCGACTGTCAGGGAGGATAAGAAGGCACTTCCTTACGTGCAAAGTTATTGATGGTAGGTCCCTACAGTTAGGGGGGAGAATCATTTGTTTGCCCGTAATATGGACGCACTTCTTTGCGTGCGAAGATGTAGCTGGTAGGTTTGAGCTGTCAGGGGGCAAACATTTTTTTCGCAAAATAGAGAGTCCCTTCCGTTGGGTCCCCGCTGTCAGGTGGAGGAATAATTATTTTACGCGTAATAAGAAGACACTTCCTTGCTCAGCCATGGACCCAGCTATCAGCCTTTCCACGCACAATCCTCTTCTGATGGAAGTCGTTTCTTCACCATGTTAACCATGCCGCACAGACAGCACCAGGCGGTGGATGGCGGTGAGGCAGGGAACGATGCGGAGCCTGAGAACACGTGGATGGTAGTATGAGGGTTGACTGGTTCGGCTGCGGTGTGAGGCTGCCGTCACCGTAGAATAAAAGGGGGTGTGGGTGAGTAGAGGGATGACCTGGCCAGCGATGGGAGTAGTAGGGGTAGAGAGTCCTGCGCAGCAGCATAGCCGGCCATGGGAGGCAAGAGCACACAGGAACATGCGGTCCCGTCGGCGCTGGATTTGGCGGCTAGAGCAAGAAGATGAGAGATTGAAGAAGCACGACGGTCGTTGGATTGACATCCAACGGTCACGACTGCTAAAATCATTTGTTGACGTATATAATAAGTAAAAAAATCTTGCATACGCGTCAACTTAATAGGCCCACAAGTTAGACCATTCCCTATTTTTTTAATAATTTACAGCTCATTACAACTTCTTATGCAATTTATTGTAGTCCGTTTTTTGTTGGCGAGGGTCAGGTTTAAAATTTAAACGAAATTTCGCATATTCAGGTGGGGTCCAAACTATTTTTAATAGCAAAATGTCGAGCCATATTTAAAGTACTTTGAAGATATATTTTAATTAGGTTAAAGCCTAGTGAAGTTGGAATTTGAAAATGTAAAAATATTCGGAAATTTGAAAGTAATTGCCAATTTGTCGTCTATTTTTTATATTTGTAGCCCATTTCATATTACTTTCAAGATTTGTAGCCGTCTTGAAAGAGTTGTAGCCCAGCAGGGCATAGAAAAATAAGTAGGCCTGGATTGGGTATTCTTCAGAAAATAAACTGGGCTCATTTTCGCAAAGAAGAAAATAGCTGGGCTAGTCATGTGGTGAACATAAAATAGAAGCCTGGGCTAGAGGGGCCACATCCCAATTCAAACCCTACTCCGTCTGAACAATAACAGAAAGATTACTACTCGAGCAGCTACGTCCCAGGTGTCAGCCGATCTTGTGATGTTCTCTTGTCTATTGACTATATGCTGAAAATGTCGTGGGTCCCAGATGTCAGCAAACCACTAGGAGGAAGCATTTTCTTTTTCTATATGCTGACAATGGAGTATATATAACAAAAAATGAGGAACTTGCTTGCGTGCGGCCATGGACATGGTGGGCTCCTAGTGTCATCCTGTCTCCATGGTGGGCCCCCAGTGTCATCCTCACCATGTTGACAACGCGAGAGGGCGGCGCCGCGGCGGGCACACCAAAGCGCGCGGAGGATGACGGCGAGGCCTCAGACATCGGCGTTATTGATTTAGGAGACGGTGGGGCGGCGATGCGTGCGTTGAGGCACAACGAGCCGTGGGAGGCGGAAGTAGGCGGCCTCGCCGGCGCTGATTCGGTTTGGACGACTGGAGGAAAACAGGACTGAAGAAACACGACAGACTGTAAAAGCGGCAGGAGTACTTAACAACCTTAACTGAAACCAGCAGGGGCACTTAACAACCATAGCTGAAAGCAGTATGGGTACTTATACAGGTTCAACCGTACAAAGCACGCCTCGAACAATGCTACTTTGCCTACAAGTAACCAAGGGTGATGTCACCAAGCCCCTGGACAAGCCCAGGTGCCACCCCACGCATCCACAACCTTCTGAAAGTGGCTTCATCTTGCAATGTAGTCAATAAACATGATATTTACTTTAGAGCCATGGAAAAGCATGAGCATAACCATCTGTCCTATTCTCCATGATGGACGTGCCTTCATTATTTGAGACCACCCATGAATAAGTATCTTCTCACCTCCAAGGGAAATGGAGTAGGTTCACATAAACATCATGTTGTGACCAAGCCCAAGTCTGACCCGACCATGGTCAGGCATCTGCATAGGAACAATAGAACTGGGCAGTTTCTGTTTCAAGAAGATCACAACTGTAAAACTGTGTATAAGCAAGAGTTTATGAACAACATATATAACAGAAAATAGCTCGGATCATAAGTTTCTCGACAGAGTTGGACCAGTTAAACATGTGTAGTAGTGGCACACATATCCCACGTGGCCTTCCACCATTGAAACGCCCCACAAGGACCTCAAGACAATCAATAAAGTGTAGGAACTAGTGGATGTCGTCCCATTCAACTTCAGTGCCATCAGTAACCGTTGAGTTCTTATAGAATAACAAACAACTAGCATGCTTAACTTTTAAATAACCTACATGTGCCACCAATTATAAGAAATATTGGTTAGAAGTAGCATCTTCATGAGAGAAGGGAATCACAAATCGTTGCTACTTCTAAAGTTAAATTGGGATTAGTTAGACATAATAGGTGGATTAAGAAGTAGTCGAGGCAACATGGAAGAACCAGATACAAAGCTAACATGGATGAAGTACTAGAAAGATGTCGGGGTGGAAGATCACAGTGAAGATGAGGCCAGGTTCTGCTATTTCCATCAACATTCGTGCGCCAATTTTCAGTCTGTAACACTTGAGAAAGTTTATCCAAATTCGGCCATAAAAAAGCAGCGTTCTTCTTGGTTCATGAACCCAACTCAGAACTTATATCCATGGCTTGTCTTCAATGTGACCATTAAACTGGTGCATTCAGTTATGGTAAGGCCGACCATCTTGAGTACATGTGTTCTCGTAGAGCAAGGAATGCACTGCTGGAAAAATAATATGAGAACACAATGTATTCGCTATCCAAATCTAGAAATAATTTCCTCCTTCACATCAGTGTTTACCATGCTACTAGTACCTTTTATCCAAATATAGTAATCCAAATTTTCAAATTAGTCAACAACATGTTCAAAAAACCCCACCCTCCCGGATAGAAAAGAGGATTCTAGGAACATACTGTGCGCGTTTTAAAATCATGTGTTAGGATGAGAATGAACAAGTGTGGCGTCTCACCGAGTGTACAAAAACCTGTAGGATCCTCGCACTTTGGGCACTGCAAATGAAACACACTAGATCCAGTAGGAAAAGAAATGCATCAATGGCGGCAGCTGTCATCCTAGGATTACCCACGATCAAGGGACTTGGATTTATCGGGGATGGATGAAGAATTCGTACCTGGTTCTCCATGAGAAAACACTATGCAATCACTGAGAGGGGGTTTTCTCTGAACAAGCAAACGATGGAGAAGGGGATTCAGTCCCAGTGAAATATTGTTGCTTCATCCGTCCAGCTTAATGCCTAGAAAGGTGGAGGATTTTGTGATTTGATGGCTCATTGGGCATTACTGTGGCGCTACGATCGGGCTGAGTCTACCGTGTAGTTGTGCACTCTAATTTGGTGCATGGCACGTGGACCCCGTTGTCGGATGCTCCACATATCAGCGAAAGGAAGTAGAAAGGCAGGAGTAACTAGTTACACATAAATATATTTTTGACAGAGAGATACTCCCTCTGTAAAGAAATATAAATATATTTTTTATCACAACTTTATACTTACATAAGAAAAATCAAGAGGAATATATATAACATAATATGGGGGTTCAACTGAGAAAATAATACTCAAACAGGCTCACGTTTCTGGACTTCGGGCCATAGGCCGGTGGGCCTGCATGTTTGGGGGCCCATGTGTTCTAACTCAGCGCATTTCATATTGCAAGTGATCGGTATGGCGCTGGTTTTAGATGTTGTCCCAAGGCGAATACAGAAAATTAAATAAAGCATGGCAGCTGTTAGAATGAAATCGAATGACAGTTCCTATCTAGTAATCAGAGTTGCAATTTTTTCACGATATCCTACATGATAAATAATATTGTCGTACTACTTATACACATAGGACACTTGTTTCACCATGCCATATAATTACATCAAAATCTCTCGGAGGATAGATCATTTCGGCAGTTGCGTGCTGCTGCTGAAGAATTTCGAAATTGATTAGGACCAGCACTCCTTGATGAGAAAGTTCGATTTTGACTTCATCCCCAACAACAAGAGTTTTGATAGAGTTTTGAACCTTGACCATACTTTAGCATCAATCATCATGTGACCATCCTTTGTACTTATGGTATATTGAGCAGGTTCATTCACACCAAGGCAGCGCATGGTAAGAGAAACTTGGCCACGGTCGCCCGGATTATTGAACGACTTCCTCGTTGCTGTAGGAATTCTCTGTTTGCAAACAAGAAGGCATACACAAATAGTTAGATCAACACAATGAAAACGGTGAAACAACATGGAAAGAAAAAAGAACGAAGCACTTGG
Organism: Secale cereale; assembly: GCA_902687465.1. NCBI lineage: Eukaryota > Viridiplantae > Streptophyta > Magnoliopsida > Poales > Poaceae > Secale > Secale cereale. The sequence continues at coordinate 250,045,563 of LR738710.1, forward strand.
GCTGCCAATGCTTACCAAGAAGGTGGAGATGTCGGTTTTTGCAAGGACTTTGGTATACAGAGCGCGAACTACAGCCCACAGTCTGTTGCCAGTGCAAGTGCTCGTTCCGTTGCCGCTGCACGTGCTGGAGCAGATGCAAGTGCAACTTGAAGTGTTGGTTGAGGTGCCAGAGCCGTTGCTGTTGCCCGTTCTGGTGCGACTGGTAGTGCCATTGCTGTTGCCGGAGATGGTGCTCCTTTTGGAGCTGGTGCCGGTGTCGGAGAAAGTTCCCGTGTCGGTGCCCGATCCTCCGATAGATCAGCCTATTCCACTGACGCGGTCGGTGCCCAATCCTCTGGTGGATCAGACTGAGCTGCTACCGCTGTTAGTGCTAGAGCCAGTGCCGTCAGAGCAGGTGCCGGTGCTCGATCCGATGCTGAAGGTGGTATCGATGTGCGAGACAGCAGCGATCATCTCTGGTCTGCAATGATTTCCTAATTCAGCTTTCTAACTTTGCTAGGCTCCGTGACCTGGATCCAGTCTTTTTCTTCACTACTTTTAATCACAAGAAGGAATAATTGTGGTGTGTTTGTTAAAACAAACTGCAGTTCATCAAAGGGCTTCAGATTGTACTCATACAACAAACTGACCCAATTGTGTGCAGTAATTGGGCCATGTTTAAGCAGACCGTTAGTGGGCTAGCCCAATAGTACCTGAGTAAATAATGCGGGCCTTTAGCTAGGCCAGCCCATTTAATATTTATGGGCCACTTTTGGGTCGGTCCATGTGTCAACATATCATAGGTGCATCTCGCCCATTGGATGAGTGTCATCTGTGCCAATGCGGAGCTGACACGTGGTTTCGTCAGCCAATGAGAATTTTACACATGGAAAATCACCATTAGTCGTGGCGGGTTATCAGTTCCAAAACCGGACCCAATAGCTTAATGGCGACCCGTCTCGGTGGATGCCATGTGTTGGTTACCCTTGACGAAAGCACTTCCATGACGCGGCATTTATCATCATGGAAGTGGACACTTCCGTGATGATAATTTTGGTATTGTCATGGAACACTTATATGACAACACATGTATGACTATCTTGATTCTGTCATAAAATCGACATGGATGTACATGCATGACAGAAAACGTGACCTACTATGACAAACACGTATCATCACGGAAGTGTTTTTTGTAGTGCTAGCGCTCGACGCGCCAGCCTTGCCAGTCATGGGGTCATGAATCTGCTTGCATCGACGTTCGCTACGAGGTGGCGATTCGACCTCGTCCATGTCGTCAAAGTCGTCGTTGTCATCTTTGTTATCATTGGCATACTCTATATTGGCACTCCCGCCATCACTTTCTACTCCTTCATGGAGCTGCTCGCCATTTGGAACGAGTGAATACATCTTTGTGAACACCTACAAGGCACAGACTCAAAGCTCAGTCGGATTCCAACACAATTGCATACTAGAGAAGAAAAAGTGGTTCACTCGACAAGGTACACCTCACCTCTCCTGGGAGGTGCTAAGCGTCGAATGGAAAGATCCGTCTTGTTCCGTGAGGGTTATCCTTGTTTCCCGTGATGCTTTGGAGCCACTGCGCCACCGTCTAGTCCTTAACCTCCTCCGGGTGGGTCCGAGCGGTGTCGTCCGCCCCCGAGTACAGCCACATGGGATGTTCGCGGGCTTGCAGAGGCTGGATGCGTCGATAGAGAAACGCCTCCAGCAAATCCATGCCAGTGACCCCGTTCCGGATCAGTGCAACAACCGCCTCAACCAAGATTTCTACATCACCCTTCTCCTCCTCCTCTACAACCAATGAATGAGGGGCCTTGAGCCTCTCCAAAGAGAAGGGGGAAGACCAGTCGACGCCCCTGGGGTCGGTACATCTCTACAGTAGAACCAAGTCGACTGCCACCCCCTAACTGACTCGGGAAAGCTCATGGGAGGGAAAGAGCTTCTACCCCTCACTTGGATGCCTAAGCCCCCACACATTTGGATCACATGAGTCTTCTCGTCAGTCGGGTTGGCTTTCCTGGCCGACTGAGATCGGCAAGTGAAGAGGTTCTTGAATAAGCCCCAGTGTGGGTGGCATCCAAGGAAATTCTCACACATCAAAATGAAAGCAACAAGGTATGAAATGGTGTTCGGAGGAAAGTGGTGGATCTGAGCGACGAAGAAATTGAAGATACCATGGAAGAATGGGTGCGGGGGAAAAGAGAGACCTCTTTCCACGTGCGTCGTTAGAAGAACCTGCTCGCCGTCGCGAGGCACGGGCTCGAACTCTCCCCCCGACAGCCTCCAAGAACCGTGCGCTATTTGGCCGTCGGCGGTGAGCCCCTCGAGGTAGTCCTTCGAGATCGACGAGGGAATCCGGTCCCCCTAGATCCAGCCCGGCGGTAGTTTGGATCGCAAGGTCGACCCCTTGGATGCCTTCGTGCCCTTGCCGGTCTTTTTGGCGCGCTCGAGCGCTTTCGTCCTTTTCTTCGGCATCCCTACGATGGCTGGCGGGAACGAGACGAGCGGCGCTGCTCTAAGCGAGCGGAGTGAGGGAGGCAAGAAGGGAATGGGAAAAATGGCAGGCACTATTCTGCGCATCGGCTTCGCCAACCTTTATACCTGCGCATCCGACTAATTGACCCGTGGGCCCGTGTGATCTCGGGGCATCCTGTAACCGGCGCTAGCTTGATACGTGGCGGAAAAGGTAGCACGAATATCGAGGAGTTCCTACTATTTTGCCCCACTAACCGCGCGGCAGGCGGCCCGTGCGCTCCCCCTACTTTAGAAACCCATGGAATCCAGTTATGACAAGACGTTCGACCATATCAGAGATGCACGAGCAGAACAGTAAAGCATTAAGGCGCTTATTTCACTCGGACGAATAACTTCACTCGGACATTCAAGAAGCCAGAATAGATCGAAGTGACTTATGGGAAGTTGAATTGCTACCACACTTCAGGACCCCCAAGGAAGAGCCCTTGAAATACTGAGTCGGATTGAGATTCGCTTCAACCTCTTCTCAGTCGGTCCTCGATCCATTCGGGGGCTATTGACGAGGACATGTACCTAGGTTAGGGTCCTAGGCATGACCTATACACCCTACCAAAGGACATTACACGAGAGGCCATGGCCTACAAAGACAGAAAGAAGGCACTAACTGGAATGATCGCAGTATAAGATCCTCTCGACGAAAGATCCACTCGGATACCGCAATTCCACTCGACCATCATTATCCACTCGGAACGCAAGAATTCACTCGTAAGATAGAAGACCTAAAGTCACCCTGAATGGCAACGGTCAGACATTCACTCTGTAACTTTAAAATCTATTGAATGCAGGCGTTACCAGTAACGTTCAAGGCATTTACTCCCTCATTGAACCCTTGTGTAACTGAAGGCATCAAGTGGTCGGTGCACTCTATATAAGCCACCCCTCCCCTCGGGCACAAGGGTTCGCACCCCGTGTAACTCAACACTCTAATCCACAAAAGCCTCCGCGGCATCGAGACGTAGGGCTGTTACCTCCTCCGAGAGGGGCTTGAACTCGTAAAACTCGAGTGTACAACCTCGCCATAGCTAGGCACTGCCTCCTCCTACGTACCCCCCCCCCACCCTATCTCTACTGTCAGATATGTTCCCACGACAACGCTCTGGTGCGGCACTGACAGTTTCGGATGAGAAGCATGCATGGGCGAGGGAGGGGGTATGGGTGGGTCAGGATGGTCAGAAGCGGTATGGCAGCATTGCGGACTTCCTCAAAACCCCCCCACATTTGTCTTCGGTTTGCGGGAGAAAACACGTATGAACCGCACTGCGGATCGATACAGGCCCATGTTAGATGACTTTCGTGGTCCAAACGAATACGGGTGGTTTGAGGATCGACGTTCAAGATGCCCTTACTAAACTAGGCGAGCTTGCTGAGTTGGTTGCTTTGTTTCGAATGAAAGAGAGAGGTTCCAAGTTCAAACCTCACCACCAGCGACATGTTTTGACGGTCGATGTTTTTTTGGAAATGGGCCGAGCCCATGGTGCAAGGGGGTGTGCGCCTGTTTGTTTACGTCTATGAGTTTCTTTATTTGTTTTATTTTGCCCCTGTTTGTGCATATTTCCTTTAATTTATATAAGAGAATCTACTGGTTGCGGTTCCAAAAAGAATGAAAAACTCTCATCTTCACCAGTTTATTTTTTTAATAAAAATGGTTGTGTGCATCATGATGATGCAGAGGCTGGGTTCTTTCCCCTTTTCGAAAAAACCAGTTAATCTACCAACTCCTTAATGAGCCAGATAACCAGTCACGGGAACATGGTGCCCGAGCAAATCATGGAGATGTCGCAACATGCAGGCTGTTGTTGCATTTGCAATATCTTTAGTGTGCACGTGCTTTATACGAGTGATAAGTAGTGCTGCCATTTTTTGAGCTTCGGTTCAAGTGATGTTGGCAAAGGGGAAGTCACACTGTGGCCACACGTAGTCAACAGTTCACACTTCACAGCTACTGCTGCTTTTCAATCTTCCCGGAACAGGTGCCTTCTCGGGGCCGTCCTACGGGAGCCTTTGCTACACCCTGAATGAGAAATGAATTATTCTGCTCGGTTGGTTGGCCAAAGCGCTCATCTCTCACCGCCTACGAGCTATACCAGTACTGGGTTCATCCATCCAGTCAGGGTTTAATGCCGCTCATTATCAAGCCATTAGCTCTTTCGACTTGACCATTTGTTTGAGGATGGTACACAGAGGCGTAATCAAGTTTAATGCCTAACTTAGCGCACCACTTTTTCACCTCATCAGCTATGAAGTTGGAGTCGTTATCTGTGATAATACTGTGCGGGGCACCATTACGGTGTACTACACTGGATATAAAATATATCACTGGCCCTGCCTCAGCTATTCTGACTGGCTTGGCTTCTATCCATTTAGTGAATTTGTCCACCATAACCATTAAATATTTCTTTTTATGGCTTCCCCCTTTAAGAGGTCCGACTATATCCAGCCCCCAGACCACAAAGGGCCAAGTAATGGGGATGGTTCTCAGAGTGGTGAGAGGCATATGACTTTGATTTGCGAGAATCTAGCATCCACCACAATGTTGGACTAGGGTTTGAGCATCTGCTCGCACAGTTGGCCAGAAGAAATCAGTTCGGAAAGCCTTGCTTACAAGAGCTCGAGATGCGGCATGATGGCCGCCCATGCCCGTGTGTATTTCGGCTAGCAGTTGCCGTCCCTCCTCTTCGGAGATGCACCGTTGGAGAATACCACTAGTGCTTTTCTTGTATAGTTCACCTTCGTGAACCTTATAGGCTTTAGAGTGCTGAATTATGCGGCGGGCCTCATTTTGGTCATTGGGGAGCTCTTGCCTATTAAGGTTGGCTAGGAAAGGCTCGGTCCAAGTGCCTATGACAACCATTATCTCGTGAGCCGACGATGTTATTTCCATGTCCGAGTCCCCGATGACATCTGTATTGAGTTTGGCTGGGGGCGTGTTCGGGTCCGGATTAGCGTCTTTGCTCTTGTCTAGTTGTGTCACGGATGGCTTAAACAGCATTTCCACAAAGGTGTTAGGCGGGACTGGGTTGCGTTTAGCGCCCATACGAGCAAGTATACCCGCTACATGGTGAAATTCCAGCCCCTCAAATTGAGCCGACATTTTTAATATGGCATTTCAATAAGCTGCCATCTTTGAATCCTTCGTGTCAAATTCTCCGTTTACCTGAGATATGGCAAGGTTTGAGTCTTCGCGCACCTCGAGGCATTGTATGCCCATGGATACGGCCATGCAGACACCGTGCAGCAGTGCCTCATATTCGGCTGCATTGTTTGAGTCTATATACATGATCTGCAGTACGTAGAGGACTGTATCCCCTGTTGGAGATATCAAGATGATGTCAGGCCCTAATCCGGCTAGCATTTTGGAGCCATCGAAATACATGGTCCAGTGGGAGTATGCTCCGTACTCTTTAGGGAGTTCGGCTCCGGTCCACTCCGCGATGAAGTCGGCCAACACCTGGGACTTAATAGAGTGGCATGGTTTGTATGTTATTTCAAATGGTAAGATCTCGATGGCCCATTTGGCTATGCATCCTGTGGTGTCTTTGTTGTTTATAATATTGTTGAGTGGTACTTCGGATGCCACTATGATCGGACACTCTTGAAAGTAGTGTCGGAGCTTCCGAGATGCCATGATACCGCATAGGAAATTTTCTGGTAATGGGGGTATCATGATTTACACGGTGTGAGAACCTCAGATACATAGTATACGGGTTTTTGAACGGGAATTTATGTCCCATCTTCGTCTCATTCGACGACGAGTACTGCACTCACAACTTGGTGAGTAGCTGAGATATAAAGCAGCATTGGCTTGCCAACACCTGGAGCGGCTAGGATTGGGTTGCCCGCTAATAGGGTTTTTATCTCCTCTAATCCGACGGTGGCTGCATTAGTCCATTCAAAGTTGTCTGTGCGCCTCAGCAATCTATAAAGTGGTAGTGCTTTCTCTCCTAGCCTAGAGATAAGCGCCTCAAAGCCGCTACACAGCCTGCTAGCTTTTCCACTTGTTTTAGATCGGTTGGCGTAGTTAGCTGTGGCAAGGCCCAGATTTTAGCTGGGTTCGCTTCAATTCCTCTATGGGATACGATGAACCCTAACAACTTTCCGGCCGAAACGCCGAAGACGAATTTTTCCGGATTGAGCCATATGTCATATGTTTGAAGGTTATCGAACGTAAGGCGTAGATCATCCACCAATGTTTTGACGTGTTTAATCTTGATGACTACATCGTCGACGTATGCCTCCACTGTCTTGCCAATTTGTTTCTCTAAGCATGTTTGAATCATGCGTTGATACGTGGCCCCAGCGTTTTTGAGCCCGAATGGCATGGTGTTGAAACAAAATGGGCTGTACGGAGTGAGGAATGTCATCGCGGCCTGGTCAGATTCCTTCATTTTTATTTGATGGTATCGGAGTAAGCATCGAGGAAACACAACGAGTCATGTCCTGCAGTTGCATCGATAATTTGATCAATGCGGGGCAGTGGAAAGGGATCCTTACGGAAAGCCTTGTTTAAGTCTGTGAAGTCGACACAAAGATGCCAGGATTTGTCCTTCTTTGGTAGCATGACTAAGTTGGATAGCCAATCCGCGTGTTTAATTTCCCTAATGAATCCCGCTTCCGGTAACTTAGCAGCTCTTCCCCCATCGCTTATATTTTGGGTTCGGAAATCGTCGTAGTGACTGCTTGACTGGTTTGAACCCTTTGGTGATGTTAAGGCTGTGTTCAGCCAGCCTGCGTGGGATTCCCGACATGTCTGAAGGATGCCAAGCGAATATGTCCTAGTTTTCGTGAAGGAAGGCACGCAAGGCGCTGTCTACCGTCGGGTCCATCTGTGCGCCAATGGATGCCGTCTTGTTGGGGTCCGTTGGGTGCACTTGAAATTTGATAATTTCATCTGCTGGCTTGAAGGAGGTAGATTTCGATCTCTTGTCAAGGACTACGACATCCTTGTCCACCGTAGATCGTAAGGTGGTTAATACTTCGGCCGCGAGGGCTTTGGATAGTGCCTCTAGGGCTAAGGATGCAGTTTTGTTCTCGGCACAGAGTTCTCTATCCAGATCACTTGCAACTGTGATTATTCCATTGGGCCCTGACAATTTGAGCTTCATGTAACCGTAATGGGGTATAGCTTGAAAGCGTGAGAAAGCATCCTGTCCTAGAAGGGTGTGGTATCCACTGTTGAAGGGGACAATGTGGAAGAGCAGTTCCTCTGACCTATAGTTCTCTGGTGTACCGAAAACTACGTTGAACTTAATGCTTCCCGAACACCGGGCTTCCCGACTGGGTATAGTTCCTCTAAAGGTTGTATTACTTTGTTCAATGCGGGATTTATCGACCTGGATTTTTGCAAGCGTGTCCTCATATATGAGGTTGAGTCCGCTGCCCCCGTCCATGAGTAGTTTAGTAAGGCGAAAGCCGTCTACTATTGGGTTTCGTACAAGAGCGGTTGTGGCTCAGACCGGCCGGACTCGTGGTTCGCCTTTGGCAGAGAAAGTAATTGCCATGTCGCTCCATGGGCTTGTAGTGCTGATTTGGTGAACCTCGGCAAGTTCACCATTTGCTCTCTTGCACTAGTTGTTTGAGGAGAATGTCTCGAAGACAGAAAGACATTGAAATCTTTCTCCCCTAGTGTTGCGGTGGTGATGATTGCTTCACCGCTTTTTGCTTCCTACTGGAGCACCCAGCATGCTCTAAGGTAGTGGGTTGGGATAATGTCCGGGGCGGCATGTATTTGGAAAGTCTTATCCAATAGTTCGTCCAGAATAGACCTGTGTCCTGTGAAAGGTTTGTTTTTCTTGCCAATGTGTGTGTTATCGGATGCCCTGCTCGGGTATGTCCGTTTCGCTTTTGCGGCACATTGTCCGAAGATGGACTGTTCCAAAGGTGTATTCTGGGCTTTCCAAGTATTTTCCATAGCGTAGTACTTTCGTACTAAGTGTGATAATTCTGCAAAGCTCCGTATTCGACAACGGTTGAGGGCGTTCAAGACTCCCTCGTCCGTGCAATTGCGGTGAAATATGGGAACCGTGTCGCCATCGCAGCACTCCTCAATAGTTTTTTAACAAGTAGGAATTTGGCCCATAAGTGATGAACCGTCTCTTGGGGCTGCTGCTATATATACATGAGATCACATATGTCCAGTAGTTCGGAGTTACTTGGAGAGCGTGTACTGTGGTGGGTGGGTGTGGATAAATTTGAGTCCCGACCCAATGTAGTGTCTGGGGTTTGTGCAACCTCCGGTGCGGACGATCTAGGCCCAGCGGGATCTGAATGTTTCGTGGGCCCGGCGTCTGTCTTTGAGCTCGAAAGGCATGAAGTGCCACCTGATAGAGGTGTGTTCGGCTCGAAGGGTTCGGAGATCTGAATAGCGCCGATCTCCATTTCGAGAGGGGGAATATCTTCGGCTCGGTCCTCGATGGACGCCACCAGGTGAGTGATCGGGGTGGAATTGACTTCCTCCAGACTAGATTTAAGCCCGATCTGATCATCGGGCGATGCAAGCCCCAAGGCGGCAATGCGATCCAGCGGCTCATTTAAAGACGAGGAATCCGCCGAAATCGCATCATCGGAGTGGTCGGAGCCAATATAGGAGTGGTGCTTGATGACTGCGGGGAGCGCAGCCGGCCTGGCGGCCACGCGGGCGCATACAGCAAACCAGCCGAGCTGGAGGATCTGGCCCATGGCCAGGTTATTTCTGAGGGTGATATCGTTGTTGATGACGAAAAGAGCCATCGATCGCTTCTCGCGAGCGCACATCGGAGCTCTCAATGAAAGCACCATTGTCGGTGTCAAAACCGGCAGATCTCAGGTAGGGGTGCCCAAGCTGTGTGGCTAAGGATCGATGGTAACAGGAGACTGAGTACACGATATTTACCCAGGTCCAGGCCCTCTCGATCAAGTTAATAGTTTACTTCCTGCTTGATTGATCTTGATGAGATATAGGGTTACAAGAGTTGATCTACCTTGAGATCGTAATGGCTAAACCCTAGAAGTCTAGCCAATGATATTGTGATTCTACTACCCTCTACGGACTAGACCCTCCGGTTTATATATCCATCAGAGGAGACCTAGGGTTACAAAGATTGCTTGGGAAGAAAGGAATCATTACATCCGAACATCTATTCTGCCTTTCTACATATACAGGAGTCCTAACCGGACACGGGGACGTTAGTTTATCTTCATCTTCATGGCCCACCTATCCGTCCCAGCTTCGGTAGACCGCATCCTCATGGACCCCCAAATCCAGGACTCCCTCAGACTCGGTGGTGGTGAGCCAGACCCTCGGGCCAGGTTTCGATGATTTTGATTTCTTGCCAGCGGTGGGCACTAGGGGTGGTATTCTGTTGGCATGGAAGGCAGATCACCTGCGTGTGACTGATATCCACAAGGTTGAATTCATGATCTCGGCTAAGGTTCTCTCTCCGACGGATGGAAAAGAATGGATGGTCTTCATAGTGTACGGTCCGCAAGGAAACGAAGATAAGGAGAGGTTTCTGAATGAGATTGTTCAGTTCGATGACGAAGTCCAACTATCGTGGATCCTCAATGGGGACTTCAACCTTGTGTGCAACGAGGAGGAATGCAGCTCGCGGAGGGTCAACAGAAGGCTAATGCACAAGTTCAGACACACTATCAACAGGTTGGGCCTCCATGACATGCCAATGGTGGGGAGATGCTTTACGTGGTGCAAACAGTAAGAACACTCCATCATGGCCAAGCTGGATAAACTTTTTTTTAAACTCCTGGGAGGATCTATATCCTATTAGAGATCTGCTCCCGCTAAGCTCCACAATTTCCAACCACTGCCCTTTGCTTCTCACATGCTCGTCGGCGAGGCCGCGGGCGCGCAGATTCTGTTTCGAGAACTTCTGGTGCAATCTACCAGGATTCTTCGACACGGTGAAAGCCACATGGGAGGAACATGTTTATGGGTGTGATCCCATGAAGATTTTCAACGCTAAACTCTTGCGGACTGCCAAGGCACTTCGGTGCTGGGGCCAAAAAAAATTGAGTTTCATGAACCTGCAGTTCCAAATAGGAAGTGAAGTGATCTTGTGTTTGGATAGCGCCGAGGAGAGCAGACATCTATCCGATGCTGAGAGAAATTTGAGATCCTTCCTCAAAGGCAAGTGCCTCGTGTATGCGTCCCTCGAAAGGGTGCGGTTACGATAGAGGGCAAGGGTGAGTGATCTACGGGAGGGTGATGCCAGCTCCAAATATTTTCATATGAAGGCTAATGGTCGCCGCAGGAAGCACCTTATCCCATATCTTAAAACGGATGACAGGACGGCCACGTCAATTGAGGACAAATTGGGCCTTGCAAGGGATATCTTTGGTAACTTGATGGGCAAGCCGGCCAAACGTGGACACACATTTAACCTGAATGTCCTTGATCTGCAGCAACTATCCGCGGAGCAGGCACATGTCTTGGAAGCCCCATTCACTGAGGAGGAAGTCAAGCGGGTCATTCAGGATATGCCATCTGATAGGGCGCCGGGGCCGGACGCCTTCACCGGCATGTTCTTCAAGTTATGCTGGGAGATCGTCGTTGCAGATTTCATGGCTGTCATGAAGGCACTATATGAGGTACAGTTCGCATCTTTTGGAGACCTGAACAACTCCATTCTCATGTTGCTACTCAAAAAGATTGATTCTCTGGACGTCAGTGATTTCCGGCCAATTAATCTCATCCTCGGTGCAACAAAGATTTTCGCCAAGGTATTAGTTGTTCGGTGATAACCCTCAAGTATAAGGGATCACAATAGTTTTTGAGGGTAGAGTATTCAACCCAAATTTATAGATTTGACACAAGGGGAGCCAAAGAATATTTGCAAGTATGAGCAACTGAGTTGTCAATTCAATCACACCTGGAGATTAATTATCTGCAGCAAAGTGATTAGTAGCATAGTAATATGATAGTTTTGATAGTAGCAGTAACAGCAATAGTAACAGTAACAGTGAGATTAGCAGTGGCAATACTAACAACAGCAGTAGTAACTTAGCAAGATCAATATGTAGGAAAATTGTAGGCATTGGATCGGCCATTTGTTGGATGATATTCATCAGTAATAGTTACAACCTAGGGCGATACGGCACTAGCTCTAGTTCATAAATATAATGCAGGCATGTATTCCATAAATAGTCATACGTGCTTATGGAAAGAACTTCTATGACATGTTTTGTCCTACCCTCCCGTGGCAGCGGGGTCCATAAGGAAACTAAGGGATATTAAGGCCTCCTTTTAATAGAGTACTAGAACAAAGCATTAGCACATAGTGAATACATGAACCCCTCAAAACGGTCATCACCGGAAACTATCCCGCATATCGTCACTACAAGGTTTACTGATCATAACACGTAATAGGTGACTATGACTTGAAAAATCGGATCTAGAACATAGATATAATGGTGATAACATAAACAGTTCAATCTGGCATCATGGCACCCGGGCCCAAAGTGTCAAGCATTAAGCATAGCAAAGTCATAACAACATCAATCTCAGAACATAGTGGAGACTAGGGATCATGCCATAACAAAACTAACTTGATTACATGATGAATCTCATCCAACTCCTCACCGACCAGCGAGCCTACGAAGGAATTACTCACTCCCGGCGGAGAGCATCATGGAATTGGCGATGGAGGAGGGTTGGGGATGACGAAGACCGAAGATTTTCCTCTCTGGAGCCCCAAACGGGCTCTAGATCTGGCCTCCCGACGAAGAAGAGGAGGTGACGGGGGCTCCGTTGTCGTGGTTCTAAGCCTGAAAGTACGAGTAGGGGGCACGAATGAGGAGGCAGGCCCTAGCTATGTTGAAGTTGTACACAAGGTGTTTTTACAAGTTCAGGCCCTTCTCAGAGGAAGTAACAGCCCTACGTCTCGGTGCATGGAGGCGGTCGACTGATATGTGTACATGTGTGAGTCACAGGGATGCGAACCCTTGTACAGGAGGATGGGGGTGGCTTATATAGTGTGCCAGGACCCCAGCCATGCTCCACGTTACGAAGGGTTCAATGTACATTAAGGCAGGCATTACTGATAACGTCTACAGTAAAGAGTAATAAAGGCATTCACTATGGCGATTAAATACCAGACCGTTATTGTCCTAAGGGACCTTTGACTTCGGGGGTCGAGTGCCTTGGATTGGTCGAGTGGGGTTGAGTCGTCATGTAGGTGCTGTCCAGTCGAGCGGGATGTCCTCTTGGGCCGTCTCAGTCGACTGTCTTTGTCATCATAGGTTTTGTCTTTTGATCTTCCGGGGTAGTGACCTTGGGTGGGGTACCTCGGTCAGGCCTGTGACCCTACCCGAGGTCTGTAACCTCGTCAGTAGCCCCCAAATGGATTGAGGCGTGAGCAGGAGAGAGTGCACAGAAAGCCCCGATTCTGGCTCGACGCCCCTGGGGTAGTCTTCTCTGAGCTCACGGACTAGGATGTCCTCCCCAATCTTGTCTTGGTCGCCTTGATCGATTCTGCAACCGTCGAGTGTGTTGGTTGTGTCTTCCATCGACTGAACTTTGCGCTAGGCGTCGGGTGCCGTTGGCGTGCGCAGTTTTCGGTGGGGTTGGTTGCTCTTTGGTCGCCGGATTCCACGGGGTTTCGAAATTTGGGGAAGCGCGCGGGGCGGGACGTGCCGCAGCAATCGGACGGATATGCTCAGGATGCCTCGATCCTCGCGCCAGCTTTTTCGCCATGTATCGCGTCTGTGCCTGTTGCAGGATTTGATAAGATCGCTCGGGGCCACCGGCCAGCCACTCGACCGGGGCGCTATAAGTGCGCGCCGAGCCCGAAGCGGGGGCACTGTGCGCCCATTCCTTGCTCTTTCGCCCCTGCCTCTCCGCCATGCCTCTGATTCTTCTCGTTTTTCTCCACATCAACCGTAGGCTCTTGTGCCATGGGCAAGGACAAGACCGCGGCGATGGAGCGTTCAAAGAAGGCGGCGACGGGGAAGGGGAGGCGGTCCGGACGTAGCGGATCGTCGTCGAGGTCCGGGCTCCCTCCTGGTTGGATCCAGGGGGATTGGATCTGGTCTACCTTCATGGCGGAGGATCTGGAGGAGTTGGAGGAGGAGGGACTGGTCGCTCACGGCTCCTGGCGGGTGCCGGAGGGCGAGCTCGAGCCCCGGCCGCGGGAGGGCGAGCGCGTCCTTCTCGCGACCCACGTCGACCGAGGTTTCTCCATGCCTCCGCACCCCTTTTTCCGTGCTTTCTTGATATTCTTCGGTGCCCAGCTGCATTAATTCACGCCCAATTCCATCGCTTTCCTTGCCGTGTTCGTCTCCATGTGCGAGAACTTCCTCGGCTACCAGCCGCAGTGGGGTCTGTTCAAGCACATCTTTACTTGCCGCTCGCAAACCGTCAAGAAGGCGAACCCGAGCGACGATAAGATGCACGTCCTCCAGGCATGCGGCGGGCTCGGTATCCAACATAGGAATAGGAGCGCCTTTCCCCCCTATGATCCTTCCAGAGTCGATTCGGGGCTGGCAGTTGACTTGGTTCTACTACAAGGACAGTCCGACCCCGGGTCAGTCGACTGGTCTCCCCCCTTTCTCTCTTGGTCGAGCCAGCCAGCCTCCTTCAATGATCGTGGGTAAAGCCGAGAGGGCTGAAGTGAACATGTTGGTGGAACGGGTCATCCAGTTGGTCCGCGAGGGAGTAACATGGTTGGATCTGCTTGAGGTGTACCTCACGCGGAGGATCCAGCCGCTCCAGGCTCGGGACCACCCGATGTGGTTGTACTGCGGCACCGACGACTCATCGCGAGTCCAGCCGGAGGCGGCCGACGTGAAGTACGTGGCGCAGTGCCTGAAGTGCATCACGGGGAATAAAGACAACACCAGGGGGTCTCGGAGGGTCCTTCCATTCGACACTGACCATCTGCCTGATAAGGTTTGTTTTCGGCTCCCAAGTGGTGTTCCTGTTGTTGGCTTGTAATTGTCTTGACGAGTCCGACTGATGTTTGGCTAATCTTCCTTTTCTGCAGATCTATACTGAAATGTACTCGCTGCCCAACGGGGATCTTGTCCAGGAGGGCGAGGAGGGCGTGGGCGATGTCTCTGATTGGAAGTCGGAGGATGAGACCGAAGAGGAGAGCGAGGACTACATCAGCGGGGAGGAGGTCGAGTCACCTCCCCGTGATGAGAAGCGGTCCAAGGGGAAGCATGACCCAGGGGCTGTGCGCCCTCGGACAGGTCCCTCTAGCTCCCAAACACCCAAGCAAGCTCGCACGGCCACTCCCGACCCATCTGAGAAGGCTCCCAAGCATCCCAAGGTTATCACCGCCAAGCCCCGGAAGGCTCTGCCCAAGATTAAGGTGGAAGTTCCCATCGCCTCCACGTAAGTACCATTCAGTTTTGTTCCTTTCTGCCTTTCGGAGGTCGACCATGTCTTTGTCGACTCATCTTTGAGGGAATTCTTCAGTGCTGCTACCTCCACTACCTCGATGGACATCGACAAGGGCCGGGACAACGAGGAGACCGCAGATGCCGCAACATGCAGCGCAGGTGTGAGTTGTAGATCGTGTCTTACTTTTCGTCGGTTAGGGATGACGATCGACTGAACTTGACTATTGTTTGTTTTGAAGTGCCGCACCACGTCATAGAGCTCCCAGACGATGATGATGTTGATGTGGAGCGCTTGGGAGGGGCTCGACGATGCACAGGGAAGAAGGGCTGGAAGGTGCCTTCTGGCCCGGAGGCCCAGCAACAGGAAGACGCGGTCCAAGCCACGGTCTCCTTCGCCGTCCCTGTGTCGACCGAATGCCCTGCTTCGTCAGCTGGAGGTGCCGTCGACCTAGCACTTGTCCCAGCTATCGACCCAGCGCCTGCTCCGACCGTCGACCCAGTGCCCGCTCCGGCCGTCGACCCAGCGCCTCCTCCGTCGTCCGTTCTCTTCTCCTCCTATCGCCTCCCGGAGGATCCCGTGGGCGCAGCTCAAGAAGCCGTTGGCCAGGCGGGGTTGATGATGGAGAAGACGAAGGCGGCGTACGAGGCCAGCATGGCTGCTTACGACGCTAGTTCTGCCCTTCGGACCAACGTCCAGGTTTGCTTTCTCCATTGATTGGCTTGCTGCGCTGGAATAGTCTTCGGTTTTGAAAAAATCTGCTGCTTTGTTCGTAAGATGATGCCACACCCACTGGGTGAGAGTCTTGATGAACATTCTTTTAGCGTTTGCTTTCAACTTCCCTTGAGCTCGAGCCAGACTGATCTTGGCCGAGTGAGAACTGGTGGGGGCACGCTCAGTGCACCCACTAGGTGTAGTCCTCGAGACCGTGGTCGACTGCTGGCAGTCGGCCATGGTCTGATGATAGAACTTTTCCTCCTTGTTGTTGTTTTTTTAGCTTGAGCCAGACTGATCTTGGCCGAGTGAGAACCAGTGGGGGGCACGCTCAGTGCACCCACTGGGTGTAGTCCCCGAGACTGCGGTTGGGTGTTTGACTCGACTGTAGTCTTAGAATCTTGTTTTGTTGTGTTGATGCAGAGATCTTGCGAGTTTGGAGCCAAATTTGCAGACCTTGAGAAGAAGCAGATCCAGCTCAATCTTGACATGCAGCTGGCTCGGGACCACCTGAAGAAGACGCAGGACAACGCGGCCGGTAACTGACGCTAACCATTTGTCGGCTGACTTTTGATAAATATGCCTTGTGTCTCCTCATGTTCATCTATCCAGTGATGTCTTTTGCAGGTCAACTGAAAGCGGCCTTGGAGCAGAAAGACCTCGACTTGGCAGCGGCGCAGCAGGCGGCTCAAGAGAAGGCAGAACTGGCAGCGCAGAAACTGGCTTCTGTAGGCGCGCTCGAGGTGGAGATCACCAGGCTGAAGGGTTCACTCGACTCAGTTAACCAAGTGGTGACTCGGCTGAAGAATGCCAAGAGCGTTCCGAACGACAAGTACGAGGCCCTCTTCCAGAAGAGGATTGATCTTGAGGCTTATCTGGGCGACCTTACCAAGAAGTGGTACCTCATGCTCGAAGGTACGTCCCTTTGGCTCAGGCTAAGTTGGATCGGTCGACCCGTGTTTTGCTTGCTGACTCGACTTGTTTTTTTGTGGTGCAGAATTCTGTCGCAACTTCGAAGAAGAGACTGGGCGGGTCGAGCCCGGCCTGGATCCAGCCAATTCCATCATGAAGGACGAGGTTGCCATGAATATCTTGAGGCTGGAGTCCCGTCTTACTGCTGCCATGGACTATTTGCAACGGCTGAAAGCGGTGATGGCCCGGATCGACACCGCGCTCTGGAGGGGAGTCGAGCAGGAGAACGACCTCGAGTCTCTGCTGACTCGACTCAATGAGATCCCCAGCCGAGTGCAGGAGTGGAAGAAGTCGTCCGCCCGGAGTGGAGGCGACGTGGCGCTATCTTTGGTCCCTGTGCACTGCAAGGAGGTGAAGGAGAGAAGGCTCGCGGCGCTCAAGGTCGCGAATACGAAGGAGCTCCAATTCCAGTCGTTCATGGAGACTTTCTTGGAAGCTGCCACCCGCATCGCCGATGGGATCGACCTGGACCAGTTCATTGCACCTGCGAGTCCGCCTCCTCCTGAGGAATGAGTGAACTTTGATACTTTAATTCGATTTGCCTCGGAATGCCGAGCGATCTTGTAATCGTTAAACTCTGGTGGGCCCGTGGCCCAGGTACTCTTGCCCGAATCTTGCGGGACTTTATCCGGATTTGATTCCTTGGCTTGTGACTCTTTTTGATCGCTTGGATTTTGAGTCGACACCTTGATGGTGACGCTGTGCTCGTGGCGGAGCTCCCGAGTGAGAGGATCGCTCTACACTCGGAGTGGTTTTTGTAACTTAGGCGATTCCAAGCTACGTTGTATTTGTGGTGGAGCTCGGAAGACAGAGCCACATTATACTCGTGATGCAGCTCGGAGGACCGCAGCTAAGCCCCCGAGTGAGAGGGTTGCTCTTCACTCGGAGTGAGCGTTTGTAACTTAGGCGAGTCACGGGGTCGCAGCTAAGCCCCCGAGTGAGAGGATTGCTCTTCACTCGGAGTGGATGTTTGTAACTTAGGTGATTCCAAGCTACGTTGTATTTGAGGCGGAGCTCGGAAGACAGAGCCACATTATACTTGTGACGCAGCTCAGAGGACCGCAGCTAAGCCCCCGAGTGAGAGGGTTGCTCTTCACTCGGAGTGAGCGTTTGTAACTTAGGTGAGTCACG
>LR738710.1:250063400-250090814 GCA_902687465.1 Secale cereale
TTTTGTAACTTAGGCGATTCCAAGCTATGTTGTATTTGTGGCGGAGCTCGGAAGACAGAGCCACATTATACTTGTGACGCAGCTCGGAGGACCGCAGCTAAGCCCCCGAGTGAGAGGGTTGCTCTTCACTCGGAGTGGATGTTTGTAACTTAGGCGATTCCAAGCTACGTTGTATTTGTGGCGGAGCTCGGAAGACACAGCCACATTATACTTGTGACGCAGCTCGGAGGACCGCAGCTAAGCCCCCGAGTGAAAGGGTTGCTCTTCACTTTGAGTGAGTGTTTGTAACTTAGGCGAATCGGGTTAGCGGCTAAGCCTCCGAGTGAGAGGGTTGCTCTTCACTCGGAGTGAGTGTTTGTAACTTAGGCGAATCGGGTTCGTGGCTAAGCCCCCGAGTGAGAGGGTTTCTCTTCACTCGGAGTAACTTTTTGAAACTTAGGCGAATCGGGTTCGCGTCTAAGCACCACTGGGGGATTTTGAAAGGTAGTGTTTTAGAAAACAACAATCATTAAAGGATCGCTGCAAACTTTTCTTTGAGACAAATCGTAAAATCTTTATTACAACTCGACTGTCGAGTATCTCAACTGTAGAAGCGGCGGAGCAGGTCCGCGTTCCACGAACGAGGTTCGTCTTTCTTCTTGGCAACATTATAAAGGTGCTACGCTCCGTTGTGCAACACCTTGGTGATGATGAATGGGCCTTCCCAGGCCGGGGCGAGCTTGTGTGGTCGTTTCTGATGCACTCAAAGGACCAGGTCTCCTTCCTGGAATGCTCGGCTTCGGACGTTGCGAGCATGGAATCGACGCAGGTCTTGCTGATAGATGGTCGACCGGATCAAGGCCATCTCTCGTTCCTCTTCCAAAAGGTCGACTGCATCCTGACGAGCCTGCTCTGCCTCGGCTTCGGAGAAGAGTTCCACTCTAGGGTCGTTGTGTAACAAGTCGCTCGGCAACACAACTTTGGCTCCATAGACCATGAACAAAGGGGTACGACCAGTCGACCGGTTTGGAGTTGTCCTCAGACCCCATAGGACACATGGTAGTTTAGTTACCCAAGCCCCAGCGGCATGCTTAAGATCACGCATGAGCCGTGGCTTTAGGCCTTGGAGAATCAAACCATTTGCTCTTTCTGCCTGTCCATTCGACTGCGGATGTGCCACGGAGGCGTAGTCAACTCGTGTTCCTTGAGAAGCACAGAAGGCTCTGAATTCATCCGAGTCAAAGTTCGAGCCATTGTGTGTGATGATGCTATGGGGAACTCCATATCTGAATATCAATTCCCTGATGAAGCTGATGGCAGTGCTCGACTCGAGGTTCTTGATTGGCCTCAATCCATTTGGTGCACTTGTCCACTGCCACGAGTAGGTGACTGAATCCGCTTCTGCCCGTTTTGAAGGGGCCGACCATGTCCAAGCCCCAAACGGCGAAGGGCCAGACTAGCGGAATGGTCTTCAAAGCAGACGCCGGCTTGCGGGACATGTTGGAGTAGAACTGGCAACCTGCGCACTTGTCCACAATATCCTTGGCCATCTCGTTGGCATAGGGCCAGTAAAACCCGGCTCGGTATGCTTTGGCCACTATAGTCTGAGAGGAAGTGTGGTGGCCACAAGTTCTCGAGTGAATCTCATCCAGGATCAATCGGCCTTCCTCTAGGGTGATGCAGCGTTGAGCGACTCCGGTGATGCTTTCTCTGTAGAGTTGACCCTGAATGACAGTGAACGCCTTGGATCGACGGACGATCGGGCGCGCTTCTTCCTCATTTTCCGGGAGTTCTTGCCCGAGCAGATATGATATGTATGGCACAGTCCAGTTCGGCGTAATCACTAGGACCTCCATGATCAGGTCGACCACTGCAGGCACTTCGACTTTAGTCGGATCTGACGCACTGACTGGCTGCGGGGGTTCTTCCGTGAAGGGGTCTTCTTTGACAGAAGGGGTGTGCAGATGCTCCAGAAACACATTCTTGGGTATGGGCCTCCGAGTCGACCCAATTTTTGCGAGGTCATCGGCCAGCTGATTCTTGGCTCTGGGCACGTGATGGAGCTCTAAACCTTCAAACTTCTTTTCAAGCTTCCGCACTACACTGCAATAACTGGTCATTGCCGGGCTCCTGACGTCCCATTCCTTCATCACTTGGTTCACCACTAAGTCAGAGTCGCCATAAACCATCAGGCGACGGACGCCGAATGAGATGGCCATGCGCAACTCGTACAAAAGTGCTTCGTACTCAGCTTCGTTGTTCGATGAGTCAAAGTGGATCTGAAGGACGTAACTGAGCTTGTCGCCCCTGGGAGAAATCAGGACCACACCAGCGCCGGATCCGTTCAGCATCTTGGATCCATCGAAGAACATAGTCTAGTGATCTGACTAAACTTGAGTCGGCAACTCTTGTTCTATCCACTCGGCCACAAAATCTGCTATAGCCTGAGACTTGTTGGCTTTCTTCGCTTCAAACTTGATATATAACGAAAGAAGTTCAATCGCCCATTTTGCCACTCGACCGGTTGCGTCTCGGTTGTTCATGATCTCTGACAGCGGGGCGTCGCTGACGACTGAGATTGTATGGTCCGAGAAGTAATGGGCAACCTTTTTTGCAGTCAAGTAAATCCCGTACACGAGCTTCTGGTAATGCGGGTACCTTTGCTTGGAGGGAGTCAAAACTTCGGATATGTTGTAGATCGGGCGCTGGACCTTTTATGCATTGCCCTCTTCTTCCCGCTCAACTGTGAGTACAGTGCTGACAACTTGTCCGGTGGCTGCAATGTATAGTAGGAGAGGCTCTCTGCTGACTGGGCAGCAAGCACCGGCTGGGTGGATAGCAGGGCTTTGAGCTCTTCAAACACTGCTTCGGCTTCGGAATTCCACTCGAACTTGTCCAATTTCTTCATGAGTTGGTAGAGAGGCAATGCCTTCTCACCGAGACGAGAAATGAATCGACTCAATGCGGCCAAGCAACCAGTAAGATTCTGGACATCGTGTATACGCTCGGGGCGTTTCATTCGGAGGATGGTGCTGACCTTCTCTGGATTGGCGTCGATTCCCCGTTCGGAAACGAGAAAACTGAGCAACTTGCCGCCAGGAACTCCAAATGTACACTTCGATGGATTGAACTTGATATCATAGCTTCTTAAGTTTGCGAATGTCTCAGCGAGGTTGGTCAGCAGGTCGGAACCTTTCCGTGACTTGACCACAATGTCATCCATATATGCCTCGACGTTCCGACTGATTTGCTTTATCAAGCACTCTTGGATCATGCGCATGAAGGTAGCGCCGGCATTTTTGAGACCGAAAGGCATGGTGACATAACAAAAACACCCGAAGGGGGTGATGAAAGCTGTCTTGATCTCGTCGGGCCCGAACAGACGGATCTGATGGTACCCGGAATATGCGTCCAGAAAGGACAAACATTCACATCCCGCAGTCGAGTTGACTATTTGATCGATGCGAGGAAGAGGAAAATGATCTTTCGGGCAGGCCCGATTGATGTGCTTGAAATCGATGCACATGCGAAGAGACTTGTCCTTCTTGGGGACCATGACGACGTTGGTGAGCCACTTGGAGTGGTATATCTCGCGGATAAACTCTGCTGCCAGGAGTCGAGCCACTTCTTCGCCAATTGCCTTTCGCTTCTCCGCAGCGGATCGACGGAGATGTTCCTTCACAGGTTTCACTTTAGGGTCGACTCGCAAATGATGCTCAGCCAGTCCCCTGGGCACACCCGGCATGTCTGTTGGTTTCCATGCGAAGATGTCCTAGTTCTCACGGAGGAACTGAACGAGCGCTTCTTCCTATTTGCTGTCGAGTGTAGTGGAAATGTGGGTCGGAGCTGCGTTGGGGTCAGTGGGGTGGATGTGCACGGGTTTCGTCTCCCCGGCCGACTGGAAAGCTGACTCGGAAGCCGGCTTCTTTGCCCTCAGCAAATCACTCGGATCCATGTTCTTCTGGTACTCCTCCATCTCTACTGCTGCCATCTGCTCGTCAGCGATCTTCGAGCCTTCTGGAAGCACTCTTCCGCTTTCTGACGGTTCCAAGTGACGGTTATAATGCCGTTGGGTCTCGACATCTTCAGCTTGAGGTAAACATAACACGATTGAGCCATGAACCTGGTGTAGGCGGGCCTACCCAGGATGGCGTGATAAGCGCTGTTGAAGTCCACCACTTCGAACATCAACTTCTCTTTGTGATAATTCTTCGACTCGCCAAATACCACGTCGAGTGTGATTTGGCCAAGTGTGTCGGCCTTCTTCCCAGGGATGACCTCGTGGAACCTCATGTTACTTTCGCTCAGCTTGGACATTGGAATGCCCATATCCTGGAGGGTTGCTGCATACAAGATATTCAAGCCACTGCCTCCATCCATCAGGACTCTGGTCAGACGTGTGCCCTCGACCACTGGGTCGACCACCAGTGGCTGCCGCCCGGGGGTGGCAATGTGCGCAGGGTGATCAGACTGATCGAATGTGATGGGGGTCTTGGACCATTTCAAAAACGTGGTGGTCGCCGGGGCAACCATGTTTACTTCTCTATTGATGACTTTCAGTCGACTTTTGCTCTTGACGTCTGCGAAGATCACCAAAGTGGAGTTGATCTGGGGGTATCCTCCGTCCCCTTCCTTGTCTTCGGACTCCTCCGATTCCTTTCCCGTCTCAGCCGACTGATCTTTCTGGAAGTTCTGGATCAGGAGCCGGCACTATCGAGTGGTGTGCTTGGGATATACCAAGTTTCTCTCTTCATCTTTCTTCGTGTGAATGGGACACGGCTGGTCGAGTACATCATTCCCAGCTTGATCTTTCACTTTCTTGGGGGCCTAGGACCCCTTCGGCTTTCCTTTGCCCTTTCCTTGATTCACCACTGCGGCCTCGCCCTGAGCAGCTGGCTCGGCCTTGTGCTTGTTCTTCCGATTGGAATTCTGATCATCCTGCCCGACTAGTTTCTTGCCACTGCGGAGCCGATCGGCCTCTTCGCCATTGGCGTACCGACTGGCAACCTCCATCATCCGTGACACAAACATATCGCATATTTGACCAAACTTCAGATTCAGCTCTCGGTTACGTACGCCTTCCTTGAAGGCGTAGACTGCCTGGTGCTCAGACACATTTTCGACCGTGTGATGCAAGGTGGTCCATCGCTAGATGTAATCCCTCAAAGTTTCATTCGACTTCTGCGCGCGGTGCTGAAGCTCGGCGAGGCCAGCAGGCCGCTTGCAGGTGCCTTCGAAGGTCCGAATGAACACTCGTGCGAGCTCTTCCCAACTGTAAATACTCCCGGGGGCCAAGTGATTGAGCCACGCCCGAGCCGAACCGCCCAGCATCAGAGGAAGGTGCTTCATGGCCACGTCGTCGTTGCCGCCTCCAATCTATACAGCCACTCGGTAGTCTTCTAGCCAGGTGTCTGGTTTTGACTCGGTGGTGAACTTGCTTACCCCCGCCGCCAACCTGAAGTTCGAGGGGATCTCTGCGGCTCTGATGGCACTGCAGAAACACTCGGGTCCAAAGACAGGTGCTCGGCTTCCACTCGGTTGATCTCTGCCTTGCTCTTCTCTGAACGCCCTGTTCCGGTCGACCCGTCCCTACACAAGGATAAACCTTGCATCGAAACCTGGCCTCCGGGGATCTGGGGGAACCCTCCGCTCGTCGTCGCGCAGGCGCCTGCCCTCGTGCCGCCGGGGCGAGTACGATCCGCTTCCCGCAGGAGGCGTAGGCGCTCGACGGCGATCATGATGCCCGGATCGACGGTTGTGTTGCTCGTCATTCCGATCCACATGCCGGTCTTACCGCGGGCCACGTTCCTCACGCCTCGGGGCGATCTTGGACTGTGGGCTGACCAAACGGTGTCTGCAGCCACCGACTGCTGTGGATCCTGTTGCGTGACTGAGAGACGGCCGCGTTTTGCTCTTCAGCCGTTCGGAGCAAAGCTCGGATCTGCTGAAGGCCTCTCCCAGCCTCCGACTGAGATGGCTGAATCGACTCCGCAATGCGAGCCACGGCTTCGAGGTTCTGGACTGGCGTGTGGAACACATGAGTCTCGCGTGGGTGCGATTGCCGTGGTCGTCGACTGGACTCGGGGACCAGTCGGCGGGCCTGTTTGTCGAGTGCGCGCTGGATATTTTCCAAGCGCGCGCGCTCAGCCACGATGGCCAAGCACGTGGCTTCCAGGGCCAGAGCCTCTGGAGAATATCCCACGATGGGAGTGAAGAGCGCGTCTTCGTTGCGGCGACAAAGCTCATCCCTCTGCTCAGCAATGAGTGGTTGAGGAATGTACCCGTCGTTGTCGTATGAACGGCCGCCACCGCTGCCGCCGTCGCCGCCAATAAGAAAACCCGGCGGGCTGCGGCGCGAGTCGACCATGAGGACCTCCGCTGCGGGATTGCTGCTCCCGCACTCGGAAACAGAATCTATGAGCTCGATCGACGGATCGACCGGCCCGTAGAGGTAACCATCGGGCTCGATGGCCGCGACTTGAGGGGTGGCCGTCTGGCGGGCCACCTCGTGTTTCACCCACCGCTGGAGCCGTGAGCGACCGGATCGCTTGCGACGGCGTTCGGCGGGGATGGGAGATGATGTAGGGATCGACAGATACCGAGTCAACGACTACCGAAGGAGGACGCCGCAGGCGCTGGCGCGGAAGTGCGCAGCCCCGCGGACGGGCAGAGCCTCGACGTCGAGAGGGGCCTCCAGGAGTCACGCGGAGTCGTCGGCGATGAAGATGAGCGCGCCGAGCCGGATCTCGCGGCCCAACGCCAGCCCACCGCCTGAGTCCATGATGAAGGAGGTCGGAGAAAATATTGCAACTTCACTAGATGTCGCTAAGACGCCTTGCCCCACGGTGGGCGCCAACTGTCGTGGTTCTAAGCCTGACAGTATGAGTAGGGGGTACGAATGAGGAGGCAAGGCCCTAGCTATGGTGAAGTTGTACACGAGGTGTTTTTACGAGTTCAGGCCCTTCTCGGAGGAAGTAACAACCCTACGTCTTGGTGCCCGGAGGTGGTCGACTGATATGTGTATATGTGTGAGTTACAGGGATGCGAACCCTTGTACAGGAGGATGGGGTGGCTTATATAGTGTGCCAGGACCCCAGCCATGCTCCACGTTACCAAGGGTTCAATGTACATTAAGGCAGGCGTTACTGACAACGTCTAAAGTAAAGATTAATAAAGGCATTCACTATGGCGAGTAAATACCAGACCGTTATTGTCCTAAGGGACCTTTGACCTTCGGGGGTCGAGTGCCTTGGATTGGTCGAGTGGGGTTGAGTCGTCTTATAGGTGCTGTCCAGTCAAGCGGGATGTCCTCTTTGGCCGTCTCAGTCGACTGTCTTGTCATCATAGGTTTTGTCTTTTGATCTTCCGGGGTAGTGACCTTGGGTGGGGTACCTCGGTCAGGCATATGACCCTACCCTAGGTCTGTAACCTCGTCATCCGTATCGCGAAACAAGATAATTCTTCTTCCCTGATTTTTTTCTCCAAAAATAGGTATTTATGGAGTCGGAGTTAGGGTCTGTGGGGTCACCAGGTGGGGACAACCCACATGGGCGCGCCAGGAGGGGGGCGCGCCCTCGTGGGTTGTGCCCACCCAGGTACCCCCCCTCCGGTGGTTCTTGGCTCCAATATTTTTCTTTATTCATATAAAAAATACTCGCAAAGTTTCGTTCCAACCCGAGAACTTTTATTTCTGCACAAAAACAACACCATGGTAGTTCTGTTGAAAACAGCGTTAGTCCGGGTTAGTTCATTCAAATTGTGCAAATTAGAGTCCAAAACAAGAGGAAAAGCTTTAGGAAAAGTAGATACGACGGAGACGTATCAGCTCCCCCAAGCTTAAACATTTGCTTGTCCTTAAGAAATTCAGTTAATAAACTGAAAATGAAAAAGAAAAACTTTTATGAACTCTTTTGCTCTTGTTTACATAAATAGGCTTAAGTAGCACCCAGATTTTCAGCAAAGATCATGACTAACCATGTCGACAATAGCTCTTAAAAATTATATTAATTGATATCAATAACGTAAACAGCTAGAGAGAAATAATAACATATCTCAAAGGTCAACACTTTGTCAAAACAACCATGATATAACATGACAATATTGGTATCTCGCTGGCCCTTTCTGAGAGCGCAAAACATAAACGCAGAGCACCTCCAAAGTTCAAGCAGTGAGTAAACATTGTAATTCATGGTAGAAAAGATCCAGTCATGCTAACACCCAACATTCACTACACACAATGCATAAGCATGACAACAGTGCTCTCATATCTGGCACTTATTAGAGAAGGTGATGACTCAACATAAAAGTAAATAGATAGTCCCTTCGCAGAGGGAAGTAGAGATTTGTAGAGGTGTCAGAGCTCAAAGTTTTAAAACAGAGATAAATATATTTTTTGAGAGGTTCACACTTCATATTTACTTCGCGACAATCAGTTATCAATATCTTCCATGCTAAACACATTAGTAGCGGTTCCCAAGCAAAAAAGTAAAGGTTATTACTCCATAGGAGTTTTTGTCTGATTATTTGTAAGCTCTTTTCCTTTTAAAGTTGGAACCGTGAATCCCTTTTTACCGCCCCCTCCCGTGAAAGGACAAGTGAATAAACACTCGTTATGAGAATAACCCGCTTAGCATGGAAGATACTGACTACCCCTTGTCATTCTATGTACATTCCAGGCGCACAAAAGGGATGTTTATTTGAAGTTTTTAGAGGTGGCACATGCAAATTTATTTAGGACGGAAGGGTAATACCGCATATAGGTAGTATGGTGGACTCATCTGGAATAACTTTGATTTTTGAATTTGATGCACAAGCAGTATTTCCGCTTAGTACAGGTGAAGGCTAGCAGGTAGGTTGGGAACCGGCCAGCTAGAGAGCAACAATGTTCATGAACATACATTATGCATAACAAACATTGGATATCAGCATGAGTAGGATATGGACACCATGAACATAAATATCAAAGATGCTATGTTGGTTTTGATTCAACTACATGCATGAACATGTGCCAAGTCAAGCCACACTGCAAGGATACCCTCTATAAAGCAACAATTATTCTACAACGTTTTGACTATACGTTGCAAAATTTCCAAGAGATACGCATAAAAGCATTGTAGTATATGCGTTGTAGATTTGCACTTGGTGACCCATTCTGGTACATAGATTGGAACCGGCCACAACTCAAGTAAAGCCCAATGCAGCCTATTCTCTAGCCCAGCCCAAGTTGGCTTTCGGGATAATCTAGGTCGTCCCTAGCCTCCCCTATTCCTCTCGTGACATCCCACGCCGGCCGCCGCCCCTCGTCAGTTGCCGCACATCGCTAGTCCCGTGCGGTCCTCTCTCCACGCGTGCGTGTAACATCCCAAATTTTCAATTTGGAATGCTATACATAGATCATACTGCATTGCATGCTCTTTGCATTTTTGTTGTGGCGTTCCTCGAAATTCTAAGCAACTCAAGGACCTACGGAGAGAGTTGGGAATTTTACTGTTTTCATATTTGAGTTCGCTCGAATACCGGTACGAGGACAGTGTGGTTTTAATTATTTTTCTCTCCTAAAAATATTTCTATACAATATATGAGCGGAGACAATATGACTTCTCCAAAATAACAGAAATATTGAAGGAAAAATGTTAAAATCACTTTTCGTATTTTTTCTGGATTTATTTGCATAGAAAAAATGCGCGTTTTTCAAAATGGCATTTAGGTCCGGGAAAAATGTTCACTTTGTCCTAAATATTATTAGAGGACGGCGAAAATTTATTTCGGGATTTTTGGAATCTGTTTAGTATTTCTTTCGTTAGTTTTTCTGCGTCACGACTCTTTTAGGAAAAAAAAGGCAAACCGACTTCGGGCCGTATTAGGCCAGGGCTCTGGCCTTTATATAGCACCCTGCCGGCCCGCTAGCCCCAGCCGCTGCCCGCCTCTGCCCTAGCCCGCCTCGAGCGCCGCGCCGCGCCGCCGCCGCTAGCCGCCGCCGCCGCTGACCGCCGCCGCCATCGTCGGAGTAGCCGCCGGAGTCGTCGTCTTCGAGGTCGCCATCGGTTTTCTTTTTAAACCGATCAGTTTCTTTAAGAAAAACCCGAGATCTGTTTTTTTAGGTTTAGATCGGTTTTTCTCCGGTTTAGATATTTAGCGGGCGTTCGTCCATACGTTCGTTTTAACGAACGCTTTTCGTCCGTTAGCCGCAGACAGCGAACGTTCGTTCGTTAGCCTGTTCGTCAGTTTTCTTTTTCGGAGTATTTAACCGCGGTTATTTCGATCGCGATTTCTGCCCTGATCTTGTTTTTCGTTTTTCTTTTCGGTTGAGAGTCAGAATCAGGTGATTCAAAATCCTAGATCTTCGTCTCGATGCCCTCTTTCCGTTTAACCAACATGAACAAAGTTTTGGCTACTGTAAAATTTGACTTTAGATCAATTAGTAACCGGAGCTCGTTTCATTCGCAGTTTGAGTTTCGTTGCTTCTTTCGATTTGTTTCTTTTTTGCAAACCGGAGTTCTTAAGTTGAACTTTCTGGTTAGATCTTATCTTTTGGAGTTTTGTTTGTGCATCATTGCTTGTTTGCTTATGTATGCTATTGTTTGCTTGCGATAGAATACTCGGACTGTGAAGCGTGCTACTACGAGTCTCTAGGTTTTGCGAATCGTCAGCAAGGCAAGTAACACTTTGATCATACCTTTTATTACCTAGTTTTTATGCATTAGATCAAACCCTCACACATTGCATGAGTAGGATCTCTTAACTTGTGGGACTGGGAAGTAGTTTGAGGTAGAACCTATTACCTGCATTATTTACAAACCCTTGGGAGTTACTTCTCGTTTGCTTAGGTTGCTATGCTATGCTCGTAGACGTGGTTGGGTTTGAGAGAAATCCATGACAGATGTGAGTTGTTAATTAAGGATTCAACTTAAGGTGGCTACTTGAATACACATCTAGGTGGATTGGTTGCAGGGCACCTAGGGAATCCAGTGTTGTCCTAGGAAATCCCGGGGTTCCGTGTGATTTTTCCTATGGAATGCCACCCAGGCTAAAAGGGATCATAAAACTATTCATGCTAGAAACTTCCGTGTGCAGACACATGCCAATATGGGCTCTGGCATAGTTGAGTAAGTTGTGGGAAACCTTTCCGTGATGGGCTAGCATATGTAGAGGGATTGTAGGTGTACCGGCCTATCTATCCGGTTAAGGGGACCTCTTCGGAAAGACTGTGTCTCGGTCATCCGTTTCACAAAAACCCTGCAGTGCGAGAAACCAAACAGAGGCAATCGAGTCTTGTGGGAAAAGTGCACAAACCTCTGCAGAGTGTACAAACTGATCATGATTAGCCGTGTCCCCGGTTATGGACATCTTGAGTATCTGGTACTTGAATTATTGGTTGATCTCATCACTCTATAATTTAATTTGTTGGGTTAATGATTACTTCAATTTGGGATTGAGTTGGAGGTACCTTCTCAATGATTTTCAACCTACATGATAGTTAAAATGAAATGCATTCCTTTGTTGTAGGGAAAAATTGGCTTTACGCAAAAACTTTAACCTTAGAGCCTCCACCAGCCAAATATGCATATAGTATAGCCTTTATTCTGTTACTTGCATCTTCTGTGTTATCTTGCCAGCATATTCCATGTGCTGACCCGTTTTCGGGCTGCAACATATTACATTGCAGACTTTTCAGACGAGGAATAAGACGTTCTAGGTCGTTTGTCATGCACTCAGCTATGCCGTTGGAGTTGATGGACTCACTTATCTTCCAAGCCTTCCACTGTTATTTTGTTAGTTGGCCATAAGCCATAGATTTTTGTAATAAGTTCTCATTGGAGACATTCGATGTAATAAGTGTGTGATTGCCACTCTGTTATAAATGCTTCAAGTACTGTGTGTGTCAGCATTACCGATCCAGGGATGACACAAAACACAGAGACTTCGGTCCATTCGGATCGTGGTCGCTACAAAGATGGTATCAGAGCACACGCTGAATGTAGGACACGACCACTAAGACAGACCCTAGAATCACTCTTCTGTACTCATTTCTGACTTCTCTCCATTTTCTACTTCTTTAGGATGGTGGACCCAAGGAACAAGTTCACTGAACCGGATGAAGACACACCATTTGCACGCACTTGAAGGAAGTCACTAGGTACCTGAACATTCGAATACCAAGCTTTACCGGGACCTACACCGCCACTTTACCGGAAGAAGAGCGATGGAGTATACAAGTTCAAATTCCCGGAAGACCCTTCGCCCCATCCACTGAGCCAATAGAGTTTTCTTTTGATGCACCAACCTGGAGTCTAGGCAAGAGCATGGCCGCCCACATCACGATGGGAAGGATTGGAGAAGTCTACAAGCAGGAGCTAAAGGACACCATCTACCAGATTTGTGGACGCCGAGATGAGAGTTGGGATATGATCAGCACCTGAAAGGATAGGTCCATTGCAGCGTTCATCCAGGAGTTGAACCAGCACATTCGACGACAGGAGCACCAGATGTGCGCTGGGATGATAGAATTGAAGAAGGCACTAAACAGGAATTTGGAGTTAGAAGAGGAACTTAAGTCTACTCATGACGGATACGAGGAGGAGATGTTGATACTAGTGGAGAAGAATGATGATTTAACCAGGAAGCTAGGAGTATTCATGGGAGATCCAGCACCAGGAGGTGAAGAAGAGGAAGAAGAACCCAAGGAGATTCCTCCCGAAGATTACATTATCATCGACGACACGGATTCAGAACCTGATGATAGTAAAGACGAAGACTATGTAGATGAAGCTGGAGCAGACATCATGGAATCTTCCGCCGATCAATTTTTTTAGATGACCACCCTATGACTAGTAGTTTACCCCCATATATTAACATTTAGAGCACTCTTTGTAACGGTAGTTAGATTTGTAAGTTCTTGCTTGAAATTGATTGGTGTGATATGATTGTGTTTGTCTCATGTGCATATGGGTAGTGATTTTCCCTTAGACCTCAATTTTGTTCTAATCTCTTCCCTCTACACCCATTAGATGCCTCCAAGACGTGAGCCCGGATTTGAGTTTCCCCCTGAGCTCACTCAGTTGATCCAGCAGCAGAACACCCTGATGCAACTTCTTGTCCGGAACACTCAGAACAACCAGAACAACAACAACAACCCTCCACCACCACCACCCGTGGACAACCTGACACATTTCTTAAGGTTGCAACCACCAGTGTTTGCTAGGAGCATCCAACCAATAGTGGCTGATGACTGGCTACGCAACATTGGAAGGGATTTGACCACCGCCAATTGCTCTGACGCTGAGAAGGTGTGATTTGCCGCACACCAGTTGTCTGGACCAGCCGCAGCATGGTGGGAGAATTACACAGCCACTTTCCCTATAGCCAATGTCACTTGGGAGCAGTTTTAGCAAGCTTTCCGTACTTCCCATGTCTCAACTGGAGCTATGAGCATGAAGAAGCGGTAGTTTCGCAACTTGCGCCAAGGAAACCGTACTATAGCTCAGTACATGGATGAGTTTAGTACCCTATCTCTTTATGCCCCAGATGATGTGGCCACAGATGCCGCTAAGCAGGAGAGATTTATGGAAGGGCTGAATAATGAGATGAGCGTACAGTTGATGGTGGCAACTTTCAACAACTACCAGGAGTTGGTAGATAAAGCTCTTATGATTGAAGGGAAGCACCAACAGATTGAAAGCCGCAAGAGGAAGTATGGACAAGGAAGGAATAATTCTGGAGCCCAGCAGAAGCCCCGATTCACTCCGAATTCGGGAGGATATAGTCATAACCATGGAATTCCCCACAACCACAATGGCTCTAAGAATGGAAATGGGAATGGAGCAAGTAGTAACCAGAGCCGCCCTACCCCGTCCACACCCGCTAAGAAGGATTTCAGCCACGTCACTTGTTTCAAGTGCGGGAAGAATGGACATTATGCCAATGACTGCCCTGAAGCTAAGAATGGGAACGACAATGGAAGCGCCGGGAAGAAGCCCAACCCGTTCAACAAAGGACAAGTGAACCACGTGACCGTAGAGGAGGTAGAAGAGCAACCAGATGCTGTTGTCGGTAAGTTTTTGGTTGAAACATTTACCGCAATAGTTCTTTTCGATACTGGTGCATCGCATTCATACATTTCAAGGGGATTCGTAAATAGACATAGGATGTCCACCCGAGTTCTTAAGACCCCATGTTAGTAAGTTCACCAGGAGCAGAGTATATGGCACACCAAGGATGTTTTCAGACGCCATTGACCATAGGACGCCACACTTTCCCCTCCGACCTAATAGTTCTGGAGTCACAAGGATTGGATGTGATATTAGGTATGGATTAGCTATCGAAGTATGGAGGTAACATCGATTGCGCCAGTAAGTCTATTTTGCTCACCACCCCGGAGGGAAAAAGGATTAAGTATCTATCTAGGCATTCTCCTATAAGGACCCAACTACATTCTCTCACGGGAGTTGTTCAGGAGGAAGTGCCAGTAGTAAAGGATTATCCGGATGTGTTTCCAGAGGATTTACCTGGCATGGCACCGGATAGAGATATTAAATTCTTGATAGAGTTGTTGCCTGGCACCGGACCAATATCTAAGAGACCGTATCGGATGCCAGCGAATGATCTGGAGGAGATCAAGAAGCAGATTAAGGAGTTATTGGAGAAAGGTTTTATTCACCGAAGTTCATCACCTTGGGGAGCCCCAGTGCTTTTGGTCGAGAAGAAGGATTGATCTTTAAGAATGGTCGTTGATTATCGTGCGCTGAATGAAGTGACAATTAAGAATAAGTACCCACTGCCGATGATCAATGATTTCTTCGACCAACTCCAGGGAGCGAAAGTATTCTCCAAGAAAGATCTACGATCTGGATACCACCAATTGAGGTTCCGAGAGAAGGATATACCTAAGACGGCCTTCACCACATGGTACGGGCTATATGAGTATACGGTTATGTCATTTGGATTGACTAACGCGCCTGCCTAATTCATGAGTATGATGAACAAGGTGTTCATGGAGTTCTTGGATAAGTTCGTCGTGCTATTCATAGATGATATTTTGGTGTACTCGAAGGATGAGGAAGAACATGCAGAGCATTTGCGTTTGGTATTGGAGAAGCTCAGAGAACATCAGTTATATGCCAAGTTTAGCAAATGCGAGTTTTGGTTGAAGGAAGTTGGATTCCTAGGGCATGTTATATCAGGAGAAGGTATAGCAGTAGACCCCGTCAAAGTGCGGGCAGTCACTGAGTGGTTGGCACCCACTTCAGTTGGAGAGATCCGTAGTTTTCTTGGACTCGCGGGATACTACCGAAGGTTCATAGAAAATTTCTCCAAGATTGCAAAGCCAATGACGACATTGTTGAAGAAGGAGACAAAGTTTGATTGGACTAAAGAGTGTGAAGAAAGTTTCCAGGAGTTGAAGCAACGGTTAACGACAGCCCCAGTGCTGATATTGCCAGATATACGCAAGGATTTCCAAGTGTACTGCGACGCTTCACGCTTAGGACTTGGAGGAGTACTTATGCAGGATGGAAGAGTTGTTTCCTATGCATCCCGTCAACTCCGACCGCACGAGTTGAATTACACGACGCACGATCTGGAGTTAGCAGCTGTAGTGCACGCACTGAAAACTTGGAGACATTTCCTTATTGGAAATTGTTGTGATGTGTACACGGATCACAAAAGTTTGAAGTACATATTCACACAGAAGGAGCTGAACCTCAGACAAAGGAGATGGTTGGAGCTTATAAAGGATTATGATATGAAGCTGCACTATCATCCAGGAAAGGCCAACGTCGTGGCAGACGCTTTGAGCCGGAAGAGTTATGCCAATATCCTAGTAAAAGGGGGATTGCCACAGGAGTTAGCAGAAGATCTCAGGGAGCTTTGTTTGGAGATAGTCCCTAGAGGTTTCGTGGCAACGTTGGAAGTTCGGTCGACATTACTGGGAAAGATACGTGAAGCTCAGAAGGATGATAAGGAAATCACAGAGATAAGGAAATGGATGAGTGAAGGAAAAGCCAAGGGATTTCGTGAGGATGAGCACGACACCTTGTGGCTTGAGGATCGAATCTATGTGCCCAACGACCCGGAGATCAGGAAGTTGATACTGCAGGAAGCACGTGATTCACCATACTCGATACACCCCGGAAACACCAAGATGTATTTGGATTTGAAGGAACGTTTCTGGTGGACTGGAATGAAGAAGGATATTGCTGAGTATGTAGCCGTATGCGATGTATGCCAGCGAGTAAAGGCAGAGCATCAGAAGCCAGCAGGATTGTTGCAGCCTATGCCGATACCCGAATGGAAGTGGGAGAAGCTTGGCATGGATTTTATCACCGGATTGCCCAGGACCAAATCAGGATATGACTCAATCTGGGTAGTAGTGGATCGATTGACAAAAGTAGCCCACTTTATCCCTGTGAAAACCACATACACCAGTGCGAAGTTGGCCAAGATATACATGAACAGGATAGTATGTCCGCACGGAGTTCCGAGGACCATTGTATCAGATAGAGGAACACAGTTCACCTCAAAGTTCTGGCATCAGCTACACCAAACTTTGGGAACGAGGCTGGAATTCAGCACCGCTTTTCATCCGCAGACCGATGGACAGACCGAGAGAGTCAACCAGATCCCGGAGGACATGTTGAGAGCCTGTGCGTTAGATTATGGATCTAGTTGGGATGACAATTTGCCCTACGCAGAGTTCTCGTACAACAACAGTTACCAAGCCAATTTGAAGATGGCACCGTTCGAGGCATTGTATGGAAGGAGATGTCGAACACCGTTAATGTGGGATGAAGTAGGAGAACGACAGTTGTTTGGACCAGACTTGATCAAAGAGTCTGAGGAGAAGGTGAAGTTGATTCGAGATAGATTGAAGGTAGCTCAGTCCAGGAAGAAGAGTTATGCAGACTCGAAGCGCAAGGAGATACCCTATGAGATCAGAGATAGAGCGTACTTGAGAGTATCGCCTCTACGAGGAGTTAAACATTTCAGAGTTAAAGGAAAGCTAGCTCCGAGATTTGTGGGACCTTACCGTGTTTTGGAACGCATGTGAGAGGTTGCCTATAAGTTGGAATTGCCTGAAAGGATTGTCAGGAGTGCACGACGTGTTTCACGTTTCGCAGCTTAAGAAGTGTCATGCGGAGATGGCCGATATTCGGCTTAGAGACACAGTACCCCTGGAAGCGATTCAGTTGGATAGTGATCTGACCTACGAGGAGAAGCCTGCTAAGATCCTCGAATTTTCGAGCAGAGTTACCCGCAGTAAGGTTATCAAGTTTTGCAAAGTTCAGTGGAGTCACCACACCGAGGAAGAAGTCATCTGGGAACGAGAAGACGATCTGCGCAAGGACCAACCACACCTGTTCTCTAGCCAAGTCGAATCTCGAGGGCGAGATTCATTCTAAGGGGGGTATGTT
Source organism: Secale cereale (assembly GCA_902687465.1). Classification (NCBI taxonomy): domain Eukaryota; kingdom Viridiplantae; phylum Streptophyta; class Magnoliopsida; order Poales; family Poaceae; genus Secale; species Secale cereale. The sequence continues at coordinate 250,080,788 of LR738710.1, forward strand.
TGTAACATCCCAAATTTTCAATTTGGAATGTTATACATAGATCATACTGCATTGCATGCTCTTTGCATTTTTGTTGTGGCGTTCCTCGAAATTCTAAGCAACTCAAGGACCTACGGAGAGAGTTGGGAATTTTACCGTTTTCATATTTGAGTTCGCTCGAATACCGGTACGAGGACAGTGTGGTTTTAATTATTTTTCTCTCCTAAAAATATTTGTAAATACAATATATGAGCGGAGACAATATGACTTCTCCAAAATAACAGAAATATTGGAGGAAAATGTTAAAATCACTTTTGGTATTTTTTCTGGATTTATTTGCGATTATATTTGCATAGGAAAAATGCGCGTTTTTCAAAATTGCATTTAGGTCCGGGAAAACTGTTCACTTTGTCCTAAATATTATTAGAGGACGGTGAAACTTTATTTCGGGATTTTTTGGAGTCTGTTTAGTATTTCTTTCGTTAGTTTTTCTGTGTGAGGACTGTTTTAGAAAAAAAAGGCAAAGCGACTTCGGGCCGTATTAGGCCAGGTCTCTGGCCTTTATATAGCGCCCCGCCGGCCCGCTAGCCCCAGCCGCCGCCCGCCTCTACCCTAGCCCGCCTCGAGCGCCGCGCCGCGCCACCGCCTCGCCGCCCGCGCCGTCTCGCCACCGCTAGCCGTCGCCGCCGCTAGCCGTCGCTGCCGCTAGCCGCCGCCGCCTCCGCCAGACCCGCCACCTGAGTCGTCGTCTTCGAGGTAGCCATCGGTTTTCTTTTTAAACCGATCGGTTTTTTTAGAAAAAACCCTAGACCTATTTTTTTAAGGTTTAGATCGGTTTTTCTCCGGTTTAGCTATTTAGCGGACGTTCGTCCGTACGTTCATTTTAACGAATGCTTTTCGTCCGTTAGCCGCAGACAGCGAACGTTTGTTTGTTAGCCTGTTCGTCAGTTTTCTTTTTCGGGGTATTTAACCGCGGTTATTTCGATCGCGATTTCTGCCCTGATCTTGTTTTTCGTTTTTCTTTTCGCTCGAGAGTCCGAATCAGGTGATTCAAAATCCCAGAACTTCGTCTCGATGCCCTCTTTCCGTTTAACCAACTTGAACAAAGTTTTGGCTACTGTAAAATTTAACTTTAGATCAATTAGTAACCGGAGCTCGTTTCATTCGCAGTTTGAGTTTCGTTGCTTCTTTCGATTTGTTTCTTTTTGCAAACCGGAGTTCTTAAGTTGAACTTTCTGGTTAGATATTATCTTTTGGAGTTTTGTTTGTGCATCATGGCTTGTTTGCTTATGTGTGCTATTGTTTGCTTGCGATAGAATACCCGGACTGTGAAGCGTGCTTCTACGAGTCTCTAGGTTTTGCGAATCGTCAGCAAGGCAAGTAACACTTTGATCATACCTTTTATTACCTAGTTTTTATGCATTAGATCAAACCCTCACACATTGCATGAGTAGGATCTCTTAACTTGTGGGACTGGGAAGTAGTTTGAGGTAGAACCTATTACCTGCATTATTTACAAACCCTTGGGAGTTACTTCTACGTTTGCTTAGGTTGCTATGCTATGCTCGTAGACGTGGTTGGGTTTGAGAGAAATCCATGACAGATGTGAGTTGTTAATTAAGGATTCAACTTAAGGTGGCTACTTGAATACACATCTGGGTGGATTGGTTGCAGGGCACCTGGGGAATCCAGTGTTGTCCTAGGAAATCCCGTGGTTCCGTGTGATTTTTCCTATGGAATGCCACCCAGGCTCAAAGGGATCATAAACTATTCATGCTAGAAACTTCCGTGTGTAGCCACATGCCAATATGGTCTCTAGCATAGTTGAGTAAGTTGTGGGAAAACTTTCCGTGATGGGCTAGCAGATGTAGAGGGATTGTAGGTGTACCGGCCTATCTATCCGGTTAAGGGGGCCTCTTCGGAAAGACTGTGTCTCAGTCACCCGTTTCTCAAACACCATGCAGTGCGAGAAACCAAACGGAGGCGATCGAGTCTTGTGGGAAAAGTGCACAAACCTCTGCAGAGTGTACAAACTGATCATGATTAGCCGTGTCCCCGGTTATGGACATCTTGAGTATCTGGTACTTGAATTATTTGTTGATCTCATCACTCTATAATTTAATTTGTTGGGTTAATGATTACTTTAATTTGGGATTGAGTTGGAGGTACCTTCTCAATGATTTTCAACCTACATGATAGTTAAAATGAAATGCATTCCTTTGTTGTAGGGAAAAATTGGCTTTACGCAAAAACTTTAACCTTAGAGCCTCCACCAGCCAAATATGCATATAGTATAGCCTTTATTCTGTTACTTGCATCTTCTGTGTTATCTTGCTAGCATATTCCATGTGCTGACCCATTTTCGGGCTGCAACATATTACGTTGCAGACATTTCAGACGAGGAATAAGACGTTCTAGGTCGTTTTTCATGCACTCAGCTATGCCGTTGGAGTTGATGGACTCACTTATCTTCCAAGCCTTCCGCTGTTATTTTGTTAGTTGGCCTTAAGCCATAGATTTTTGTAATAAGTTCTCATTGGAGACATTCGATGTAATAAGTGTGTGATTGCCACTCTGTTATAAATCCTTCAAGTACTGTGTGTGTCAGCATTACCGATCCAGGGATGACACAGAACACAGAGACTTCGGTCCATTCGGATCGTGGTCGCTACAGTGCGGCCCTTCATCACCCACAGCGACCCTCTCTCCCGACGCGCTGCACATCAACACTCCCCTGCGAACCTCCATCCCGACACCCTGCCCCCATCTCCACTCTGCAGCGTCCCTACATCCCGGTGCACCATTCCTCGTCACCGCTCCCCAGCGACCAATGGCCAATCCAAGGTACGACGCTCCACCCTTCGTCCCCACTCCCCTTTAACCCTGTATCCCAGTGCGCAACCTATTGTCACGGCTCCCCTATGACCCTGCATCCCAGCACGCCGCCCCTAGTCACCGCTCCCTTGCAACAACGGCAATTCCAAGGTACGTCCATGAACATGCCAGATTGTCCTTTTGCTTGGCTTTATATTTTATCATTGATGGCGAAGAGCAGAGAGATCAGGGCATTAAGTTAATTTTACTAGGGATCCAGTCGCAAGATAATTACCTCAGGAGATTCTGATTGTGTGATGAGTTGTTTCTTTGAAACATAAAACGTGATGCATAGGCATGTGTTCTCACATAGCAGGTCTCAGACCACCATCTTTGCCCTCTTTTCATTGGATTAAGTTTGTTTCTATGTCTATTTTCGTTTCTTGGTGTTTAATTTCGTTTACAATTTGGGCATACTGAGAAAAGTCCAGATTACCTGGCAAAAAAGGAGTCCAAATTCTTGCTACTGTAGTTATGCTTGATACACTAGAAGAAAATGAATTTGAACCTTCACTGCAAGACTTTGTGAATAAATATTTTTCAGGCTGGCTTATACATCGTCGATAAATATGGTGTCAGCAAAAGGTTTATGGCCCTTTTTGGCACTAGTTTCAATTGTTGTTCGTGTTCCTGCTCTTCCATTCAAACAATCTTCTCGAATATTGGATGCCACAAGGATTGAGTTCTTCTTGCACGTATGATGTGGGATGATAGTTGTGTGTGTAGCCCTGACCAAACTTCGGCCCCTCCAAAGTCTGGTGCAGGCGCTCGGGTTCATTCTTCACCAATTTTAATGCCAAGTATTCATATTTGGATGATAGTTTGTGATCAATGTGTCAGATATTTGGATGATAGTTAGTGATCAATGGGCCAGCTATTTGGTGCATACTATTAAAGGATCAACACTTGGATGGTTGGATTGTGATGTGGACATATTATTGAATAGGTCAAATATATAAAATTAAATAGGAGCAAGCATAAGATTACCCACAAGTTTATATTTGGTCAGTACATACATATACACTATTTACACCAATTGCTTTCTTCATACAATTATACAACTGTTGACATTCACTGTTGTTGTGATATTATATGAGGATTTAACTGAATTAATCTACTTGTCTTCTTAATGTCAATAAAAATTGTCTAAAGATGGAGCTACATAATTGTTCGTTGGTGATCGACCTCAACAATCTGGCGTTTCCAATATGTTGATGTTTGATCATGGTACACGAAGAATTTTAATTGTGTAGTTTCAGCAGACATACTTACGAATATTCTCCTTTCATCTTCCATATGGAGGGACTATAATAGCATTTATGAAGCTTTTGTCATTCCTTTACAAGTTCTATCCTTTCGATCCACTGATAAGATTGATTTTCTCTAACATGCATGAACTAAAGTATTCTTGAAGAGCTTGGAGAATCATAACGGAGACATAGCTCTTGCTATAGTTGTAAGATCTACAATACTCTTGGTAAAAAAAGATTGTGTGGCCTTTAACCTTTATATGATGATGAAGATTTTCCTGTTCATGATGATGAAAACGGATGTTGACAGTTTTAGTTAAATTGTAGGGATGATGTTCCTCGGTTGTGTTCTTGTTAAGTTGTATGGATGTTGAGGGATGTTTTCACTTAAACTTTTTTTGTCAAGAAAATATTTAGATTATCCATCACATTTGGGTGATGCTCCTCCTCTAATATCCGCTATTGTAATCCAACAGCTTTATCTAATATATGATTTCCTCCTCCCGTGCGTATATTCTATTGTTTTTTGTTCACTTGAAATACATAGTTATCACAAGTATGTGGAGCATTGACTTAGTAGTTGGCAATTTAATTACTAACAAGTTGAAAATTCTTCATTGCCATGAAATGAGATTGTGGTTCCTATACATTAAGCACCAACATATACAAGTGTTGTAGAAGTCCGTTTTATCTGTTGTAGTCTTGCAACGGTCCCTTTTACCAACGGAAATATGAGCGTTGCATTATGCGCTAGCAACACTGGATAAGGCTACGCATGTTAAACCGTTGGTAAAGGCACTAACAACGCATATATAGACCTTTAGATACGAAAAAATGCGTTGCTATAGGGGGGTTCCTGTTGTAGTGCCACTTGAAATATTCGGAGGAGGATACCATATCATCATACTACATCACAATCGTTTTAACGCTATGTTGACCTTCTAGATAAATCATTATTCACTCTTAGCTATTTAAGCATGGCATGAGAAACTATAATCTTTAATTGTCATTGCAAACATGTTTGATCATAATAGGCTGAAGCATGGATACTAGGTCAACATATTTACAAAAACAAAAACAAGTTGAGTTCATACCCGTTTCTCTCTGCCACGACCAGTTCACCGAATATCATCATTATCGCCTTTCACTTGCACGACCAAATGATGATGATGATGATAATAATAATAATAATAATAATAATAATAATAATAATAATAATAATAATAATAATAATAATAGTGCAAGAGTGTAATGGACTAAGCTGGAATCTGCAAACAACTCAAGAAGGAGAAGACAAAATAATTTGGGCCTCTTGTTAGATCGGTAATAATGCAGATGGGAGCCACTCAACATTTTCATCGTGGTCTTCTCCTTGGTACAACTAAAAAAACTAGAAAATAAATAAAGAGAAACACACGGAAATATTTTTGGAGTTTTTTTTATTTTTCTCAAAGAAAGCAAAAACAAAGAAAGAAAATAAATGCGAGAAAACTATTTACATGGGAGAGCTCCCAACAGACAAAAGAAGAATCAAAAAATGTGTTTGGGTTTTCTTTTAAATACTACAACTAACTGAACTAAAAAGAAGAACCAAAAAGAACAAAAAATATTTTTTGATTTTCTCACAACACAAGTAGAAACGAGAAAACGAATCTAGCATGGATAATACAATGAAAAAGTGTGAACACCGACTATGAGAATGAAATGTGTGAACATGAATGTAATGTCGGTGGAAATACGTACTCCCCCAAGCTTAGGCTTTTGGCCTAGATCGGTAATCAGTCAGTAGCCTGCATAATGGTCGGAGTGATAGCTCATGGAAGCTCTTGGTGCAGATGCCTCAGCCCACCGTGTAGCCAAAACTGCCGCGTTGTGCGCTCGGGCCTCACTCTCAAGAACATAATATCTTCCTTTACTATGAACATGAAAAAGAGCAGGGGCAGGCAAATATGTGCCCACAACAAAACATGTATTAAACAACATGTTATAAATGAAATTAAGGGGTTCACCACTTAGGATCTTACGACGTTTCATAGCATCAAAGTCCAAGTATTGTGTAGGTAAAACAGGGTCATAAGGCCAAGGTGAAACACCCAACTCTCTTTCTAAACGTGTGGCATAAATTCCACCATAAAAATATCCACAACCAGAGTTATGGTGCAACCTGCGTGCAACAATTTCTCCAAGATTATATCTTTTATCACCGGTGAGAGCGGTGCGAATGAGGCTCAAGTCTGAAGCACAAAGTGTACTACAATCTTGTTTGCCTACAATACATTTTCTGTTGAATAATGAAGAGTACTAGATTGCGGAAAAATGAATGTTTGTTATTCTACCTTGTGTTACTCCCCTAGTTTCACCATAGTGAAGGCTAGTAAAGAACAACTCAAACTTGGACCTTGGCGGTTCGTCAAGCAAACCTAGAATGGGATTTTACAACAGTAAGAAAATCTCTCTAGAGATATGGTAAATGGATTTTTCATAGAGTTTAAACGACACCCTAGACTCATGGGAATGGAATTTAAATTCTCCGGTTAATGATTCGGTGAGGTTGACATGTTGGTCGCACTTATCTGAAATGTAGGAGCGAGTTTGGCATTGTGAACGTATTTCTCGAATTCTTCCTTAATACCCACACTTACCATATACTCGTCGCATGGCCATAAGCATGATTTGGTGAGGGCATCTTGTATGGACTTTTCACTTGGTTCAACATATGACCGACGAGCGGAACTACTGCTAGAAGATGCCTCCGAGGACCTCCTCCTCGAAGAACTCCTCCCAAACAAGTACATTTTATTCGTTTATGAAATTTTTGGTCCACAAAAATTTGTCAACAAAACTTCAGAAGATTGATAGAAACTACTCATAGGGATGCATAGAGACCATATTGAGCATTCAAACTACTTAGAGCTCTAAGAATTCAACATGCAAGCTCGTCTATAGCAGCACCAAGAATAGCTAATTACTCAAAAATATAAACCACTAAAACAAAACTAATTGGAGCAATGGAGTCACATACCAAGCAACAATCCCCCAAAACAGTTTCGCAAACAGAGCTTCGAGCAAAGAGATCGAAATCCGAAGGTTTGAGAGCAAGAACACGAAAGAGGAAGCATATAGTTTTATACATACTTGCGGTGAAGCCTGTATTTGCAAGAAAGTGAGTGGGAGTACTACAGTCTTTCTGATAAGTATATGTGAATGACATATTATTGATCGGAAATGATGTAGAATTTTCTGGAAAGCATAAAGGAATGTTTGAAAGGAGTTTTTCAAAGAAAGACCTCGATGAAGCTGCTTACATATTGGGCATCAAGATCTATAGAGATAGATCAAGGTGTTTTATAAGACTTTCGATGAGTACATAACTTGATAAGATTTTGAAGGAGTTCAAAATGGATCAGGCAAAGAAGGAGTTCCTGCCTGAGTTGTCAGGTATGACCTTGAGTAAGACTCAAAATCCGACCATGACAGAAAAATAGAGAGAGAATGAAAGTCATTCCCTATGCCTCAGCCATAGGTTCTATAAAGCATGCCATGTTGTGTACCAGAATAGATATGTGCCTTGCCATGTGTCTGGCTAGGGGGTACAAGAGTGATCCAGGAGTGGACCACTGGACAACGGTCAAAATTATCCTTAGAGTAATAAGGATTTTTTTCTCGATTATGAAGGTGATACAGAATTCGTCGTAAAGGGTTACGCCGATGCAAGCTTTGACACTAATCCAGATGACTCTGAGTATCAATCTAGATGCGTATTAAACGTGGGAGCAATTAACTAGAGTGGCTCTATGCAGAGCATTGTAGATGTAGAAATTTGCAAAGTACACAAGGTTCTGAATGTTGCAGACCCGTTGACTAAAATGTCTCTCACAAGAAAAACATGATCATACCTTAGAGTGTTAATCAAATATTGATGTGAACTAGATTATTGACTCTAGTAAACTCTTTGGGTGTTAATCACATGGCGATGTGAACTATGGGTGTTAATCACATGGTGATGTGAACTAGATTATTGACTCTAGTAAACTCTTTAGGTGGTAATCACATGGCGATGTGAACTAGATTATTGACTGTAGTGCAAGTCGGAGACTGAAGGAAATATGCCCTAGAGGCAATAATAAAGTTGTTATTTTATATTTCCTTGTTCATGATAAATGTTTATTATTCATGCTAGAATTGTATTGATCAGAAATTTTAATACGTGTGTGAATACATAGACAAACACTATGTCCCTAGTGAGCCTCTACTAGACTAGCTCGTTGATCAAAGATGGTTAAGGTTTCCTAACCATGGACATGAGTTGTCATTTGATAATGGGATCACATCATCAGGAGAATGATGTGAAGGAAATGGCCCACCCGTTAGCTTAGAATAATGATCGTTCAGTTTTACCTTTATTGCTTTATTCATGTCAAATACATATTCCTCCGACTAAGAGATTATGCAAATCCCGGATACCAGAGGAATGCCTTGTGTACTATCAAGCATCACAACGTAATTGGGTGATTATAAATATGGTCTGCAGGTATCTCTGAGGGTGTTTGTTGAGTTAGCATAGATCGATATTAGGATTTGTCACTCCGAGTATCGGAGAGGTATCTCTGGGCCCTCTCGGTAGTACACATCATAAGAAGCCTTACAAGCAAAGTGACTAATGAGTTAGTTGCGGTATAATGTATTACGGAACGAGTAAAGAGACTTTCCGGTAGCGAGATTGAACTAGGTATTAAGATATCGATGATCGAATCTCGGGCAAGTAACATACCGATGACAAAGGGAATAATGTATGTTGTCATTACGGTTCGACCGATAAAGATCTTCGTAGAATATGTAGGAACCAATATGAGCATCCAGGTTCCGCTATTTTTTATTGACCGAAGAAGTGTCTCGGTCATGTATACATAGTTCTTGAACCCGTAGGGTCCGCACGCTTAATGATCGATGACGATATTGTATTATATGAGTTATGTGATTTGGTGACCGAATGTTGTTCGGAGTCCTGGATGAGGTCACGTACATGATGAGGAGTCCCAAAATGGTCGAGAGGTATAGATTGATATATAGGACGATAGTATTCGGACACCAGAAGTGTTCTGAGGGGTACCGAGTACATATCGGAGTACCGGAGGGTTGCCGGAACCCTCGGGGGAAATATATGGGACTTATGGGCCATAGGAGGAGAGAACACCAGCCCACAAGGGGTGGCATGCCTCCCCCCTTAGGAAGTAGGCCGAATTGGAGAAGGAAGAGGAGGTTCGCCCCCCCCCTTTCCTTCATCCCTTCCCTCTTCCCTTTTCCCTCCGATGAAAATAAGGAAAGGGGGGGAGCCGAATTGGGAAGCAATCCCAAGTAGGATTCGGCCTACTTGGGGCGCACCCTAGCTACTCCCCTCCCCCTCCCACCTATATATACGTGGGGAGGAGGCTCCTAGAACACACACCAACATCTGTTAGCCATGTGCGGCGCCCCCCTTCACCGTATACTCCCACGGTCATATCTTCGTAGTGCTTAGGCGAAGCTCTGCGCGGATCACATCACCGTCACCATGACCACGCCGTCGTGCTGACGGAACTCATCTACTTCGTCGACACCTTTGCTAGATCAAGAGGATGAGGGATGTCATCGAGCTGAACATGTGCAGAACTTGGAGGTGTTGTACGTTCGGTGCTTGAGCGGTCAGAGCTAGAAGAAGTTCGACTACATCAACCGCGTTGTCAAACGCTTCTGCTTTTGGTCTATGAGGGTACGTGGACACACTCTCCCCCTCTTGTTCCTATGCATATCCTATATAGATCTTGCGTGAGCGTAGGATTTTTTTTTGAAATTGCATGCTACGTTTCCTAACACCCATGTGGGCACCACAACCCACCAGGGCGCGCCTGGGGGTGCTGGAGCGCCCAGGTGGGTTGTGCCCACCT
>LR738710.1:250090893-250203700 GCA_902687465.1 Secale cereale
CCCCCCCCCTCTGATGTTATTTGGACTAAAAATTCTAAATTATTCAAAAAAAATCCTGTTAAATTTTCAGGACATTCTGAACACTTTTATTTTTGGGTCATTTTTTTACTGAGTGGGAATACAGTAAACATGCAAAACATGGCATTTTATTTTATTAGACAAAGAAAAACTGAAAATAAATGGTAGGGACAGAAATTTGTGCTTGTTGGATCCCTTAACTTCATATCTCTCGAAAATTAATTAATTAATAAGGTTGATCAATTCTTATTAACAACCCCTTCCAATTAGCATGAGACCGAAGAATTATCGCGAAACACTAAGTTACCTCCACGGGGATACGCACATCCCCAACGATAAATATTTCATATTTCTTTTTGGCAGTAGGTAGAGGGATGTGGAAACTCCCAATAGCAAGTGTTGCAGAATTTTCAATAACGTTAATACCATTTACTAGGAATTGTTTCTTCGGAAAATGCACTGTGCGCTCATTACCATTGATATGAAACGTGACCTTGCTTTTATTGCAATCAATAACAGCCCTTGCAGTGTTTAAAAAGGTTCTACCAGGAATAATAGACATATTGTCGTCCTCGGGCATCTCTAGTATAACAAAGTCGATTAAAATAGTAACATTGGCAACAACAACGGGCACACCCTCACAAATACCAATAGATATAGCAGTTGATTTGTCTGCTATTTGCAAAGATATCTCAGTAGGTGTAAGCTTATTCAAATCAAGTCTTTTATATAAAGAGAAAGGAATGACACTAACACCAGCTCCCAAGTCGCACAAAGCAGTTTTCACATACTTTCTTTTTATGGAGCAAGGTATGGTTGGTATTCCCGGATCTCCAAGTTTTTTAGGTACTCCATTTTTAAGGAGTAATTAGCAAGCATGGTGGAGATTTCAGCTTCCGAAATTTTTCTTTTATTAGTGATGATGTCTTTCATATACTTTGCATAAGGGGGCTTCTTTAAGATATCCGTCAAGCGGGTACGCAAAAAGACTTGTTTAAGCATTCCAACAAATCGTTCAAAATTTTCATCATATTTCTTCTTAGTTGATTTAGTGGGAAAGACATGGGTTTTTGTACCCATGGTTCTATTTACTTTCCATGTTTCCTAGTGTCGGATTCAGGGCTCCGCAAAACCCGTTAAGTTCGAACACATGGGCGTGAACGAAGATCTCTCCCACTCATGTCTACCTAGCGCCTCGCTCTCGTCTTGGTGGAAGGATTCAAGCAAACAACGAACAAACACACAAGAGTTTATCTAGGTTTGGGCCACCGCGAGGTGTAATACCCTACTTCCTGCTTTGGTGGATTGGCTCCGGGTGAGCTTGAGTATGAAATGGTACAAGGGTTCCTGAGCTTAGGAGGCGAGCTCAGGAGGATCAGGAGGCTAGTGTTCTTGCTCCTTGTGCGGTGGTCAAGTGTATGAGCCGATGATGCCTCTCAGTGGGGATCCTAGCTACTTATATAGGCGGCCACGGTCCTCTTCCCCCGAAATGTTTAGGCGGGAAGGGATTCCACAACGGCCATTTTTTAGCGGGAACACAAGGACGTTCCTGCCCTGACAAAAGCAGTCTTCGCCTACAAAAGGATCAGGCGGTGACACGGTGGTGGGCTCGACGGTGACATCCTCCTTGCGGTCTTCGGTCTTGTTGCACCAAAGAGGAAAACTTTGCCCTTCTCCTTGGGAACAAACGGCTGCGCTGTCTCCTTTGCACCGAAACGGCAACTGTGCCGTTGGCGGACGCATCATTATCTTTTATTTTTAGGTTGTGGGTTATCAAGATCAACAACAGGTTCTATCTCAACATCATTATCTGGTTCTTCATTATTATCTGGTTGAGTGTCTTTATGAACATCATCATTATCTTTTTCAATTTCACTAGGTGAATGTTCATTACTAGATTGAGTTTTAACATCATAGATAAAAACATCATTACTAATTTCAGGGGGGTTTTCATGTTCACCGGAGGTGTGCAAAGTCCTATCATTTTTCTTTTTCTTTTTCTCTCTAGAAGGACTAGGTGCATCAATGTTAAGTCTTTGTGAATCTACTTCAATTCTCTTAGGATGTCCCTCAGGATAAAGTGGTTCCTGGGTAATTTTACCTCCTCTAGTTGCTGCTCTAATAGAAAAGTCATTTATATTATTATTCATTTCATCAAGTAGTTCTTTTTGAGATTTAGCAACTTGTTCTAACTGGGTTTGAACCATAGAAGCATGTTTTCTAACACCCTTAACATCATTAGTGGTTCTAAATAACAAGTCACTGAAACAAGCAATCATATCAGAGTTGTATTTCAATTGTTTCATGACATTGGCATTGAAGTGATCTTGTTTCACAATATAATTATCAAACTCATCAAGGCATTGACAAGGATGCTTATTGTAAGGGATATCACCTTCATCAAATTTTAGCAAAGAATTTACCTTAATCACTTTGGGTGGTGGTATGTTAAGTCCATGTATTTCTTCGATAGGTGGCAAATTCTTAACATCCTCGGCTTTAATACCCTTCTCCTTCATACTTTTCCTTGCCTCCTGCATATCTTCGGGCGTAAGATGTAAGATCCCCTCTTCTTCGGAGTTGGTTGAGGTGCTGGTTCAGGAAGGATCCAATCATCATAATTTTTCAATATGTTATTCAATAATTCCTTAGCTTGTTCAATAGTTCTTTCCCTGAAAACACAACCAGCACAACTATCTAGGAAATCCCTAGAAGCATATGTTAGTCCATTATAGAGGATATCAAGTATTTCATTTTTCTCAAGCGGATGATTAGGCAAAGCATAGTAACTGGAGAAGCCTCCCCCAAGCTTGTGGGAGACTCTCTTCTTCGACTTGCATAAAGTTAAATATGAACGTCAGGCAAGCTCGTTCTGATGACTACTCGATAGTTCAGTGTGCCATGCTTTACATCTTAGAATCGGGACTTCAAAAACGTTTTTGAACGCCACGGAGCATATGAGATGTTCCAAGAGTTGAAAATAGTATTTCAGACTCATGCCTGTGTCGAGAGGTATGAGACCTCTCACAAGTACTTTGCATACAAGATGGAGGAGAATAGCTCAACCAATGAGCATGTGCTCAGAATGTCTGAGTACTACAATCGCTTGAATCAAGTGGGAGTTAATCTTCCAGATAAAATAGTAATTGACAAAGTTCTCTAGTCACTATCACCAAGTTACTAGAACTTCGTGATGAACTATAATATGCAAGGGCTGACGAAAACGGTTCCTGAGCTCTTCGTGATGCTGAAATCAACGAAGGCAGAAATCAAGAAAGAGCATCAATTGTTGATGGTTAACAAGACCACTAGTTTCAAGAAAAGGGCAAGGGTAAGAAAGGGAACTTCAAGAAGAATGGAAAGCAAGTTTTCACTCCCGTGAAGAAGCCCAAAGCTGGACCTAATCCTGAAACTGAGTGCTTCTAACTGCAAAGGAAATGGTCACTGAAGCGGAAGTTCCCCAAATATTTGGCGGATAAGAAGGATTACGAAGTGAACAAAGGTATACTTGATATACATATTGATAATGTGTACCTCACTAGTGTTCATACTAGCCCCTGGGTATTTGATATTGTTGCTAAGATTAGTAACTCAAAACTGGAGTTGTAGAATGAACGGAGACTAGTTGAGGGTGAGGTGACGATGTGTGTTGGAAGTTGTTCCAATATTGATATGATCATCATCGCACACTCCCTGTACTTTCGGGATTAGAGTTAAACCTAAATAAATGTTATTTGGTGTTTGCGTTGAGCATGAACAAGATTGGATCATGTTTATTGCAATACGGTTATTCATTTAAGTGAGAGAATAATTGTTATTCTGTTTACATGAATAAAACCTTCTATGGTCATACACCTGCTACCTCTTGAGCTTGCGTTGTATTCCCACGAAGAGGAAAGGGAGATGCAGCATAGTAGCGTAAGTATTTCCCTCAGTTTTTGAGAACCAAGGTATCAATCCAGTAGGAGACCACGCGCGAGTCCCTCGCACCTGCACAAACAAATAAGAACTTCACAGCCAACGCGATAAGGGGTTGTCAATCCCTTTACGGTCACTTACGAAAGTGAGATCTGATAGAGATGATAGTTTATGTTTTTTGTATTTTTAGTTTATAAGAACAACAAATAATAAAAGTAAAGTAGATGTAGATTGATATGTTGAGAATAGACCCGGGGGCCATAGTTTTCTCTAGTGGCTTCTCTCATGATAGCGATATTCTACGGCGGGTAAGCAAATTACTGTCGAGCAATTGATAGAAAAGCGAATAATTATGAGACTATCTAGGCATGATCATTGTATATAGGCATCACGTCCGAGACAAGTAGACCGAAACGATTCTGCATCTACTAATATTACTGCGCACATCGACCGCTATCCAGCATGCATCTAGTGTATTGAGTTCATAAGAACAAAGTAACGCCTTAAGCAAGATGACAAGATGTAGAGGGATAAACTCAAGCAATATGATGTAAACCCCATCTTTTTATCCTTGATGGCAACAATACAATACGTGCCTTGCTGCCCCTACTGTCACTGGGAAAGGACACCGCAAGATTGAACACAAAGCCAAGCACTTCTCCCATTGCAAGAACTATAGATCTAGTAGGCCAAACCAAACCAATAATTCGAAGAGACTTGTAAGGATATTATGAGCACACATAAAAAGTTCAGATAAGAACCAAATATCTTTCATAGATAACCTTGATCATAAACTCACAATTCATCAGATCTTGACAAACACACTGCAAAGAGAGATTACATCGAATAGATCTCCTCTAAGACCGAGGAGAACTTTGTATTGAGATCGAAAGAGAGATAAGAAGCCATCTAGATACTAGCTATGGACGCGAAGTTCTATGGTAAACTACTCACAACTCATGGTGAGGGCGATGATGATGATGAAGAAGGCCTCTGTGATGGATCCCCCTTTGGTGGAGCTCCGGAACAGGCTCCAAGATGGGATCTCCACGGGAACAGAAGGTACGACGGTGGAATTAGGGTTTTCTCTCTGTCCACGGAGTTTATGGGGTATGTAGACATATATAGGAAGAAGGAGGGCACCAGGGGAGTCACGGGGGCTCCATGAGGCAGGGGGCGCACCCTAGGAAGGGGGGCGCGCCCCCCACCCTCGTGGGCCCCACGTGGCTCTTCTGACGTGGTTCTCAAGTTCTTCGTGCGTGATTTTCTCCAAAAATAACTCTCGCGAAGGTTGTTGGGGAACGTAGTATTTTAAAATTTTCCTACGATCACGCAAGATCTATCTACTAGATGCATAGCAACGAGGGGGAGAGTGTGTCTACGTACCCTCGTAGACCAGGAGCGGAAGCGTCAAGTGACGCGGTTGATGTAGTCGAACTTCTTCGCGATCCAACCGATCAAGCAACGAACGTACGGCACCTCCGCGTTCAGAACACGTTCAGCTTGATGATGTCTCACGAGCTCTTGATCTAGTTGAGCTTCACGGGAGAGTTTCGTCAGCACGCCGGCGTGGTGACGGATATGATGAAGTTACCGGCGCAGGGTTTGCCTAAGCACTACGACAGTATGACCGAGGTGTGTTTCTGTGGAGGGGGGCACCGCACACGGCTAAAACAATTCAACTTGTGTGTCTTTGGGTGCCCCCTGCCCCCGTATATGAAGGAGCAAGGGGGGAGGCCGGCCGGCCCCTATGGGCGCACCAAGGAGGAGCAATCCTACTAGGAATAGGATTGCAATCCTATTCCTAGTAGGAACTACCAAAAGGGAGAAGGGGGAAAGGAAGGAGAGGGAGAAGGAGAAGGAAAGGGGCGCCGCCCCCCCCTCCTTCCTTGTCCAATTCGGACCAAAGGGGTCGAGGGTGCGCGGCCCATCCCTGGCCCTCCTTCCCTCTTTCTCCTACGGCCCATTAAGGCCCATAGCTTCCCCAGGGGGTTCCGGTAACCCTCCCGATACTCTGGTTAATTCCGAAACTTTATGGAACACTTCCGGTGTCCGAATACAGTCGTCCAATATATCAATCTTTACGTCTCGGACATTCCGAGACTCCTCGTCATGTCCGTGATCTCATCCGGGACTCCGAACTACCTTCGGTACATCAAAACTCATAAACTCATAATACCGATAGTCATCAAACGTTAAGCGTGCGGACCCTATGGGTTCGAGAACTATGTAGACATGACCGAGACTCATCTCCGGTCAATAACCAATAGCGGAACCTGGATGCTCATATTGGCTCCTACATATTCTATGAAGATCTTTATCAGTCAAACCGCATAACAACATACGTTGTTCCTTTTGTCATCGGTATGTTACTTGCCCGAGATTCGATCGTCGGTATCTCTATACCTAGTTCAATCTCGTTACCGGCAAGTCTCTTTACTCGTTCCGTAATACATCATCTCGTGACTAACTCATTATTCATTTGCTTGCAAGGCTTATTATGATGTGCATTACCGAGAGGGCCCAGAGTTACCTCTCCGACACTCGGAGTGACAAATACAAGTCTTGATCTATGCCAACACCACGAACACTTTCGGAGACACCTATAGAGCATCTTTATGATCACCCAGTTACGTTGTGACGTTTGATAGCACACAAGGTGTTCCTACGGTATTCGGGAGTTGCATAATCTCATAGTCATGGGTACATGTATAAGTCATGAAGAAAGCAATAGCAGTAAAAGTAAACGATCATAGTGCTAAGCTAACGGATGGGTCTAGTCCATCACATCATTCTCCTAATGATGTGATCCCGTTGATCAAATGACAACTCATGTCTATGGCTAGGAAACATAACCATCTTTGATCAATGAGCTAGTCTAGTAGAGGCATACTAGGGACACTCTGTTTTGTCTATGTATTCACACATGTACTAAGTTTCCGCTTAATACAATTCTAGCATGAATAATAAACATTTATCATGATATAAGGAAATAAATAATAACTTTATTATTGCCTCTAGGGAATATTTCCTTCAGTCTGCCACTTGCACTAGAGTCAATAATCTAGTTCACATCTCCATGTGATTTAATACCGATAGTTCAAATCGTTATGTGAATAACACCCATAGTTCACATCGCCATGTGACCAATACCCAAAAGGTTTACTAGAGTCAATAATCTAGTTCACATCGCTATGTGATTAACACCCAAGAGTAGTAAGGTGTGATCATGTTTTGCTTGTGAGAGAAGTTTAGTCGACGGGTCTGACACATTCAGATCCGTATGTATTTCGCAAATTTCTATGTCTACAATGCTCTGTATGGAGCTACTCTAGCTAATTGCTCCCACTTCCAATATGCATCCAGATTGATACTTAGAGTCATCTGGATTAGTGTAAAGCTTGCATCGGTGTAACTCTTTACGACGAACTCTTTATCACCTCCATAATCGAGAAAATATTTACTTAGTTATTCGGTAACTAAGGACAATTTTGACCGATGTCCAGTGATCTACTCCTGGATCACTTTTGTACCTCCTTGCCAAACTCATGGTAAGGTATACAACAGGTTTGGTACATAGCATGGCATACTTTATAGAACCTATGGCTGAGGCATAGGGAATGACTTTCATTCTTTCTCTATCTTCTGCCGAGGTCGGGATTTGAGTCTTACTCAACTTCATACCGTACAACTCACGCAAGAACTCCTTCTCTGACTGATCCATTTTGAACTACTTCAAAGACTTGTCAAGGTATGTACTCATTGAAAAAACTTATCAAGCGTCTTGATCTATCTATAGATCGTGATGCTCAATATGTAAGTAGCTTCACCGAGGTCTTTCTTTGAAAAACTCCTTTCAAACACTCCTTCATGCTTTCCAGAAATTCTACATCATTTCTGATCGACAATATGTCATTCACATATACTTATCAGAAAGGCTGTAGTGCTCCCACTCACTTTCTTGTAAATACAGGCTTCACCGCAAGTCTGTATAAAACTATATGCTTTGATCAACTTATCAAAGCGTATATTCCAACTCCGAGATGCTTGCACCAGTCCATAGATGGATCGTTGGAGCTTGCACAATTTGCTAGCACCTTTAGGATTGACAAAACCTTCTGGTTGCATCATATACAACTCTTCTTTAATAATTCCATTAAAGAATGCAGTTTTGTTATCCATTTGCCAAATTTCATAAAATGTGGCAATTGCTAACATGATTCGGACAGACTTAAGCATCGCTACGGGTGAGAAAATCTCATTGTAGTCAATAGCTTGAACTTGTCGAAAACCTTTCGCAACAAGTCAAGCTTTGTAGACAGTAACATTACCATCGGCGTCAGTCTTCCTCTTAAAGATCCATTTATTTTCAATGGCTTGCCGATCATCGGGCAAGTCAACCAAAGTCCACACTTTGTTCTCATACATGGATCCCAACTCGGATTTCATGGCCTCAAGCCATTTTGCGGAATCTGGGCTCATCATCGCTTCCTCATAGTTCGTAGGTTCATCATGGTCTAGTAATATGACTTCCAGAACTGGGTTTGAAAGGATCGATATGGTTGACTAGAGGGGGGGGTGAATTGGCAACTAACAATTTTTAGCTTTTCTTAACCACTTTAAATTAAGCGTCAAAGTAAGTTATCTAGATATGCTACTAAGATGACAACTAACACAAAGAGAAGATAACAAACATACAATCAAGCTATAGGAGTTAAACAAGTAAAGCTTGCACAAGTAAAGGTAAGAAATAACCACAAGAGGAACCGGTGGAGACGAGGATGTGTTGCCAAAGTTCCTTCCCTTTGAGGGGAAGTACGTATCCGCTGGAGCGGTGTGGAGGCACAATGCTCCCCAAGAAGCCACTAGGGCCACCGTATTCTCCTCACGCCCTCACACGATGCAAGGTGCCGTGATTCCACTAGTGGTGCCCTTGAAGGTGGCAACCGAACCTTTACAAACAAGGTTGGGGCTATCTCCACAACTTGGAGGCTCCCAACGAAACCATGAAGCTTCACCACAATGGAATATGGCTTCGAGGTGACCTCAACCGTCTAGGGTGCTCAAACACCCAAGAGTAACAAGATCCGCAAGGGATTAGTGGGGGGAATCAAATATCTCTTGGTGGAAGTGTAGATCGATGCATTCTCAAGCAATCCCGAGCAAATCAACAAGTTTGATTGGCTAGGGAGAGAGATCGGGCGGAAATGGATCTTTGGAGCAACAATGGAGTATGTGGGGGAAGAGGTAGGTCTTCTTGGGGAAGAAGACCCCCTATATATTGTGGGAGAGCAAATCCAACCGTTATGCACGTTTTCTGCCCGCAGAGAGCGGTAGTACCGCACGTAAGTTGCGGTACTACCACTTTCTGAGCGGTACTACCGCTGTGTGCGGTACTACCGCTAGGCAAAAACAAGCGTGCCGAGGACAACCACGGATGAAATAAATTACATCCGTGGCTACCTCCGCAGAAATACGGTAGTAGCAAAACACGACGCGGTACTACCGCTTGGAGCAAGTGGTACTACCGCAAAGGGTGCGGAAGTAAAAAATTACTTCCGCACCTACTTCCACACTTGGTACAGTGCTGGGCCAGATACACGGTACTACTGTTCTGGAGCCGCGGTACTACCGCTTGTGCGGTACTACCGTGTCTTTAGGCGGTACTACCGTGTGACTATGCGGTACTACCGCTTATGGAGCGGTACTACCGCGTGCCAGGCAGATGTTTTATTTAACAAATCATGGTTTGCATATACGATAATAAACGGTTGGAACTCCAGAGAAGCAAGGGAAAGGTGGTGTGAGAGTAAGATGTGTACGTGTTGATTCCACCCAAACCTTTCCGAAACGGACCCCCTCTTAATAGTACGACTTTCCTATTACTCAAAGCTACCGACAGGGAGCAAAAAGGAAACACCGTCTTCCATCGAATCCGAGGGGCAAGCAATCGTCTTGTGCCTAAGTGAGATATACCTGTAGGAGCTTAGAGCACACGATTAGTCCGCAAATGCATTGTCATCAATCACCAAAACTACTTAGGGAGAAATATGCCCTTACAGTCTCCCCCTTTTTGGTGGATTGATGACAATACGGGATTTGCACAGTGATAAGATAAGATAGTATGCAATCCTAAACACTAGAATATAGGTGAGCTCCCCCTAGATGTGTGCCTACACGAGAAAGTGCTTTGGAATGCACAACACACATACTAGGTTCAATGCTCCCCCTATATTCTACAAATAATATACTCCTTATATAAAAACTGAGCACATAAACAAGGGAAAGTAAACTAACTGCTCACGATATAATAATAAAGACATAACTATGAGTTTAACGATAGAGAAGCATATGTCTTACACCATACGATAGTCACACGCACACGACACAAAAGCACGCAAATAAACAGAGTTCGGCCAACGAAAAGAAACAACCGGCATAAGACGCAAATCACTCTCTCCCCCTTTGGCATCGAGACACCACAAAGGGGAAAGAGGACACAAAGAAGGGTGGCAGCCCCGGCGGAGGAACTCAGTCATCGTACTCGCCATCGGACTCCTGCTGCTCCTCCTGATGCTCCTCGTCAGACTCTGACTACTTGTACCCCTGACGGGCCATCCAAGCTGCCTCGGGGGTGATGTTGTCCTCGGACCCGTTAGACACATCCTCACCGTAGACCGCCATGAGCTTCTTGTCACGCTGGCGAGACTTCTTGTCAGAGACGTGAGCCCTGTACTGACCTTGAGCTTGCATGCAGAAAAGTGCCTTCATCTTCTTCTTCGGCTTTTTAGCCCAAGAGGGCTCTGAGGAGGAAGGAGAAAATCTTCCAGGGCCTTCCTCATCAGCCTCCTCCACAGGCTCCTCATCAGTGCCCATCTGAGCCGCAGCAGCTTGCGCACGAGTGGTAGCGTTGGCCCATCGATTCTTGATGCGGAGATGAATGGGATCATGACGGATACAGTCGGCCTCAAACTCCTCATCAGGGTACAGCTTCTCCCAAGTCCTGGAGATCAGCAGAAACAGGAATGGACCATAGATGGCTACCTTGCGAGTGTAGATCGCAAAGCGGAGCTCACACCACATGATATGGGATATGTCAAGTGGTGGAGACTGCGCCGTGCGAGCCGCTTCACACATCAGCAGTATGTCAACCAGGTATGCATGGATCTTGTCCTTGTCTCCAACGCGAGGAAAAAAGTGTTGCGAAAGATCCGATGCATGATGTCCAAAAATGGGTTCAACACCCATGTCTTATTGCCACTTGCAAGAGTCTTCTCCACATAGAATGGCAGCAGCTTGTCTTTGTTGGCAGATTCTGGATTGGCATGAGGCCGAGCTCCAACTGGGTTGTGGAGTCCCTCGTCAGGAATCTGTAAAAGATCCATGAAATCCTTCCAAGATGCAGTCATCTTGTGACCATTGGTCATCCAAGTCATTGGGCGATCATCCTTGGTGTGGAAGTGGACTGACGCATAGAACTGAGCAATGATCTTTGGATCAAAATCATGCTGTAAGGTCATGAAGTGCTCAAGTCCAAACTGCTCGACCAGATCCAGAGCCTCGGCAAAGTAGGCCCGGTTGGTGTCCCTCCGTATGTGGGCCACGTCCACCCAGTGAGCATCCACGTACAGGTTGGTCTTGCTCTTGAGCACCTCTGTGTAGATGCGATACTGCTGCTTAGTCCAGAAAAGCTCATCGCCATGAAACTGAGCACGGGGTTCTTCATAAGGGTTGTGCTTCCTCCGTGCCATGAACTCATTAGCTGGCATTTCTTCCATAGTCATTGAGGATTCCTTTTGCTTGTTGGCGGCGGTCTTGAACTTGCGCTGGGGATTGGAGCCCTCTGGCACATCACTGGGGTTGCGCAGACGCTTGGACCCGGTGTCGCGGACTGGATTGGTATGACGAGCATCGGAACCGGAGCCACCACCTAAAACACAAACACAAGAACACGACGAAAGCACAAAGAGAATCAATGCAAGAGCCTCAAAAAGCACAAGAAACGAGTAGAAAGGGGAATATGTGCGTGCTACGAAGATACTATGATACAAGCGGTAGTACTGCCTGACTGACGCGGAAGTAAAAAGTTAGTACCGTTGAGCGAGCGGTAGTACCGCTTGATGGATGCGGTAGTACCGCACACTCTACGGTTGTCAAGACCCCGATCCTAAGTCACACAGGTCTAGCCTGTAACACACCATATCACTTTGCGGCCTCACGCACGGTATTCCCACGGGTGCCACCTTACCTGGCCCGGGACCGTTTGCGTATTTTGGCACACGTATATGATAGTGTCGCTAGCATCCATATGACAGAGAACCCGGGCCGACATGACCAGTTATAAACCAAAAGTGGCACTAAATTACAGAGACAGGCATACATGACCCAGCAACGAACGTGTCGGTCATCAACGTATGAACCCAAGTCGTAGCAAGCTACAAGGACTTAAGGATCAACACGTGACATTTCCCCTAAGGGACAGACACAGGAACGAAGAAGGACACATGCCGGCCAGCCTAAGTGTTCCAGAGCAGTAGCAAGCTACCAAGGCTCAGTGGAAGCACTAGGAGACATTTCCCTGTAAGATAGGCTACCAAAGGTAAACAACTAGGTGTCGGATCCCACACATAGCAATACACATTACACGTACGCATAACATGCAAGTATGTGTTGTACAACATGGCATCACAACATAACTCAACAACTCATATAGATAAAGGCCCAGAAGAGCCATCATAGCATTTATTACAATCAGAGGTCACATGACCCAACATACAGAGCATACAGGCAACGGAAGCATTACATGTCTGAGTACAGACATCTACAAATGAAAAAGGCTGAGAAGCCTGACTATCTACCAGATCCTACAAGGGTTCAAGATCGTAGCTGAGGTAACAAGCTAAACGTCGAAGTCCACGCGGAACCACTAGCGAGACTGAAGTCTCTCTGCAAAAACATAAATTAAGAAAACGTGAGTACAAAGGTACTCAGCAAGACTTACATCAGATCTATCTACATATGCATCAGTATTAACAAAGGGGTGGTGGAGTTTGACTGCAGCAAGCCAGCTTTGACTCGGTGGCTATCCTAAACTACGACTACAAGTAACTCTTTGAGGTGGCGCACACGAGTCCACATATTCACCAAACAATACACCACTATGGATCCGCTCCCGTCTCCCTACGAGAAGGCCATCCATAGCACTCACGCTTATCTTGCGCGTTTTAGAGTATCCACTTTCACTTGTCTATGAACTGTAATAGGTAACCCAGAAGTCCATTTCCGCGGACACGGCTATTCGAATAGATCATATATAACCCTGCAGGGGTGTACTTCTTCACACACGCTCTCACCAATTACCGCCGTTTACACGACATGTACTCGGCAACCTTCAAGCGGAGGCCCAGCGAGGGTGTCGGCCACGACCTGACTAACCACACAAGTCTCTCGTCCAGGTTTATCGCCTATTTGGGTTCCATCCGTGGGGAGATCCGGCCGGGGTGTCGCTCACGGCCCCAAACGATGTGTACATGGTTCCCGCATCACCAAACGGGCAATCGGTACACCGTGCCACGTACCTGCCGCGTCACAGCCCACCCCGAGGGTCAGCGCTGCGCACGACCTCCAGTAAACTACAAACACCAGAAACTAGTTGCAACTCCTGGACAGAGATCATGTTGATTAATAAGTCGAGAGGGTCCATTGGTTTCGGGCCCAATGCATGGTAGTAACTGGTCATGGATCAACCAACACAGAACTCAGTTCCTGAGGACGGCTGCAATGAGACAACCCACCATGTACTCCTACATGGCCTCTCATCGCTACCTTTACCAAATCGTGTTCACACACTTAGCTCACACACCGTAGGACATGTTCATCACATTCCAATTCATCCTCGATGAATCAGACCTGACACAACTCTAAGCAATAGCAGGCATAACCAAAAAGCATCAATGAGTAGGCACAACATGGCTCAAACAACTCCTACTCATACTAGTGGGTTTCAACTATTTACTGTGGCAATGACGGGTCATGCAGTGGAAAGTGGTTCAACTACCGCAGCAGGTAATAATTGAAGCGTTGTTGTCCTAATGCAGTAAAAGAGAGCAAGAGCGAGAGAGTGGGATTGTATCGGAATGCTCAATGGGGGTTTGCTTGCCTGGCACTTCTGAAGATAACATTGAGTCTTCATCGGTGTCATCGATCACATCGTCGGAACACGTCTACTGAAAGGGGACAAGCACCGGCAAACAAGAGAGAACACAATCAATGCAATGCGACAATATGATGCATGATCATGACATGGCAATATGCTGTTGATTGAGCTAATGCAACTAGCAACACAATTAAATGAAGTTGGTTTGAACCAGAGGTTCAAATTCAAACTTCATATGTGATTATTTAAATGCCATTTAATTGATTTGACCTGATCAGCAGGTTTAACTTGTTCAAACATGCATGAAAATGCCATAAACAGATTCCTTGAATTTTTCTGATCAATTTTCATATATAAATTATTTTCATCTGAGTTATAGATTATTTTCTATGATTTTTAGAAGTTTTGGTTATTTTCTGAAATAAATAAATCATTTTTGATTTATTTAAAATTCCAGAAAGCATTTATGACATCATAGTGACATCATCACTACGTCAGCAGGTCAAAGGCGCCAGCCCAGGTCAAACCTGACGGCTGGGACCCACAAGTCAGTGTCTCAACTAATTAACTCAAAGTTAAACTAAACTAAACAGACACGGGGCCCACATGTCAGTGTCTAATTAGATTAATGACAGCAATTAATACTTAATTAAAACCCTAACTTAAATTAGTCAGGGCTGGCCCCACATGTCATTGACCCACAAGGGTCAAATCTGTTCAACGGCTGCGGTCAAAACCCGCCGGCGACTCGCCGCCGGCGAGATCGAACGTGGCGGAGGCTCGGAAACGAGCCACCGAGCATCGTTTTGGCCGCGGTTTGTTCCGTTCGAACGCACGCAGTGGCGCGCGTCGAGTGGTGGCGGTGAGGGGTGCTGGGGTGATCTGCAGTGACGGCGGCAACCTCAACGGCGGCGGCCGGAGCTCGGGTGTGTGCGGGTTTGGGGTTATGGTGCACTAGAAGGGGAGAGGGAGCGTGCGTTTGGCCCCTGGGAGCACGGTGAGTGCGATGGCATGCTCAAAATCGGACAGAGGCGGCTGGGGCCACGGCGGTGACACGTTCAGCGGCGGCCGGAGTTGGCCGCGACAGAGCTATGGCCTAGAGGTCATGCGCGGCTAGGGGAGAAGGGGGAAGCGACTCGGAGGCTCACCGCAAGCCTGCTGGAAAGGTCAGTGCGCTCGGGGACGCGCCGGAGGCGGCGAATCGACGAGCGGCGTCCGGTGTCCGTGGCGAGGAAAACGGCGACGATGGCGACGGTGTGCTGCTCCCCGACGTGCGTAGCTCGATGTAGACGAAGAGGGCGACGAGGTGCTTCTGCTGGACACACCGGGGAGGCGCGGGGTGGACGGTGGCCGCGGCTTCGGCCGGCGGTGCGCTCTGCTCTCACGGGCGAGCTTGGAAAAGAGAGCTGGAGGAGAGGGAGAGAGCTCCAGAGTGAGGGGAGAGACAGAGGGAGGGTCGAGGCGTTCCAACGGCGCACTGGAAGGGTCGGGGAAGGCTGGGACACGTCGAAGCAGGAGGTGGACGGCGTTCGGCCGTGCACGCGCCACGCACAGCGCTAGTGGGCGCGGGGAAGACGACAGAGGGGGGGTACTGCGGTGGTGGGCTGGGCCGCCAGCTGGCCATTCCGGCTGGGCCATTAGGTAGAAGGCCCAGGTACTTCCCCTCTCTCTCTCTTTTCTAATAAAAGTTTCTGTTTTCTATTTTGTTACTTTGTCCTGGGCTTTATTAAAAATACTTAGGCACACTCAAAAATCATGAAACCAAGCATGGCTACTGTTTAGAATAAAACCAACAGTAAACATTTTAGTTTATGATTATTTCATCATTTAAAATAATATATAAAATTTAAATGCCCAAATGCAAGTAAGATATGATTTAATTCAAAAATCCAGAATGGTCCTAGAAATATGAGCAACATTTTTGGCAGAGGTTTTTAATCAATCCAAAAATGATGAACTTTTCCAAAGGGCATTTTGGGTTCATTGAAAAGATTTTTAATTTGACCCTAGTTAAAATTATTTAGTGCTAGGGTTTGAGCATCCCCATTTCAGGTTTCCTTTGAAAATAAACATGATGCACACATGAGGCTAGCCTAGTGCATTACCAGAAGCTAGGGATGTGACAACTCACCCCTACTAAACAAGAATCTCGTCCCGAGATTCAGGACGTGAGATAAGAAATCAGAGGGGACACTATCTAACACAATCTTCTCGATCCAGTTTCCCTCCTCGAAATTTGTTGATTCATTGCATCATGTAAATCTTGGCATCCTTGATTTCGAGATCTTTGTCTCACTAGATGATATCGGAGACATACTCTGTAGAAATCGATCTCCCCGGAGATCGAGGAACTCAAGATCAACTCATGGAGTGAGACATTGAAACATCTCTTGAGCTGAGATACGAAGTACACCTCCATCGGAGATGGGGTGAATCAAACGATGAAGGTTCACCTAGTGGCAATAATTCCACACCTAAGAAGATGGTGATCGATACCACCAGACGGGGCACCTTAGAGAAGGTGACTCGTAGAGTTATCCCCTTAAGTGGCAAAAAGAATTACTTTTGATATAGAGATCATTGAAATTCCCTTTACCAGCCTAAGGCAAACACAATCGATCGTTTGACGGAGTTCGAGATAATGACATTCTCGGGCCAGAATGGATGATGTGGACTGCCTTGTAAAAGACAATGCCAAGGTTGATTTTTTTTCTTGTCACCGGAAATGGATGGGATCCATGGTAAAATGGCACATTGGCGGTGCAAGTTGGGAACAACATGCAAATGCTGGGAATGATTCTGGTAACTGGAAGAATCCCAACAGTAGAGAGTAATTCTACTCTTGAGGGGTTATAGCATAACCAAGATCACTGGAAGCAATCCCGGTTAGTGTCGAGGATAACGCCTAGTGCTTGTGCGTGCTCTCAAGAACTTGAGCATTCCCATATTCATCAAGGTTTTACCAACATCCGTGTCAAGGACCCTGGCAACATGACATACTACCATGATGAATAATGATGGACGATGCAGATGCAAAGGAAGATAACACTTTCTCAGATTCCACCTTAGCGGTGTCAGGAGCAGAATTTGGATAATCGACCGAGAGACATTTAGCACTCCGCTTCTAATGTTCTCCTTGATGTGTTAGCGTAAACCATTCATAGATATGTTTGGAATCTTGAACATCAAGTAAAGGTCGGACTTCAGAAGCACAAGAACCCATAAAGAACAACTAGGGAGTAAATCCTACGAAGTTTTTATGGGGAGGTGGCCAACCTCTTCAATCAAGATTCTACAACAATAGGTCTTCCGGCTGGGTGTGTTGGCCACGACATCCACTTTACCGGTTATCGAGAGACCAATATTATAGTTCTTGGGAAAAGCTCCAACCATCATATATGCCTGAGATTCAGTTCTGATTGGTGTCAGGATATTCCAGACTCATCGAGTCTAGAAGGAATGAATGTTTGCAACACAATTCGACGAGACGGCGTTGCGAGATTCTCGGGGAGTGAACTACGATAGCAAGCTCCAAAACATGAGCTGGTTCTGCTACAAACCTGTGAACACGTTGTCCAAGACAAGCATGACCACATAGTAGTCTTACTAGAAAATACTATCGAGTTCAGATTGGGAATCATCATTGGAGATAACGAAGTCTTGTGCATGTCCGTCCGTGCCCTTCGGGAATAGCATTTGAACTTCTTTTCTTTGAACAAATCAATCAGTGGCTTGGTGTGCTAGGGATACATACAGAATGAAGATGATCAGTCTATCAGACCATAGAATACTTCGCACGTACGCATGACTGACTTGGGATGACTCCAGAGGAGGTAAAACATGCTTTCTCGAATTCACGGCGGCAACTTGCATCAGATGCACATGAATTAGAGGAAGTCACTTCTTTCTTCCGTACATATGCTTCACGAACGGGTCATGAAGATAATGCTTATAAAAGTTTCCAATACTAACTGGATGTTCAACATAGATCATGGAGAAGATAACAATATTGCTGATGGGCTCAACAACAATTCATCTAGGTTTCCATGGAGATGGAATTCCATAATTATGTGAACAAGTGATAGTATTGGTCAGACCAATAGATGTAATGGTGTATGCTCGAGGGATCAACCACGAGTAAGACAACGTTACGAATATCGTTGGTTCTGATTTGATTCGAGGATAGCCCACACTCAAATCAAAGTTTTGGACAAGATAATAAATCCACAAATGATCACGGGGATCAATTGGAGAAGATATCATCTATCTTCAATACACACACAAGATATCCCTTTGGAGTGAGCTATGTGGGTTAAGCTTTTATCTTCCAACTCTCCAAGTTGTTGTTTAGCTTAACCAACTAGTTCGGGGTACCCAACACAGATTCTTGGAGAAGTGGTGGTTTATAAGAAACCAACTTGATCACGAACTCAACATAACAGTCAGGGAACAACCCGGTAATACTTCCGAGAAGATATTCGGAAAATCACGAACCACCGCTATGTTACTAAGCTCGGGAACAATCTTGCTCTTCAAGGCAAGACGATATGATCAAATGAGCAAGGGCTTAACAAAATCCTAACTCATCAATCAAAGAGTGCACCAGGAAAGTGGACTAGGTAGCACAATCAATCTCAGAATGGTAATTAGTAACTAACACACTAAGAATGAAATTGTTGTCCTTTAACCGCCAAGCAACGAAATTGCTAGGGGTATTGATTTCACACATCACAATTCACTTGTCAGCATTCCGGTTATAATAACACGGAGACCGAGGAATGAACGATAATGGCGAGAAGTATCACCTTATCAAAAGTTCATAGGAGGTGGTGCAATTCTCATGACATTCTTGACATAAAGATGGTAATACTCCAGAATAGAACAGTTTAGAAGCTGGATTAGTGTTCTTTATCTGCGAGGTACAACTTCTTTGACCCAATCCTGGATATGGACAAGGTGCTGGAGTTTGTTTCTCCTAGTCATTCCAGAATAGAATGGCTTGACGGACCACAAGAGTAAAAGGCATCGATGAACACAAGTGCACGACTACTCCTGACTATCAATTGATAGACGAGGGTCATAATACAACTAAAAGGAGACAACTCAAGGAACATATAACTTCTGAGTTGTGGATGCATAGGTTAGTATGTCGAACGAGTTCCACATATTTCTTCCAGATAACCCATGCAGAAAGGTAGGACTGGCAGAGTCACAATATTAATGGAGTACCACTCAGGAGCACTCTGGTTGTGATCTTTTGGTTCGGGAGAACTTCTGCCAAGGATGGTTCATGGTATTGGAAGAACGATAACCACGAACCTCGAGGACTATCACAAGGTTACTAATATCCTGAAGGAACGAGCAAATACTATCAACATGAAGTAAGTAGGGTGAAGCTCGGGTTCAAGAACCCAGGAATAGAATACCTACCAACTAAATAGCGTCAAGGGATGCTTTCAAGAATGATGGCCAAGATCATCACACTGGAATATAAAACATTGCTGAACTACTGGGTGATCTTCTAAGATACTTAGGGTCATAATAATAACTCCAACATATGTGTCGAGGTAACAGAGTACCTCAACACACTGACTAGTGTGATTAATCTGGCCTAAAAGGACATCGGAAACAGGGAGGAAAGGTTTGCAAATGCATCAGACTATTTAGAAACCTGGGATGACTCGGACAGCATAACGACTGTAAGTGTTCGAAAATACTTTGAGATCCAAGCAAAAGAGTATCATATCCACTTAACATCATAATGTCAAGGTGCTGAGACCAACAGTTGAACAAACAGAAGTAGTAGAAACTGAACTGAGGGTTGAATCCACAATAACGTGATCCTGATAGACATAAGAGAAAACCTAGTTCTTAATCCCCGTAGAAAGAAGAAGGTGACTCAGAGCAGAAGGTCATAAGGTAGAGTAAAAAGAGCCTTACGTTCCCTTCCACAAACAATTCCCTTACATAACTAAAGAGTTTCTAGACATGACTTCGACCAGTTTGGCTTGCTAATCCTACAGGCAGTCAGGCTCTGATACCAAAGCTATCAGGACCCCGATCCTAAGTCACACAGGTCTAGCCTGTAACACACCATATCACTTTGCGGCCTCACGCACGGTATTCCCACGGGTGCCACCTTACCTGGCCCGGGACCGTTTGCGTACTTTGGCACACGTATATGATAGTGTCGCTAGCATCCATATGACAGAGAACCCGGGCCGACATGACCAGTTATAAACCAAAAGTGGCACTAAATTACAGAGACAGGCATACATGACCCAGCAACGAACGTGTCGGTCATCAACGTATGAACCCAAGTCGTAGCAAGCTACAAGGACTTAAGGATCAACGCGTGACATTTCCCCTAAGGGACAGACACAGGAACGAAGAAGGACACATGCCGGCCAGCCTAAGTGTTCCGGAGCAGTAGCAAGCTACCAAGGCTCAGTGGAAGCACTAGGAGACATTTCCCTGTAAGATAGGCTACCAAAGGTAAACAACTAGGTGTCGGATCCCACACATAGCAATACACATTACACGTACGCATAACATGCAAGTATGTGCTGTACAACATGGCATCACAACATAACTCAACAACTCATATAGATAAAGGCCCAGAAGAGCCATCATAGCATTTATTACAATCAGAGGTCACATGACCCAACATACAGAGCATACAGGCAACGGAAGCATTACATGTCTGAGTACAGACATCTACAAATGAAAAAGGCTGAGAAGCCTGACTATCTACCAGATCCTACAAGGGTTCAAGATCGTAGCTGAGGTAACAAGCTAAACGTCGAAGTCCACGCGGAACCACTAGCAAGACTGAAGTCTCTCTGCAAAAACATAAATTAAGCAAACGTGAGTACAAAGGTACTCAGCAAGACTTACATCAGATCTATCTACATATGCATCAGTATCAACAAAGGGGTGGTGGAGTTTGACTGCAGCAAGCCAGCTTTGACTCGGTGGCTATCCTAAACTACGACTACAAGTAACTCTTTGAGGTGGCGCACACGAGTCCACATATTCACCAAACAATACACCACTATGGATCCGCTCCCGTCTCCCTACGAGAAGGCCATCCATAGCACTCACGCTTATCTTGCGCGTTTTAGAGTATCCACTTTCACTTGTCTATGAACTGTAATAGGTAACCCAGAAGTCCATTTCCGCGGACACGGCTATTCGAATAGATCATATATAACCCTGCAGGGGTGTATTTTTCACACACGCTCTCACCACTTACCGCCGTTTACACGACATGTACTCGGCAACCTTCAAGCGGAGGCCCAGCGAGGGTGTCGGCCACGACCTAACTAACCACACAAGTCTCTCGTCCAGGTTTATCGCCTATTTGGGTTCCATCTGTGGGGAGATCCGGCCGGGGTGTCGCTCACGGCCCCAAACGATGTGTACAGGGTTCCCGCATCACCAAACGGGCAATCGGTACACCGTGCCACGTACCTGCCGCGTCACAGCCCACCCCGAGGGTCAGCGCTGCGCACGACCTCCAGTAAACTACAAACACCAGAAACTAGTTGCAACTCCTGGACAGAGATCATGTTGATTAATAAGTCGAGAGGGTCCATTGGTTTCGGGCCCAATGCATGGTAGTAACTGGTCATGGATCAACCAACACAGAACTCAGTTCCTGAGGACGGCTGCAATGAGACAACCCACCATGTACTTGTCGGGGCCGGATTTCGGGAACATAATATTCCAGAAATTAACCCCTAGTGTCATCACCAGCCCAGGATTACTGTTACTGGTGGACACATACTTGTTACAGATTACCAAGCATTACAAGAATTTTGATATAAGACCATAAAGGTCTACTGAATAACAATGACTCCGGTGGTGGATGAAGGAATTGGCTTGTGGATCTCCAACATCGATGGGTCTCCATTCCCGTAGGAACAGCTGACCTGGATAACTCCTATCCTGCGTGGCTGCACTCCTAGGCTTCGCACGAACGTCGCTGTGGTACTTCTCGCAGAACTCCTAACCTGACCAAGTAAATAGCCAGGGACAAGCCTGTGAGTACGTTTGAATGTACTCGCAAACATCATGGACAAATGATATAACAAATGCAGCAACCAATTATATGGTCATGATAAAATAAAGTATATGCATATGCTCATGGTGGACTTATATTAAATGCATGCTGACAGGGATTAGAACACGGCATGGTGAATAATAATTATTGCAGAAAATAAATATTAGTATCAATAGAATATAAAGAAATGCCGGTCGGATGTCAAGTGACACCGCGATCGGTCTTGAAAAGAAATGCCAGTCGGGTGTCTAAAAGAGTAATCGGACGATACTATCCGAGAACTCAGGCGACGCCACGAAAGGACTTGAAAAGAAATGCCAGTCGGGTGTCCACAAGAGTAGTGGCGTGATAAACCGCCTGACACTCGAGGGACGCCACAGAAAGGACTTGAAAAGAAATGCCAATCGGGTGTCCACATGAGTAGTGGCGTGATAAACCGCCTGACACTCGAGGGACGCCACAGAAAGGACTTAAAAATAAAGGCGAGTGTCCGGGGTAGTCTGGCCAGCCCCTGAGACACTCTGGAAAATTAAAATAAGAGCAGCGGGTTAGTTCATAATCAAAACTATAGTATCAATAATATTCATGATAATATCACTAGCAGTAAAACTCATCCTGCAAAATTTATCAAGCTCACTTAATTATTTTCCTCCAGAGACCGACTCTAAGACCGACACTTGACCAACCCAGACTGTAGTCCTTAACCGCGGACACGGCTATTCGAATAGTTACGACTCTGCAGAGGGTGTACTCTTTACCCACAAGTATAGGATTTCATTAGTCAGTATCGTGACACTGACTAATTCCCATTACGGTCTTTGGGTTGAAAACACACCTAACCAGCACACACCAGCTTAACTTTTCTGCTGCCAGGGTTCACCCACAACAACAGTTAAGTAAAACTCTAAGTCGGAGAGGCTACAACCTCCATGAGCATGGGATCACTATTCATACGCGCGGATTACAAGGGTACACTCCCTCTCGGCATCACAACAGCCGGAAACACCCATGCCCCCTGGCCCGATGACTGGGTTTAGTCCAGGGCCCTGGAAACCCTCATCAAGGCCCTCTGTACGGTGTGTGCACGGAAAGGGGTTAACAACTTACTAAACCATACCTTACCCGAGGCAGGGACAAGTGGTAGCACAAGACAAGTATGGGGGTTACCGGAACAAGACTCGATCTACGGTCGACTCAGGAGGCTTATGTTTTCTGCAGTGGTTAACACCACAAACATATTATCTCAACAGTATCACCAGGACAGGGCTACAACCCTTGCCTGCTTTCACAATATTTCTCATGACACCATCGTGTCAAATATGGCCCGTGCCCACCGGCACGTCCAAAACAGGAACACATTCCTGGATTCTCATAACTTATGCATGTTGCAAATTTGAAGGGGGTGCATGCAAGGGAAAAATATAAACATGATCATGCATGCATGCAATATTATTAACTATATACCAAACCTATGAAAAACATGTCCTAAATATTCTAGCATGCAAACATTCACCATATCAAGTGTTCAAAAATGCTTGCCTTAGGTATGAAAAGGTGCTGGTTACTTTGCAAGGAAACATCTCCCCTCCATTTCCTATTTTCAAAAATATCTAAATCACCACATAATTCAAAAACAGCACTAAAAAGTATTTCAAAAGTTTTTGAAATAAAAACTAAAATAAACCAGAGGATATTTAAGGAATAACAGAAAAAGAATTAATTCATTTAGAGTTCATATGAATTAGTTATGGAAATACTAAGATGGAAAACATGATTAAAAGCAGTATTTAAAAATCCATTAAACAGAAACTATGCATAGTAAAATGTTCACTTAATTTAAATAAACCTAGCATGATTTTAGAAACCTACAGAAATTTGAATCATCGAAATAGGATTTGAAATGGTGGCTGAGGAATTATTTGAAAGTTGCTGGAAAGAATAAAAGAGAAGACAGAAGTGCGCCCTGAGCGCTGTTTAGCTCAACGGCGCCACTGGGCCGAGCCCAGTCATCAGGCTGCGGAAAGAGGTGCCGACGCCGACGGCGTATTCCCCGGAATACGCCTCCTTTGCGTGGAAACGGCTCCAGGTGGAGACCGCCTCCACTTACACAGCGGGGGTCCGTGGCCTGAGTCGCTGATGGCCGGGCCCCACCTGTCGGGTTCGTCTCCTTTCTCCCGCGTACGCCTATACAGAGACAGGGGCGGGGCTCCGGCGATGTTTGCCGGCGAACGGCAGGGCCCCACGGCGAGCTGAGCCCACCGTTGAGTCCAGGAGACCGAGGCGGTCCTGTGGGTACCCCCCTTGGTCGCCGGAGTGGCCGGTGTCGTCGACGGCGAGCGCACCCGAGAAGCTCCGGCGGAGGCGAGTTGGGTGTTTTGCACATGGATCATCTCCGGTGAAACTGAGAGGGGGAACGGATGTTTGGGAGCTCCAGGAGGCCAGAGGTGGAAGAGTTGGTGGTGGGGAGGCTATGGTTGGCTCGGAATCATCCGAGGAATGGCGGCAGCAGAAGCTGCCGGAAACGAGGATGACGACCGTTTCCGGTCGTTCTGAGGCTTGGGGTGGGTTGCTGGAGTAGGGAAGAGGTGGGGATGAGGAGCTGGGGCGCTCGGGGTGGCTTATATAGGCGGGGCGACGCGGTTCGGCGGGTTCCAGAAAACGGACACGGTGGCGATGACTTAACTCCGGCCGGCGAGGTTGTTGGATGGCCGGTGCGGGTTGGCGAGGACGTGGCCTGGCCGCAGTTACTAGGGGAGTGTGCTGGCGGCTCGGGGAGGTGCCAGGTGCTCGGGACGGCACCGTCCATGGCAGACCGTGGCAGCGGTCATTAATGGCAGACGCGGCCGGTGGCGAGGCCGTTGATGGACGGCGGAGTTTGGTGAGGGAGGCGGTTGCTCGCAGTGAAGGCGGGGCGTCTGGTTTGGCTCGGGGGCGAGCCACGCGTCCAAGGCGTTGACGTCGGGGCGACGTGTCGAGGCGGGGCTCGTCGGGCGGCGCCTCCGGATGGCGTGGACGGTGGTGGCCGACGCAAACGGCCAAGGGAGGATGTCGGGGGAGTTAATGAAGGTCGAGTTGATCCAGAGGAGGGGGCTTGGGCGAGTGGGGAGGCAGCAGGGCAGTGACAGAAACTCAATGCCACGGCTGCAGTACGGGCGCTCTGGCCACGCTCTGGACATGCCCCTGGTGTGTTCGACGGAATGCCAGAGCGGCCTACAGTGACCCACTCAAGCTGATAATTAACAGGTTGAAGCTCCTAGAGATGGTATGCCTAGTGGACAAGCTGGAAAGGCCAGGAGGGCAAGTGTGTAGTGCAAGATAAAACCTTGCCAAAATTTGGTCATGCCCTCAAGGTGTTCGGCAGAATGTTAGAGCTAGCTAGGGAACTTTGTTGGGGTTGGGATTTAGCAGGATGAGGTCTCTTTAGATGGTATGGATTGTGGTGAGGTTACTTTGGGAAAAAGAAATACTTGCTAGTGCAAGTTTTACTGGAATTCAGTTCTGGACTGAATATTCAGAGGGGTATTTGGTGGGTCTAAAAGATGCTAATGGAGCTGATCTCTTGGAGTTAAGAGTTTGATAGGAGGGACTAGAAGGTGGCCAAACCACAGAATTTCTGGAGCAAGAAATAATAGGGTTGTAGTTGAAACCTAGGAGATGGACAGAAAAGAAAAAGAGGAAGTTTCACTCAAATTTTACAAAACACCAAGCTGGGTTTTTGCACCAATGTGACACATAAGCATCACATGACCTCTCAGAATTATGGTGGAATTTTTAGGGAATTATTTAAAATAGTTGTAGTGCAACAGAAGCATTTAAAACACTGCAAAAGCTATTAAAAGAATTTTCTAAGGCAAAATTTTATTATGAAAATAATCTCTGCTGTTATCCAACAAATAATGTGATGATCCAAGATACAACCAGAGTCCATAAAAATTATTCCCAAATTTTTATTATAAGAAGAGAGGATTTTTGAAGGACAGTTATGGAAAAAGGTTTTGAAGTTATTAAAGAACCTAATAAAATTCAAAATTTTATTTTCTAGCCAAATTTTAATTAATAAAACAAGGTTAAATTTTTGGGGTGTGACAAATTCTAACCCCCTTAAGAAAAATCTCGTCCTCGAGATTTGTTAAGGGCGAAAGAACTAAGAAGCATACCACACAAATAAAACACTCATATGTAAAAATGCCAACAGGGCAATACATTCATGACATACAAATAAAACAACACGCAAACAAACACTACATGATACGCAAACACATTCACGACCGTCTACGGTCCGAAAGCGGGATTTACAGGGTCAAACGGAAAGCTTCCCGGTGTTGGAACACATCTCTCTTCTTCCGGAGTGAGTGGAGGGAGTGGAGGGAGCAAACGAAGAACGTGTCCCTCCTGAGCTGGCAGAGGGGGTCCGCCAATGGCGATCCGGGGATTCAGAACAGCAAGGTAGTGGAGATACTCCAGTATTTGCTGGGTGAAACGCTCCTGGGCCATCACATATTGAATGAGATAGACCAGGGCTGGATCGTTCTCCGCACGTCCACATCGGAACGTAGCTTCTGCCCCAAAAGCAACGCGACTTGGAAAATAGCAGTATTCCCTTGCGTTGGCACAGGGTACCGCAAAACGAAGACGGGTGACTGCCTCATACGCAGCAGACTCAATGGCCATGCCTGGGGTTGGCATGGATCTCCCGATGAAAATTACATAGGGAGGGCCTTGGTTTAAATCTGCTGGTGGAATATGTACAGCCGCCCAATATTTCGAGAGATCAGGAGTGATTCTCGATTTGAATAGCTCGTACAGAGGTGGATGGGTGGAGCCAAGAGTATTGCGGGTAAAATCCCACAAAATCATGACAAAACTACCAGGTCTTGTATCGGGGTTCCTCAGATAAGCTCCGGGGTGAGACATGTGTGGATGAATGGAAAAAGGCAGTGCTTGATGCTGATGGTTGCTGGTGTGAAAAAGTGATTGTGGCCTCTTATAGAGAGCCTGGGTCATGAAATGGTGCCGGTACGACAGAGACACCGAATCCGGCGCGGGGCTGTCTGAGTCAAAGTCTCAGGCATCAATCCCCAAAAGGGAAGTGACACATTACTGTGTATGTCGATTTAGGGGTCACGTCTAGAATTTACTCTGTAACCACTCATCAAGCAATTCATGCCAAATCATACATACTATTAGATGGTGACACACAGGGGTCTACAAACTCACTACTCCACACAACAGCTACTGCGGAACTTTAAGGAAAAACCGAGCCACTAGGGCTTTGATAACAATCCTGGTGGACTCAGTCCATCTGGTTGATATCTATCTTGGCGCGTCTTGCTGATGCCGAGTCGTCTCCGGGTGCTTCCGCATCGGAGCTGGTCGGGGTAGGATGGGGAGCTACAGGGCTGGAGTAGCGGTGGTGTCCTTTGCGGGGTGTCGAGGTCACCGTCCCATTGGAGTAGGCCTCCAAGAGACGACGAAGGTGCCCGGGTGAGGCGAAGGCATTGCCTGGATAGGTGACATGGTCAGAGCTTGGAGGCTCAACCGGCCTTCCAAGCAGCAGTATAGGAGCGTCGGTGGCGGGTGCGATTTCACTCCTTGCTGGGGTCAGGAGAGCGAGCTTCCTGCGGGTCTCAATCAGGTCCAGAGTGACCTGATCGAACAGTGCCTCCTGCGCTCTTAGGTAGCGTACCAGGTGCACCAGGGCAGGGTCCGACTCATGGTCTCCGTTGGCGACCTGGGTCGGGCTACCATAGCCTTCACGACTGGGGTAGTAGTAGAAGGAGCGGCAGTTAACCCTCGGCGACAGGTGCCGGAGTTGAACTATAGCCTCTCGGGCTGCAAGTTGGATGGATTGGGGCTCGTCGGAGGTCGTCCTCCCAGTGAATCGGTAGGGACGCTCCGATGTGGTGCTCCTCCCGTAGATGTGCACCGTGGCCCAGAAGTGATGGATGGAATTACTCGTGTGCTCTTGGTACACGACATATTCCGGTGGCTCGTCGATGCTAAAAGCACGACGGGTGAGATTGGCGAGGATGGTTACAAAGCCTTCAAGCTCGACTGCGGTGGTCTCGTTGTGCACGAGGGGGCCTGTCATCTTGGTGGTTGGATGTCGAACTGGGAATGAGGCTGTGATGTGTTGATTTTGGGGTAAGGCTTCCTTTATAAGGCAGCCGAGTCTTCCATCGCACGCTTGTGGATGGGGTGGTTCAGGCATTGGCACAGGCACACGGCCTATGGATAGACTGATAGGTTGGGCACCGGCTATTAAAAAGATGTCGGTTGCCACTGTGGGTGGGATAGACTTGACCGTGGACAGGAAAAGATGTGGATGGTGTGGAAACCTAGGGATGGTGACCTGGCTAAGATAGGATTAGCCAATGGTCAGCCTGGCTCTGATACCAAGTCTGTCGGGGCCGGATTTCGGGAACATAATATTCCAGAAATTAACCCCTAGTGTCATCACCAGCCCAGGATTACTGTTACTGGTGGACACATACTTGTTACAGATTACCAAGCATTACAAGAATTTTGATATAAGACCATAAAGGTCTACTGAATAACAATGACTCCGGTGGTGGATGAAGGAATTGGCTTGTGGATCTCCAACATCGATGGGTCTCCATTCCCGTAGGAACAGCTGACCTGGATAACTCCTATCCTGCGTGGCTGCACTCCTAGGCTTCGCACGAACGTCGC
This sequence comes from Secale cereale, assembly GCA_902687465.1. Classification (NCBI taxonomy): domain Eukaryota; kingdom Viridiplantae; phylum Streptophyta; class Magnoliopsida; order Poales; family Poaceae; genus Secale; species Secale cereale. The sequence goes on from LR738710.1 coordinate 250,119,744, forward strand.
TGTGGTACTTCTCGCAGAACTCCTAACCTGACCAAGTAAATAGCCAGGGACAAGCCTGTGAGTACGTTTGAATGTACTCGCAAACATCATGGACAAATGATATAACAAATGCAGCAACCAATTATATGGTCATGATAAAATAAAGTATATGCATATGCTCCTGGTGGACTTATATTAAATGCATGCTGACAGGGATTAGAACACGGCATGGTGAATAATAATTATTGCAGAAAATAAATATTAGTATCAATAGAATATAAAGAAATGCCGGTCGGATGTCAAGTGACACCGCGATCGGTCTTGAAAAGAAATGCCAGTCGGGTGTCTAAAAGAGTAATCGGACGATACTATCCGAGAACTCAGGCGACGCCACGAAAGGACTTGAAAAGAAATGCCAGTCGGGTATCCACAAGAGTAGTGGCGTGATAAACCGCCTGACACTCGAGGGACGCCACAGAAAGGACTTGAAAAGAAATGCCAATCGGGTGTCCACATGAGTAGTGGCGTGATAAACCGCCTGACACTCGAGGGACGCCACAGAAAGGACTTAAAAATAAAGGCGAGTGTCCGGGGTAGTCTGGCCAGCCCCTGAGACACTCTGGAAAATTAAAATAAGAGCAGCGGGTTAGTCCATAATCAAAACTATAGTATCAATAATATTCATGATAATATCACTAGCAGTAAAACTCATCCTGCAAAATTTATCAAGCTCACTTAATTATTTTCCTCCAGAGACCGACTCTAAGACCGACACTTGACCAACCCAGACTGTAGTCCTTAACCGCGGACACGGCTATTCGAATAGTTACGACTCTGCAGAGGGTGTACTCTTTACCCACAAGTATAGGATTTCATTAGTCAGTATCGTGACACTGACTAATTCCCATTACGGTCTTTGGGTTGAAAACACACCTAACCAGCACACACCAGCTTAACTTTTCTGCTGCCAGGGTTCACCCACAACAACAGTTAAGTAAAACTCTAAGTCGGAGAGGCTACAACCTCCATGAGCATGGGATCACTATTCATACGCGCGGATTACAAGGGTACACTCCCTCTCGGCATCACAACAGCCGGAAACACCCATGCCCCCTGGCCCGATGACTGGGTTTAGTCCAGGGCCCTGGAAACCCTCATCAAGGCCCTCTGTACGGTGTGTGCACGGAAAGGGGTTAACAACTTACTAAACCATACCTTACCCGAGGCAGGGACAAGTGGTAGCACAAGACAAGTATGGGGGTTACCGGAACAAGACTCGATCTACGGTCGACTCAGGAGGCTTATGTTTTCTGCAGTGGTTAACACCACAAACATATTATCTCAACAGTATCACCAGGACAGGGCTACAACCCTTGCCTGCTTTCACAATATTTCTCATGACACCATCGTGTCAAATATGGCCCGTGCCCACCGGCACGTCCAAAACAGGAACACATTCCTGGATTCTCATAACTTATGCATGTTGCAAATTTGAAGGGGGTGCATGCAAGGGAAAAATATAAACATGATCATGCATGCATGCAATATTATTAACTATATACCAAACCTATGAAAAACATGTCCTAAATATTCTAGCATGCAAACATTCACCATATCAAGTGTTCAAAAATGCTTGCCTTAGGTATGAAAAGGTGCTGGTTACTTTGCAAGGAAACATCTCCCCTCCATTTCCTATTTTCAAAAATATCTAAATCACCACATAATTCAAAAACAGCACTAAAAAGTATTTCAAAAGTTTTTGAAATAAAAACTAAAATAAACCAGAGGATATTTAAGGAATAACAGAAAAAGAATTAATTCATTTAGAGTTCATATGAATTAGTTATGGAAATACTAAGATGGAAAACATGATTAAAAGCAGTATTTAAAAATCCATTAAACAGAAACTATGCATAGTAAAATGTTCACTTAATTTAAATAAACCTAGCATGATTTTAGAAACCTACAGAAATTTGAATCATCGAAATAGGATTTGAAATGGTGGCTGAGGAATTATTTGAAAGTTGCTGGAAAGAATAAAAGAGAAGACAGAAGTGCGCCCTGAGCGCTGTTTAGCTCAACGGCGCCACTGGGCCGAGCCCAGTCATCAGGCTGCGGAAAGAGGTGCCGACGCCGACGGCGTATTCCCCGGAATACGCCTCCTTTGCGTGGAAACGGCTCCAGGTGGAGACCGCCTCCACTTACACAGCGGGGGTCCGTGGCCTGAGTCGCTGATGGCCGGGCCCCACCTGTCGGGTTCGTCTCCTTTCTCCCGCGTACGCCTATACAGAGACAGGGGCGGGGCTCCGGCGATGTTTGCCGGCGAACGGCAGGGCCCCACGGCGAGCTGAGCCCACCGTTGAGTCCAGGAGACCGAGGCGGTCCTGTGGGTACCCCCCTTGGTCGCCGGAGTGGCCGGTGTCGTCGACGGCGAGCGCACCCGAGAAGCTCCGGCGGAGGCGAGTTGGGTGTTTTGCACATGGATCATCTCCGGTGAAACTGAGAGGGGGAACGGATGTTTGGGAGCTCCAGGAGGCCAGAGGTGGAAGAGTTGGTGGTGGGGAGGCTATGGTTGGCTCGGAATCATCCGAGGAATGGCGGCAGCAGAAGCTGCCGGAAACGAGGATGACGACCGTTTCCGGTCGTTCTGAGGCTTGGGGTGGGTTGCTGGAGTAGGGAAGAGGTGGGGATGAGGAGCTGGGGCGCTCGGGGTGGCTTATATAGGCGGGGCGACGCGGTTCGGCGGGTTCCAGAAAACGGACACGGTGGCGATGACTTAACTCCGGCCGGCGAGGTTGTTGGATGGCCGGTGCGGGTTGGCGAGGACGTGGCCTGGCCGCAGTTACTAGGGGAGTGTGCTGGCGGCTCGGGGAGGTGCCAGGTGCTCGGGACGGCACCGTCCATGGCAGACCGTGGCAGCGGTCATTAATGGCAGACGCGGCCGGTGGCGAGGCCGTTGATGGACGGCGGAGTTTGGTGAGGGAGGCGGTTGCTCGCAGTGAAGGCGGGGCGTCTGGTTTGGCTCGGGGGCGAGCCACGCGTCCAAGGCGTTGACGTCGGGGCGACGTGTCGAGGCGGGGCTCGTCGGGCGGCGCCTCCGGATGGCGTGGACGGTGGTGGCCGACGCAAACGGCCAAGGGAGGATGTCGGGGGAGTTAATGAAGGTCGAGTTGATCCAGAGGAGGGGGCTTGGGCGAGTGGGGAGGCAGCAGGGCAGTGACAGAAACTCAATGCCGCGGCTGCAGTACGGGCGCTCTGGCCACGCTCTGGACATGCCCCTGGTGTGTTCGACGGAATGCCAGAGCGGCCTACAGTGACCCACTCAAGCTGATAATTAACAGGTTGAAGCTCCTAGAGATGGTATGCCTAGTGGACAAGCTGGAAAGGCCAGGAGGGCAAGTGTGTAGTGCAAGATAAAACCTTGCCAAAATTTGGTCATGCCCTCAAGGTGTTCGGCAGAATGTTAGAGCTAGCTAGGGAACTTTGTTGGGGTTGGGATTTAGCAGGATGAGGTCTCTTTAGATGGTATGGATTGTGGTGAGGTTACTTTGGGAAAAAGAAATACTTGCTAGTGCAAGTTTTACTGGAATTCAGTTCTGGACTGAATATTCAGAGGGGTATTTGGTGGGTCTAAAAGATGCTAATGGAGCTGATCTCTTGGAGTTAAGAGTTTGATAGGAGGGACTAGAAGGTGGCCAAACCACAGAATTTCTGGAGCAAGAAATAATAGGGTTGTAGTTGAAACCTAGGAGATGGACAGAAAAGAAAAAGAGGAAGTTTCACTCAAATTTTACAAAACACCAAGCTGGGTTTTTGCACCAATGTGACACATAAGCATCACATGACCTCTCAGAATTATGGTGGAATTTTTAGGGAATTATTTAAAATAGTTGTAGTGCAACAGAAGCATTTAAAACACTGCAAAAGCTATTAAAAGAATTTTCTAAGGCAAAATTTTATTATGAAAATAATCTCTGCTGTTATCCAACAAATAATGTGATGATCCAAGATACAACCAGAGTCCATAAAAATTATTCCCAAATTTTTATTATAAGAAGAGAGGATTTTTGAAGGACAGTTATGGAAAAAGGTTTTGAAGTTATTAAAGAACCTAATAAAATTCAAAATTTTATTTTCTAGCCAAATTTTAATTAATAAAACAAGGTTAAATTTTTGGGGTGTGACAGTACTCCTACATGGCCTCTCATCGCTACCTTTACCAAATCGTGTTCACACACTTAGCTCACACACTGTAGGACATGTTCATCACATTCCAATTCATCCCCGATGAATCAGACCTGACACAACTCTAAGCAATAGCAGGCATAACCAAAAAGCATCAATGAGTAGGCACAACATGGCTCAAACAACTCCTACTCATACTAGTGGGTTTCAACTATTTACTGTGGCAATGACGGGTCATGCAGTGGAAAGTGGTTCAACTACCGCAGCAGGTAATAATTGAAGCGTTGTTGTCCTAATGCAGTAAAAGAGAGCAAGAGCGAGAGAGTGGGATTGTACCGGAATGCTCAATGGGGGTTTGCTTGCCTGGCACTTCTGAAGATAACATTGAGTCTTCATCGGTGTCATCGATCACATCGTCGGAACACATCTACTGAAAGGGGACAAGCACCGGCAAACAAGAGAGAACACAATCAATGCAATGCGACAATATGATGCATGATCATGACATGGCAATATGCTGTTGATTGAGCTAATGCAACTAGCAACACAATTAAATGAAGTTGGTTTGAACCAGAGGTTCAAATTCAAATTTCATATGTGATTATTTAAATGCCATTTAATTGATTTGACCTGATCAGCAGGTTTAACTTGTTCAAACATGCATGAAAATGCCATAAACAGATTCCTTGAATTTTTCTGATCAATTTTCATATATAAATTATTTTCATCTGAGTTATAGATTATTTTCTATGATTTTTAGAAGTTTTGGTTATTTTCTGAAATAAATAAATCATTTTTGATTTATTTAAAATTCCAGAAAGCATTTATGACATCATAGTGACATCATCACTACGTCAGCAGGTCAAAGGCGCCAGCCCAGGTCAAACCTGACGGCTGGGACCCACAAGTCAGTGTCTCAACTAATTAACTAAAAGTTAAACTAAACTAAACAGACACGGGGCCCACATGTCAGTGTCTAATTAGATTAATGACAGCAATTAATACTTAATTAAAACCCTAACTTAAATTAGTCAGGGCTGGCCCCACATGTCATTGACCCACAAGGGTCAAATCTATTCAACGGCTGCGGTCAAAACCCGCCGGCGACTCGCCGCCGGCGAGATCGAACGCGGCGGAGGCTCGGAAACGAGCCACCGAGCATCGTTTTGGCCGCGGTTTGTTCCGTTCGAACGCACGCAGTGGCGCGCGTCGAGTGGTGGCGGTGAGGGTGCTGGGGTGGTCTGCAGTGACGGCGGCAACCTCAATGGCGGCGGCCGGAGCTCGGGTGTGTGCGGGTTTGGGGTTATGGTGCACTAGAAGGGGAGAGGGAGCGTGCGTTTGGCCCCTGGGAGCACGGTGAGTGCGATGGCATGCTCAAAATCGGACAGAGGCGGCTGGGGCCACGGCGGTGACACGTTCAGCGGCGGCCGGAGTTGGTCGCGACGGAGCTATGGCCTAGAGGTCATGCGCGGCTAGGGGAGAAGGGGGAAGCGACTCGGAGGCTCACCGCGAGCCTGCTGGAAAGGTCAGTGCGCTCGGGGATGCGCCGGAGGCGGCGAATCGACGAGCGGCGTCCGGTGGCCGTGGCGAGGAAAACGGCGACGATGGCGACGGTGTGCTGCTCCCCGACGTGCGTAGCTCGATGTAGACGAAGAGGGCGACGAGGCGCTTCTGCTGGACACACCGGGGAGGCGCGGGGTGGACGGTGGCCGCGGCTTCGGCCGGCGGTGCGCTCTGCTCTCACGGGCGAGCTTGGAAAAGAGAGCTGGAGGAGAGGGAGAGAGCTCCAGAGTGAGGGGAGAGACAGAGGGAGGGTCGAGGCGTTCCAACGGCGCACTGGAAGGGTCGGGGAAGGCTGGGACACGTCGAAGCAGGAGGTGGCCGGCGTTCGGCCGTGCGCGCGCCACGCACAGCGCTAGTGGGCGCGGGGAAGACGACAGAGGGGGGGTACTGCGGTGGTGGGCTGGGCCGCCAGCTGGCCATTCCGGCTGGGCCATTAGGTAGAAGGCCCAGGTACTTCCCCTCTCTCTCTCTTTTCTAATAAAAGTTTCTGTTTTCTATTTTGTTACTTTGTCCTGGGCTTTATTAAAAATACTTAGGCACACTCAAAAATCATGAAACCAAGCATGGCTACTGTTTAGAATAAAACCAACAGTAAACATTTTAGTTTATGATTATTTCAGCATTTAAAATAATATATAAAATTTAAATGCCCAAATGCAAGTAAGATATGATTTAATTCAAAAATCCAGAATGGTCCTAGAAATATGAGCAACATTTTTGGCAGAGGTTTTTAATCAATCCAAAAATGATGAACTTTTCCAAAGGGTATTTTGGGTTCATTGAAAAGATTTTTAATTTGACCCTAGTTAAAATTATTTAGTGCTAGGGTTTGAGCATCCCCATTTCAGGTTTCCTTTGAAAATAAACATGATGCACACATGAGGCTAGCCTAGTGCATTACCAGAAGCTAGGGATGTGACAACGGTAGTAAAAATTTACTTCCGTGATCAGAAATGGAAGTAAAACTAGTACTGCTTACGGAGCGGTAGTACCGCGTCGGGGTTGCGGTAGTACCGCTCGGTATGCAGCAGTAAAATTTTACTTCCGCTCCAGAGCGGTAGTACCGCGGAGGACGGCGGTAGTACCGCTCGGATCAGATCTGAACATAACTGATCTGGATAAGACCGCGTAGATCGAACAACGGTACTACGGCTGATCATAGTAACTTGGTAGCAATATACATACTAGCATTTCTAGAGCAAGAACACTCTCCTACATCCTAATCTTCCATGGATAAGAACACGAAGAACGCAAGAACACTAAGCATCTCCCCTAACCCTAAAACAACAACAAGGCAACAAGAAGAGGGGAAAAGGGGAGAAACCTTCATCCATGGCAAGAGGGCGAGGTAGGGAGCGATCCCACCGGTCGGAATGCGAGGAGAGTGGCCGAGGGAGGAGATCCGGCGAGGTCCTCCGGCGGCGTTCTTGAGAGGGAGAGAGAGGGACGACGTGGGGGTTAGGAGTGAATGGGTATGGGGGAGTTGGAACTCCCCTGCCCGCTTATAACCCCCACCCGTGCGAATATGTGCGGTAGTACCGCGGTCATCGCGGTAGTACCGCTTGGGCGGAAGTACCGCACGCCAAGCGGTAGTACCGCTCTACCAGCGGCAGTAAATAAATACTGCCATGCTGGACTTGCGGTAGTACCGTAACCTCCTTTGCGGTAGTACCGTAACCTTGCACGGTAGTACCGCTTCTCCAAGAACAAGCACATTTCGACACGAGGCTTTTAGCAAAGAAGAGAGGAAAAACAAAAAGGACGCACAAGCGAGGCAAAAACCGCAACTCCACAGAGGAGGGCGGTGGCCGAGGCCACCTATGTTTGAGTTCGTTGGTATGGCACCGCAAAGAACTATCCTTGGGCCCATGACCAATATTCGTCTTGAAGCACTTAAGCTAACTATGTATGGAAAATGATAAATACTTGATCAATTTATGCATAATGGGGGGAGGAATGGTTCATTGAGAGAACAATACTCCCCCTATGTCCATGCCTACATCTAGACAAGATAACTATATTGAGTGTGAGGAGTGTGTGCAAAGACTCAAGCCACATTGCTCAAATCGATGATATTTAGCTCATGCCTTAACTCGCGAAATCTTGCTTCATCCAATGGCTTCGTGAAGATATCTGCAAGGTTATCATGAGTGTTGACGTAGTGAAGCTCGATCTCTCCTTGCCTTATGTGATCCTGGATGAAGTGATACCGAATCTCTATATGCTTCGTCTTGAAGTGTTGCACCGGGTTGAGAGAAATCTTGATGGCACTTTCATTGTCACACCAAAGAGGCACTTTGTCACAAGTGACACCATAATCCTTTAAAGTTTGCCTCATCCATAAGAGTTGAGCACAACAACTGCCAGCAGCCACATACTCTGCTTCGGTGGATGAGAGAGACACACAACTTTGCTTTTTGGAAGACCAACTAACAAGAGAGCAACCAAGAAATTGGCACCCTCCCGAAGTGGACTTCCTATCCACTTTGTCTCCCGCCCAGTCAGAATCAGAGAAACCTACAAGGTTGAAGTTTGCTCCTCTCGGGTACCATAAGCCAAAGTTTGGGGTATGAGCCAAATATCGAAAGATTCGCTTGACAGCCACAAAGTGACTCTACTTAGGTGAGGCTTTAAACCGTGCACAAATTCCTACACTCAACATAATATCCGGTCTAGATGCACAAAGGTAAAGCAAGGATCCAATCATAGAGCGATATACCTTTTGATCCACCGCTTTACCATTGGGATCAATGTCAAGTTGGCATTTGGTTTGCATTGGAGTAGTAGCTGGCTTGACGTCACTTAGATTGAACCTCTTGAGCATGTCTTGAGTATACTTGGATTGTTTGATGAAGATGCCTTCTCTTCTTTGTTTGATCTCAAACCCAAGGAAATACTTCAACTCTCCCATCATGGACATCTCAAAATGTGTGGTCATGAGTGCGGGGAACTCATCATTGAAAGCTTTGTTAGGAGAACCAAAGATAATATCATCAACATATAGTTGGCATACAAACAACTCCCCTTTGACCTTCTTAGTAAAAAGAGTGGGGTCGATTTTCCCAATTTCAAACCCACGATCTTGTAACAACTCGGTAAGATGCTCATACCACGCACGTGGGTCTTGTTTAAGGCCATAGAGTGCCTTATCGAGTTGGTACACGTGATTGGGGAGCTTAGGATCCTCAAACCCCAGGGGTTGTTTAACATACACCAACTCATTAATAGGACCATTAATAAATGCACTTTTCACATCCATTTGTTGCAATTTAAAGTTATGATGGGAAGCATAGGCAAGCAACAAACGAATGGATTCAAGACGAGCAACGGGGGCAAAGGTTTCACCATAGTCGATACCCTCGACTTGGGAGTAGCCTTGAGCCACCAGATGCGCCTTGTTGCGGATGACAATGCCATGAGCATCTTGCTTGTTCTTAAAGATCCATTTGGTTCCAATGACATTATGGTTCTCCTTTGGCCTTGGCACCAGACGCCACACCTTTTTGCGCTCGGAGTTATGGAGTTCTTCATGCATGGCATTGAGCCAATCAGGGTCTTCGAGTGCCTCATAAACCTTCTGAGGTTCAACAAAGGAGACAAAAGCTTGATGAGCACAATAGTTTGCTAATTGTCTACGAGTGCTTACCCCCCTTTTGATGCTTCCTAGAATGTTCTCGATGTGATGTTCGTTGGAAGCAAGCCTGGAGGCAACTTTTGCAGCACGACGCTCTAATTGCTCTTCAAGAGTTAACTGAGGAGCATTGAGTTGATCATCTTGAGCGTCGTCAGGAGCTAGATCTTGATCTTGAGCTTCCTCTTCATCTTGATCATGCTCGGTGGACAGAACTTGGCCTTGTGCGCCATTTGGTGATTCTCCACCATCTTGTGATTGATCTTGCACTTGGCCTTGTTCGTCAGGTTGAGGGCCTTCACTTTGTTCTTCGGAAGCGTCTGGGTCTTGGGTTGGTGATGGTTCCACTTGAGTGGAACATTGTCCTTCTCCTTCAGCCACAAGGGGTTCCTCAATGGGTAGGATGTATCCAACACCCATTCTTCTTATGGCTTGAGGAGGAATTTCATCACCTACATCACAAGTACCACTTTGCTCCACTTGGGAGCCGTTATTTTCATCAAACTCTACGTTACTCGTCTCCTCAATGAGTCCATTGGACTTGTTGAGGACACGGTAAGCATGAGATTTTGTAGCATAACCAACAAATATGCCCTCGTGAGCTCTAGATTCAAATTTAGACAAGCGAACACCTTTCTTGAGAATGAAACACTTACACCCGAATACCCGGAAGTACTTGAGATTGGGCTTGTTACCGGTAAGTATCTCATATGGAGTTTTGTTCAAGCCTTTGCGGAGATAGAGCCGATTTGATGCATGGCAAGCGGTGTTGATGGCTTCGGCCCAAAAGTTGTATGGAGATTTGAATTCAGCCATCATGGTTCTTGCCGCATCCATCAGAGTTTGGTTCTTTCTCTCCGCTACACAGTTTTGTTGAGGGGTATATGGGGCTGCATATTGATGTTTGATCCCCTCATCACTAAGAAACTCATCCAAGGTGTAGTTCTTGAACTCGGTGCCGTTGTCACTTCTGATCATCAAAATCTTTGCTTCATGTTGTCGTTGAGCTTCATTTGCAAAATTGATGATGGTTTGTTGGGTCTCACTCTTCTTCTTGAAGAAGTATACCCAGGTGTATCTTGAGTAATCATCCACAATCACCAAGCAGTACTTTCTACCCCCAGGACTATCAAAAGATGGAGGCCCAAAGAGGTCCATGTGGAGGAGCTCTAGGGGTCTCTTTGAATAGATGATAGTCGTGGGAGGGTGAGCCGTCTCATGTAACTTTCCTTCAATGCAAGCCCTGCAAGCACGATCTTTGGCAAAGCTAACATTTGTTAGTCCACGGACATGGTCCCCCTTGAGAAGACTTTGCAAAGATCTCATATTGACGTGGGCCAAACGGCGATGCCAAAGCCATCCCACATCAACTTTAGCCATTAGGCATGTCGCGACCTTAGTGGGTTGCTTCGAGAAGTTAACCACATAAAGGTCGTTCTCGACATGCCCAACATAGGCTACTTTAAGAGTCTTGCTCCACAAGAGGGCCACGGTATCAATATCAAAGAATGTAGCAAAGCCCATGAGTGCAAGTTGGCGAACAGAAAGTAAATTGTATGCAAGGGACTCAACAAGCATGACTTTCTCGATCGTGAGATCATGAGAGACAACAACCTTGCCAAGCCCCAATACCTTAGAAGATGAAGCATCACCCCATTCGACGTTGGTGGCCATAGATGAACCTAGATGCACGTCCACCACCAAGTCTTTGCTTCCGGTCATATGATTTGTGGCTCCGCTATCGAGCAACCATGATCCCCCACCGGAAGCAAACTCCTACAAGAGATCAATGCTTGGATTTAGGTACCCATTTGGTAATGGGTCCTTTGAGGTTAGTAACAAGGGTCTTAGGAACCCAAATGGACCATTCAATGTACTCATAAGAAGAACCAACAAATTTAGCAAACACATGACCATCACTAGCACGACATAAAACATATGAAGGATTAAAGTCGCCGGCCATGTTTGATGGTATGGTGGAGTTTTTCTTGACACCACCACTTTCCGCCATTTTCTTCTTCTTTGATGTGCCCTCTCCTTCTTTCACAAAATATTGTCGGAGAGGGGGTGGTTGATTGGTCCTGTCATTCTTCTTCTTCTTGGGCTTAGGAACAAACCCAAATCCTTCCTTTGCCACAACCTCCTTTTGATTGCTCAAAAGGGTGTTGAGGTTCTTCTCACCTTGTATGCAAGTCACAAGGCCTTTCTCAAGTTGCTTCTTCAACTCGGCATTCTCTTCAACAAGATGCACATGCTCGCAACACAGGTTAGTAGTATTTGCATTATCAATTAATACCATGCGAGGAAAGATAGCCTTTTCCTTGGTTAGCGAAACTTGGAGTTGATCATGAGACTCCTTGAGAGTAGCATGCATACCTTTCAAGGCCTTGTGAGCCTTGTCAAGTATGTCAAACTCCTCTTTGAGTTTAGCATGGTCAACCTCAAGTTTTGCCTTCTCGGAATTAAGCACACGAGAGACAACTAATGCATGATCAAGATCTTTCTTTAATTTAGCATGACCATCGTTGTGTGACTCATCAAGAGCCAAACGAAGACCACACTCTTCCTCTAGGGCGTTAGAGAGATCCGATATCTCATCGGCATAGTCTCGACTATGTCCTTCCATTTTAGTAATGGTTTCCTCGTGAGCCTCGATCATGTCGTTGGCCTCACCGAGTTGTTCCAAGAGAGCAACAAAATGCTTCTTGGGTTTGCCCTTGAGATTTTTCATGAACAACTCAAATTCATTTTCTCCCTCCTTAGCACCCTCACTCTCATCAATACAATTCGTCAATGAAGGATTAGAAGAGATAGTAGTATTGATGTTTGGGGTTACCTTGTTGGTGGCCTTGGCCATGAGACACTTGGCGATGATGTTCTCATTTGATGAGTCGAAGAGAGATGAGTGCGGAGTAGTAGCAATTGCAATTGTGGCCATGGTGGTCACTTCATCATCTTCATCGTTATCATCATCCTCAACATATTCTTCTTGGGCCACCAACCCTTTAGGAGGAGTCTTCTTGTTGAAGTTGTTCTTGTTGGGATATGACTTTGACTTGTCCTTCCGGATAAGCTTGCCTCCAAAGTCTTCTCTTTTCTCATATGGGCAGTCCGCAACGAAGTGGCTTACATTTCCACAGTTGAAGCATGTCCTCACTCGTTGCTTGCCCTTGTTCCCACTAGAGTTGTTCCTGTTGAAGTTCGGTCTTGTGTTCTTCTTGCCCCAGAATTGCCTTGAAGCAAGAGCCATGTGCTCATGATAGGCATGTTTGGTGTCCTCGGGGCTACACTCATCATCATCTTCCACCTCCTATTCTTCCACACAAGCCTTGGCCTTCAGGGCAAGATTAGGCTTCTTTGATCGTTGAGCTCTTAAGACCGCATTGTCGGCGGTCATGTCCAAGATCCTCATGGCAACGAACTCATCCAACACTTCATGAGATGACAAGTGGTGAAAATCCGGTCTCTGACGAATGACAGAGGACATGGCCTTATGATAGGGCATCATGGCCTTGAGGAACTTGCGCTTGATCCAGTTGTCATCCGTGTCCTTACTGCCATGATCTCGAAGAGAGACCGCAAGAGTGGTTAATCTCCGATAAAGTTCACGAGGATCTTCTTCTTCGATCATAGCAAACTCATCGGCTTCATCTTGCACAACTTCATAGTTAGAGCGTTGAATGCTAGTGCTTCCCTTGTACATAGTGCCAACATGCTCCCAAGCTTCCTTGGCCACAGTGAAGGGTCGAAGATGTGCAATGTCTTCTGGAGGAATAGCATCTTGAAGAATGCAAAGAGCGGACTCGTTGAACTGATGATCTGCAGTTTCTCTTGGAGTCATGTTGTCGGGATCATGCGGATAAAAACCTTGCTCAATGATTCTACAAAGGTTAGTAGAACAATGATTTATATGACGTTTGAAACGGAACACCCAAGTAGCAAAATCAGAATTTTTTATAAACTTGGGAGGTGGCCCAACGGAATTTAAATGCGGTGTAGGAACGGGTCCTCCATAGTGAGTAGGAGGAGCGGAGTGGGCTAAGATCCCACTCCCATTCTTAGTAATAGGGGCTTGTTCACTACTAGCTTCTCCCTTGTCGGGATTAGCCTCCGACACGTTAGTGGCGGGACGAACCACTTCCAACGGAGCGGTGGAAACTTTAAGCCCCTCAAGTAAATCTTTAAACATGCCTTTGACCTCGCTCGCTAGTGACTCTTTCAATGTGGTCAAGGCCACATTGAACTCCTCACGAGAGACCGAGGCTCCCCCATCCGACGTAGACAAGGACGGAGTTCCACCGGAATGGTCCTCCGTCTCGACTATGTTGTCACCCATACTCTTTGGACGGTAAAGTCCTTAAAAAGAGACGAGGCTCCGATACCAATTGAAAGGATCGATATGGTTGACTAGAGGGGGGGTGAATAGGCAACTAACAATTTTTAGCTTTTCTTACCCACTTTAAATTAAGCGTCAAAGTAAGTTGTCTAGATATGCTACTAAGATGACAACTAACACAAAGAGAAGTTAACAACCACACAAGCAAGCTATAGGAGTTAAACAAGTAAAGCTTGCACAAGTAAAGGTAAGAAATAACCACAAGAGGAACCGGTGGAGACGAGGATGTGTTGCCGAAGTTCCTTCCCTTTGAGGGGAAGTACGTCTCCGTTGGAGCGGTGTGGAGGCACAATGCTCCCCAAGAAGCCACTAGGGCCACCGTATTCTCCTCACGCCCTCACACGATGCAAGGTGCCGTGATTCCAGTAGTGGTGCCCTTGAAGGCGGCAACCGAACCTTTACAAACAAGGTTGGGGCTATCTCCACAACTTGGAGGCTCCCAACGAAACCACGAAGCTTCACCACAATGGAATATGGCTTCGAGGTGACCTCAACCGTCTAGGGTGCTCAAACACCCAAGAGTAACAAGATCCGCAAGGGATTAGTGGGGGGAATCAAATATCTCTTGGTGGAAGTGTAGATCGATGCCTTCTCAAGCAATCCTGAGCAAATCAACAAGTTTGATTGGCTAGGGAGAGAGATCGGGCGGAAATGGAGCTTTGGAGCAACAATGGAGTATGTGGGGGAAGAGGTAGGTCTTCTTGGGGAAGAAGACCCCCTATATATAGTGGGAGAGCAAATCCAATCGTTATGCACGTTTTCTGCCCACAGAGAGCGGTAGTACCGCACGTAAGTTGCGGTACTACCACTTTCTGAGCGGTACTACCGCTCTGTGTGCGGTACTACCGCTAGGCAAAAACAAGCGTGCCGAGGACAACCACGGATGAAATAAATTACATCCGTGGCTACCTCCGCAGAAATACGGTAGTAGCAAAACACGACGCGGTACTACCGCTTGGAGCAAGCGGTACTACCGCAAAGGGTGCGGAAGTAAAAAATTACTTCCGCACCTACTTCCACACTTGGTACAGTGCCGGGCCAGATACACGGTACTACCGTTCTGGAGCCGCGGTACTACCGCTTGTGCGGTACTACCGTGTCTTCAGGCGGTACTACCGTGTGGCTATGCGGTACTACCGCTTATGGAGCGGTACTACCGCGTGCCAGGCAGATGTTTTAGTTAAGAGGTCATGGTTTGCATATACGATAATAAACGGTTGGAACTCCAGAGAAGCAAGGGAAAGGTGGTGTGAGAGTAAGATGTGTACGTGTTGATTCCACCCAAACCTTTCCGAAACGGACCCCCTCTTAATAGTACGGCTTTCCTATTACTCAAAGCCACCGACAGGGAGCAAAAAGGAAACACCGTCTTCCATCGAATCCAAGGGGCGAGCAATCGTCTTGTGCCTAAGTGAGATATACATGTAGGAGCTTAGAGCACACGATTAGTCCGCAAATGCATTGTCATCAATCACCAAAACTACTTAGGGAGAAATATGCCCTTACAGGGTTGCCGTACCACTCTGGTGCGGAACGTACTCTGGTTGATCTACGACGTTCAGCAGAAACTTGATCTGAAGTTTCATGATCATCATCATTAGCTTCCTCACTAATTGGTGTTGGAATCACTTGAACTAGTTTCTATGATGTTCTACTTTCCAATTCGGGAGAAGGTACAATTACCTCATCAAGTTCTACTTTCCTCCCACTCCCTTCTTTCGAGATAAACTCCTTCTCTAGAAAGGATCCATTCTTAGCAACAAATATCTTGCCTTCGGATCTGTGATAGAAGGTGTACCCAACAGTTTCCTTTGGGTATCCTATGAAGACACATTTCTCCGACTTGGGTTCGAGCTTATCAGGTTGAAGTTTTTTCACATAAGCATCGCAGCCCCAAACTTTAAGAAACGACAACTTTTGTTTCTTGCCAAACCACAGTTCAAAAGGCGTCGTCTCAACGGATTTAGATGGTGCCCTATTTAACGTGAATGCAGCTGTCTTTAATGCATAACCCAAAACTATAGTGGTAAATCGGTAAGAGACATCATAGATCGCACCATATGTAATAAAGTATGGTTACAACGTTCGGACACACCATTACGCTGTGGTGTTCCGGGTGGCGTGAGTTTTGAAACTATTCCACATTGTTTCAAATGAAGACCAAACTCATAACTCAAATATTCACCTCCACGATCAGATCGTAGAAACTTTATTTTCTTGTTAGGATGATTCTCTACTTCACTCTGAAATTCTTTGAACTTTTCAAATGTTTCGGACTTGTGCTTCATCAAGTAGATATACCCATATCTGCTCAAATCATCAGTGAAGGTCAGAAAATAACGATACTCGCCACGAGCTTCAACACTCATCGGTCCACATACATCAGTATGTATGATTTCCAACAAATCTGTTGCTCACTCCATTGTTCCGGAGAACGGAGTTTTAGTCATCTTGCCCATGAGGCATGGTTCGCAAGCACCAAGTGATTCCAAAATTCCATCACTATGGAGTTTCTTCATGCTATTTACACCAATATGACCTAAACGACAGTGCCACAAATAAGTTGCACTATCATTATTAACCTTGCATCTTTTGGGCTTCAATATTATGAATATGTGTATCACTACGATTGAGATCCAACAAACTATTTTCATTGGGTGTATGACCATCGAAGGCTTTATTCATGTAAACAAAATAACAATTATTCTATGACTTTAAATGAATAACCGTATTGCAACAAACATGATCAAATCATATTCATGCTTAACGCAAATGCCAAATAACATTTATTTAGGTCTTACACTAATCCCGAAAGTATAGGGAGTGTGCGATGATGATCATATCAATCTTGGAACCACTTCCAACACACATCGTCACTTCACCTTTAACTAGTCTCTGTTCATTCTGCAACTCTTGTTTCGAGATACTAATTTTAGCAACTGAACTGGTATCAAATACCCAGGGGTTGCTATGAACACTATTAAAGTACACATCAATAATCTGTATATCAAATATACCTTTGTTCACTTTGTCATCCTTCTTATCCACCAAGTATCTATGGCAGTTCCACTTCTAGTGACCATTTCCTTTGTAGTAGAAGCACTTAGTTTCAGGCTTAAGTTTAGCTTTGGGTTTCTTCACTAGAGTGACAACTTGCTTGTAATTATTCTTGAAGTTCCCATTCTATACTTTCGCCCTTTACTTGAAACAAGTGGTCTTGTTAACCATCAACACTTGATGCTCTTTCTTGATTTCTACCTTCGCCGATTTCAGTATCGCGAAGAGCTCGGGAATTACTTTTGTCATCCCTTGCATATCATAGTTCATCACGAAGTTCTACTAACTTGGTGATAGTGACTAGAAAACTTTGTCAATTACTATCTTATGTGGAAGATTAACTCCCACTTTGTGACGCCCGAAGACCGACGTCCCAGAAGATTCCAGAAGATTCCAGATGTTCCGGGTTCTCCCGTGTGTTTCATTTGTGCTTGTGTTATTTATTTTTGCTTTGCATCATGTCATCATGCCATCATGTCATATTTCTTTTGCATCTCAACCTAAATAAATTGTGTGGACCTTCGATTCATTAAAATCGAGGGAAGATTGACTTCTCTTTATAACATATAAAAGCCTCTCAATATTATTAGGGAGCTATATTAAATATTCCATTTGTTTGGAATTAACCCAACACACTTGCATATTTTTTCCCATGCCTTTTCTTTCCCAATTCCTTGCCTCTAAACCTTGCCACAATTCTTATCCATTTTATCGAGGCTCCTCCAAAAATCCGAACATTTTTGGACCCTTCAAAAATCAAGTCTTAGTTCAAACCCATTTGAATTAAATTCAAATACATTTGAATTATATCTCGATTATGCCTTTTCTATTTTTCTCGGACCGTGCTCATTTTATGATGCCCGAGAAAAATAACCTCTTGTGTTTTTGCCCTAACCCCCCTCCTCATTCTTTTCTTCTCTTATTTGTTTTCTGCTAAAAGGGAAAATAAGAAGGGAGAGCCCAGCCGCAGCTGTTTCCAGCAGCCCACCGGCCTCCTTTGGCCCAGCCGCAGGCCTCCCTCCCAGCCGCTCGGGCCTCAGCCTCCTGGCCCATCTCGCCCTCTAGGCCCAGGCCCAACTTAGCCGCTCCTGGAAACCCTAGCCTCACCGATCGCTCGCTCCCGACCCTCTTTCCCTACCGCCGCCACCCCTCGCTCTCCTCTCTCGCAGCCGACCGCATCCCCATCGATCTATCCCGCAGCACCCGACCGCTCGCTTCCTCGCATCCCCTCGTCGCTCTCCTCCCGTCCGCTCGATCCCGCTCCTCACCCATCGATCTCCCCCCTCGAGCGCCTCTGCGCCTCAGCGCGCCCAGGTCGCCACCTCGCCATGGCTCCCCGCGGGCAGGGCCAGGCCTCTGCATCGTCTCCAGCGCCGAGCCCGCGCACCCTCCAGGCCGGCCAGAGCCCTCCGTCTCCAGATCAGCGCCGGACACCCGACCTCCTCGTCCAGTGCGACGCGACGGCCGCCCCAAGCCCTCGTCTCCCTCCGTCCTCCAGCAAGGGCCGAGCGCCGTGGTCCGTGCCAGAGTTCCCGCAGCACCAAGGAGCCCCTCGGCAGCCTCGTTCCACAGGAGCTCCCTCGTCCAGCACCCTGCCTCACTCCCTCCGCACCTCGCACCGGCCCCGCCGCGTCCAGCCACCAGGGCCTCGCCTGGCCGCTGCTCCAGCGGCTCGCCTCCTCTTCGCCTTGCTGCTGCCATGGCTTCGACGCCGCGGCTTCTGCTCCTTCGCTGCTCCGGGATGTTTCCGTGACCGAGACCGTCCCGTGTTTGTTTGTGGCTGTTGTTGTTTCTCCAAGGTCCTCGAGATGCGTCAAGTTCCACTACACCATCATGCACGAGTACCACGACGAACGTATGAAGTGCCAAGTACCGCTACGATCGACGACTCGACAAGTACCACGACTATCGGATGCGTCAAGTTCCTCTCCGATGCCCAAGTACCCCTACACGGCGAAACGACAAGTACCACTACCGTCGCCCCGAAAACGTCCGATGCCGCGACAAGTACCTCTTCGGAAACGTGTACCTCTACGGCACGACTACTTCCCTCTACGAACGTGTACCACGACGACCGGAACGTCTACTTCCACTACTTCCACTACGATATCGAACCGCCCTGAAACGAACGCTTCGAAGGTATAACCCCGTGACGATGACCCGAGAACGTATGCTTGTGTTGTATGAAATGTTTGCCCTTGTGTGCACCATGCCTGTTTCGCCTTTTGTCATGTTCCTCGGTTGCCTCGTCGCCGACTCGTGCGAACCCGGTGACGGGATCACCCCACCTTTCTTCTTGTTCGACTCGCTCACGCCACCTTTTCTTTTGCACCGGTCTCTCAACGAGTTACCGGAACCGAGATGTTGCCGTTGCATCATTTTCGGATCGTTGCCGTGGCACCCTTTTCCTTCCACCACGATGACAAATGCTTCATATCTCTATGTCAACTTTTAATAAATTGCATAAGCTTGATCATGTCATCCGCATCATGTAACAACATTAAAATGTGTGAATTGATGTTTGCTAAAAATTGCTAAACATGCTCATGGGGATTTCCGGATATGTTGTTGTTATTTTCCGGCCTCATTTAAATTGCCTAGATAGGTAGTTTGTTTTTGCTTCACCTCTTGCTATGTTAACAAACATTTAATCTTGTCTTGTAAATAAACGAGAGTCAACTAAATAAATAAAACGTGGTGTTTCGTCAATATGCAACTCGTTGCATATTGAGCTCCACTTAACTTGTAGTACTTGTTTGTGCACTTTGCCATGCCATGCATAATTAAACCGGACATGCATCATACTTGGATGTGCATCGTATGCCATGTTTATGCTTCTGTGTTTACCGTGTTGTTTGCTTCTTTCCGGTTGCTTCTCTTGTTAGCTTCGGTTCCGTTCCGGAGTTGTGAGGATCCGTTCGACTTCTTCATGGACCTGTTCTTCTCCCTTGCGGAATTCCAGGCAAGATGATCATACCCTTGGATACCTTTACTACCATTGCCATGCTTAGTTGTCTCGATGCTATCGTTACATGTCGCGCTACCCATCTTTTATGTCAGCCTCTCCTTGTTGCCATGAAACCTCTAACTTTTGAAACCTTCCTAGCAAAACCACTGTTTGGCTATGTTACCCGCTTGCTCAGCCCCTCTTATAGCGTTGTTAGTTGCAGGTGAAGATGAAGTTCGTTCCAGGAGGGAACTTGTTGTTGGAATATCACAATATCTATTATTATTATTAACACATATATATACTAGGCATGGGTGGAAGGCTTGGCCTTTTGCTCGGTGTTTTGTTCCACTCATGCCACCTTAGGCGCCGATAAACCGGTATTATGTTCCTTGATTTTGCGTTCCTTACACGATGGGTGGATGGGGACCCCTTGACAGTTCGACTTTGAATAAAACTCCTCTAGCAAGGCCCAACATTGGTTTTAATTTGCTCATAATAACAACTTAAATAATTAATTAATTGCATAGGGGGTCATGTCCCCGGGTTCTTAATTCTACATAACAGGGGGGCCAGTGTTGATGGTGTTGGTCCCAAACGGGGTTCCTGCGGGGCCACCACGGGGGAACTCGAGGATTGGTTTTACCTGTAGCATCACCCATCCGGACGTGGCCTGAGACGAGATACGCGCGGCTACTATCAGGGTGTCGGCACGCCGGGAGGTCTTGCTGGACTTGTTTTACCATTGTCGAAATGTCTTGTGCACCGGGATGCCGAGCTTGATCGGGCTTTCCCTAAGATAAGGGGTGATGATATTATAATTATCACTTCAGCTAATCATGAGAGCTTGTGATGGGCTAAGTTGGGACACCCCTGCAGGGTTATGATCTTTCGAAAGCCGTGCCCGCGGTTATGTGGCAGATTGGAATTTGTTAATGTCCGATTGTAGAGAACTTGACAGAGGATCCGAAGTAAAACACACAACTGTGTGAGTAACCGTGACTGTCTCTTTTCACTTTGAGAAGAGAACACGGTGGGGTTATGTTTGACTCGTATGTAGTTCAGGATCTTTAGCGATCACTTCTATTTGCGACCGTTTGCGTAGATGCTCATCTTATGCTTGTACTCGTAAGTTAGCCACCATATTATGCTTAGTCGCTGCTGCAACCTCACCACTTTACCTCTTCCTACCCATAAAGCTTTGCTAGTCTTGTTACCCATGGTTATGGGATTGCTGAGTCCTCATGGCTCACAGATACTACAACACCAGGTGCAGGTTCAGCCGAGAATGAAGCAGGAGCTGGTTCAGAGCTTCACTGGGAGCTCAATGAAGAGAGTGGCCGTATGCTTGTGACGTTTTCGACGATCAGTAGTGGTTTCTATTAGGATTCGATTCGGACCTGTGGCTTTATGTTTTGGTATCTTTCTTTTGGATCTTCGCCCGTAGTCGGGTTGTGATGTTTTGAATGATGTTTTGTTTATGAAATGTATTGTTTGAAGTGGCGAGTGTAAGCCAACTATTCTTTTGCATTTTAATCCCTCTTTTACATGAGTCGTGCAAAGATACCAAACTTGAGATCATTCCAGAATGGGCTTATACCTTTAAGTCGTGCCTCGACACGTAGGAGGTATAGTCCCATCCTGGGCATTACAAGTTGGTATCTGAGCCTTCTCCGACCTAGAAGCCCCCACTGATTGATCGAATCGTTGACGGTTGAGTCTAGGCACACACTTGAAAATGTTTTGAGTCCTATATTTATATCGGAGAGTAGGTTTTCTTTTTCTCCTCATTCCTTTTCATTCTGGTGAGGACTCCTGACGATTACTCTTGCCTCTTCTACTTTCAAAAATCGCACCAATTTTTTTTTAGGATCACGCGAGTATTGTTTGGATTGTTTCGATGTCTTTGTGATGAGAACATTGTTCTCGATGCCTCCTGTCATTAGGGGTTGTGGCATAGTCCCGGGGAGTTGAGCTCCGAGGTGTTGTCGTCACAAATATATCGCGGCAGTTCTAGAATACTTAAGACGGCCGACATCGAAAACTCTCCTATGCGGTTAGTGGCAAGATAACCCCGACATCACCCAGTACTGGGGAGGTAGTTCGGGAGTATTGACATAGCTTGTATAGTGGATGTGTTTCGAAGGTCCGAGGTAAACGGTTTCCGAGAACAACTGGATATGTGTTGAAGGATGGATACAGCTGGATGTAGGTTTAGAGTTGAGTGCGCGGTGCTTCCCCTGTATCCCCAACACCTGATTGCATAACTGGAAACTTTCGGAAATTAATAGGTGGGTTCATCTAGTAGTTCTAGGCATTCTTCCAACGAGTGCATGATATGAAGTTCGGGGTTCTACATTGAGTGAAGTGGTTTTATGGGCTTGTTCCGATCGGGAGTTGCATCTTAAAGGGTCCTTGGCTATGCTGATCCGGGGATTGCAGAACCCTTTTGTAACACGTTCCATGAGCTTTCAGCACGAATATGTCGAACGAAGCTTCTATCTTGTATTTGTTCTATCTGCTCCTTGTTGCTTTTTTTTATCTTTTGTTCTCCAAGTGGCTTCTCGACAAGTTGATGTACCTACGGAATTCATTCGTTCAATTCTCTGTTCGGATAGATATGTTGCAACATAATTTTCTTCTTAAACATATCTATCCTTTGTTTTTGTTTTGATTCTGGTATTCGAGTTGCTTCGATGTCAAATGTTGATTCCATACCTTTCCTAATCGGTGTTCTCATATTTCTATGGGAGTGCTAATTCTTCTTGACCATCGAGATTTTCATGTTAATCCTTTTCAACCGGTGTGCCTTCTCTTCAAGTTATTCCGTACGGACGCCGTTGAGAAATCTGACGATTTGTCTGTTTCATTCATCCCAAATTGTCTTTGTTTTCCCCACCCTCCCACCCTTTTTCTTTATGGAGCCAGAAATTCTCAGATGAAGTATCCATTTTATTCATCTGATAGTTCTTCATTCTTTCCTTCAATGTTCTTATCCGGTGATTTATCGTGAAGATGCTCAAGAGCTTCAAGTTCATCATTCTTTTGTTCTCTAATTCTGCCGGTGGATGTAATTCAAGATTTCGGTGTTGATCTTATCCTTTTCCTCATTTCACAATGCTTTCTTATTCGGGTGCACCAATTAATCATTCTACTCTTGCTATTCATATCCGGAGTGCTGAAGATTCGTGATTCCATTCTTAATCCGTTCAAATTATTTTTGAGGATTGTTATCTTCAAGCCATTTAATTCAACCGGTGCAATATCTCTTCAGCAATCTTTTCCAACGGTGATTTCTTTAGTGGGCCCTAACCCACAGGTCTTTTCCCAGGATCTTACCTGACTCTTTTAATTTCTTTTCCGGAGTTATACTCAAATTCTTTTTAAAGTGTGACGTAAGAATGATTTCCATCAGTCACATGCCTTCTCCAAGCTTGTTTTCAATTATTTCCATCTTTTGCTCCACCTCCCTCTTGTCATTCGTCCGGAGTATCACGAAATTCTTCATGGCATTTCTCGTCTTCATTCTCAACAATTGAAGACCGGAGAAGAGTTTCTCTTAAATCTTGGCCCGTTCTCTTGAAGATTCGTGGTTCTAGCTTCATGCCATCCTCATTATTGTTTCGATTGTGAGGAATTATTTTCATACCCATCCGAAGCATTTCATGAATTCTTTTCTTTGTGATCCTCCGAAGGCCATCATTTCAGAATATTTCTTCGTTCTTAGTTTTCAACTCGTCCTCCTAATATTCTTCATTGATGTCTCTTCATTCGTCTCCATATTTTTTTACGGTGGTTCATTCAAGATTACCCTTCCGTTGTTATCATTTTAATTCATTTGTCCTTTTCACAATCCTACCGGGGGTTCGTTGAAGATTTACCCAAGCTTGTGCTAGATCCCTCTTTAATTCTTTGCAACGAGAATAAGTAGTAGGCCAATTCCGTTACTTGTCATCAATTTAATTGATGAAGGATAAGCATACAATAAATCTTATTCTTATTTCCTCGAAGTGATTAATCTCTGTTTTCCGGAGCTTGTTCATCATATCATATTCTTGGTTCTAAGTTGTTCATCTTGTTTTCCGGAGCTCCAAGTTATTGCTATTACATCATTTCAAAGCTCCATCTAATTCATCGCGGGCCTTGAATCTTATTTTTTCCATCTTTCACTTCTCATGCTTTCATTACCGGAGTTCTCATGGTGGTTCATTATGATTTAATTCATCCTCGAAGTCTTCATCAAGATTCTTGTTGGAGCTCAAGTATTCTTCTTCATGCTTTCCAAGTGCAATCTTTTCTACCTTATCTTTTCAGATGGTGATATGTCATTCTTGACAACTCCTTCACGTTTCATGATTCACAAGTTGTCAGGAATGAGATATTTAAACCCATCATCCTTATTTTTCTCAGGAGATTCTTTCAACCTCCCATTTTGTTTGTTGGAGTTATTTGGGTTATATCTCACCTAAAAGTTTTCCCTAAGGATTGTTGCTATTATGGTGCTTATAAATGACCCAAGTTCTTCATTTATCATTCCAGCGAAATAAGTTTATCGTCTCCTTGTTGATCTCAATCCAATTAAATGTTTCCGTCAGTGGCTGGTTGTCACCGCTTAATTTTGAGATGTTTTCCATAAGCCCACATCAAGCGGATTCTTTTCGTTGTTGATTTTTTTTAAATCAACTCCGTTCAACCCTTCTTTGTAACGAGGATTTCCTAATTCATTTGTGGGAGAAGTTGTCATTTTTCTTCTCCATTCATTTCTTTCGTTGATTTATATTCTATTCTTTCATTCCGGAGGATTTGTGATATTGCTCTCTTCAACCATCATCTCGTTTTTATCAAGATCATATTCTCTCTTGCTTGTCTATTTAACCGGAGTGTTGTGTCCTCCATTCTAGTTCCGTCATCTTATCTAGTTTTGCCTCACTTTTCAACCGGAGTGCTGTCTGAATCTTTCTTACCCCTTGTGTCATTCTTTCAACTGTTTCGGAGGCAATATGTTGTTGATTTCATCAAGTATCACCCCTTCTCCTCAAACTCATGTTAATTCCTTCCATTTTTCAGACGGAGTGCTGTCCAAATTATTTCGTTCTTTTTCCTTCTCAATCTTGGTTAACCGGAGTGGTTTTGAAATTCTTTCGTCATCCGTGAGCTCTTGTTTCATGTCTTTCAACCTACAAGGTTCCCATAATGCTCCTGGTTCCTCTTTTCTAACGGAGTGTTTTCATCTTCGTTCATCTCCATTGTATTCTTTATTCAACTTGTTTAACCTCTCAGGTTCTTTGGTTTCACTCGTTTGTCCAAGAAGCAACTTTGTTTTACCTCTTCTTTTTCGTTTCTACCCGGTGCTATCTCTAGGATCTCGGGTCGAGATCCTCTGTTAGTGTGGGAGAGTTGTGACGCCCGAAGACCGACGTCCCAGAAGATTCCAGAAGATTCCAGATGTTCCGGGTTCTCCCGTGTGTTTCATTTGTGCTTGTGTTATTTATTTTTGCTTTGCATCATGTCATCATGCCATCATGTCATATTTCTTTTGCATCTCAACCTAAATAAATTGTGTGGACCTTCGGTTCATTTAAATCGAGGGAAGATTGACTTCTCTTTATAACATATAAAAGCCTCTCAATATTATTAGGGAGCTATATTAAATATTCCATTTGTT
Organism: Secale cereale; assembly: GCA_902687465.1. Classification (NCBI taxonomy): domain Eukaryota; kingdom Viridiplantae; phylum Streptophyta; class Magnoliopsida; order Poales; family Poaceae; genus Secale; species Secale cereale. Next base: position 250,145,167 of record LR738710.1, read on the forward strand.
TGGAATTAACCCAACACACTTGCATATTTTTTCCCATGCCTTTTCTTTCCCAATTCCTTGCCTCTAAACCTTGCCACAATTCTTATCCATTTTATCGAGGCTCCTCCAAAAATCCGAACATTTTTGGACCCTTCAAAAATCAAGTCTTAGTTCAAACCCATTTGAATTAAATTCAAATACGTTTGAATTATATCTCGATCATGCCTTTTCTATTTTTATTGGATCGTGCTCATTTTATGATGCCCGAGAAAAATAACCTCTTGTGTTTTTGCCCTAACCCCCCTCCTCATTCTTTTCTTCTCTTATTTGTTTTCTGCTAAAAGGGAAAATAAGAAGGGAGAGCCGAGCCGCAGTTGTTTCCAGCAGCCCACCGGCCTCCTTTGGCCGAGCCGCAGGCCTCCCTCCCAGCCGCTCGGGCCTCAGCCTCCTGGCCCATCACTCCCTCTAGGCCCAGGCCCAACTCAGCCGCTCCTGGAAACCCTAGCCTCACCGATCGCTCGCTCCCGACCCTCTTTCCCTACCGCCGCCACCGCTCGCTCTCCTCTCTCGCAGCCGACCGCATCCCCATCGATCTATCCCGCAGCACTCGACCGCACCCTTCCTCGCATCCCCTCGTCGCTCTCCTCCCGACCGCTCGATCCCGCTCCTCACCCATCGATCTCCCCCCTCGAGCGCCTCTGCGCCTCAGCGCGCCCAGGTCGCCACCTCGCCATGGCTCCCCGCGGGCAGGGCCAGGCCTCTGCATCGTCTCCAGCACCGAGCCCGCGCGCCCTCCAGGCCGGCCAGAGCCCTCCGTCTCCACGTCAGCGCCGGACGCCCGACCTCCTCGTCCAGTGCGACGCGACGGCCGCCCCAAGCCCTCGTCTCCCTCCGTCCTCCAGCAAGGGCCGAGCGCCGTGGTCCGCGCCAGAGTTCCCGCAGCGCCAAGGAGCCCCTCGGCAGCCTCGTTCCAGAGGAGCTCCCTCGTCCAGCACCCTGCCTCGCTCCCTCCGTGCCTCGCACCGGCCCCGCCGCGTCCAGCCACCAGGGCCTCGCCTGGCCGCTGCTCCAGCGCCTCGCCTCCTCTTCGCCTTGCTGCTGCCATGGCTTCGACGCCCCGGCTTCTGCTCCTTCGCTGCTCCGGGATGTTGCCGTGACCGAGACCGTCCCGTGTTTGTTTGTGGCTGTTGTTGTTTCTCCAAGGTCCTCGAGATGCGTCAAGTTCCACAACACCATCATGCACGAGTACCACGACGAACGTTTGAAGCGCCAAGTACCGCTACGATCGGCGACTCGACAAGTACCACGACTATCGGATGCGTCAAGTTCCTCTCCGATGCCCAAGTACCCCTACACGGCGAAACGACAAGTACCACTACCGTCGCCCCAAAAACGTCCGATGCCGCGACAAGTACCTCTTCGGAAATGTGTACCTCAACGGCACGACTACTTCCCTCTACGAACGTGTACCACGACGACCGGAACGTCTACTTCCACTACTTCCACTACGATCTCGAACCGCCCCGAAACGAAAGCTTCGAAGGTATAACCCCGTGACGATGACCCGAGAACGTATGCTTGTGTTGTATGAAATGTTTGCCCTTGTGTGCACCGTGCCCGTTTCGCCTTTTGTCATGTTCCTCGGTTGCCTCGTCGCCGACTCGTGGGAACCCGGTGACGGGATCACCCCACCTTTCTTCTTGTTCGACTCGCTCACGCCACCTTTTCTTTTGCACCGGTCTCTCAACGAGTTACCGGAACCGAGATGTTGCCATTGCATCATTTTCGGATCGTTGCCGTGGCACCCTTTTCCTTCCACCACGATGACAAATGCTTCATATCTCTATGTCAACTTTTAATAAATTGCATAAGCTTGATCATGTCATCCGCATCATGTAACACCATTAAAATGTGTGAATTGATGTTTGCTAAAAATTGCTAAACATGCTCATGGGGATTTCCGGATATGTTTTTGTTATTTTACGGCCTCATTTAAATTGCCTAGATAGGTAGTTTGTTTTTGCTTCACCTCTTGCTATGTTAACAAACAATTAATCTTGTCTTGTAAATAAACGAGAGTCAACTAAATAAATAAAATGTGGTGTTTCGTCAATATGCAACTCGTTGCATATTGAGCTCCACTTTACTTGTAGTACTTGTTTGTGCACTTTGCCATGCCATGCATAATTAAACCGGACATGCATCATACTTGGATGTGCATCGTATGCCATGTTTATGCTTGTGTGTTTTCCGTGTTGTTTGCTTCTTTCCGGTTGCTTCCCTTGTTAGCTTCGGTTTCGTTCCGGAGTTGTGAGGATCCGTTCGACTTCTTCATGGACCCGTTCTTCTCCCTTGCGGAATTCCAGGCAAGATGATCATACCCTTGGATACCTTTACTACCATTGCCATGCTTAGTTGTCTCGATGCTATCGTTACATGTCACGCTACCCATCTTTTATGTCAGCCTCTCCTTGTTGCCATGAAACCTCTAACTTTTGAAACCTTCCTAGCAAAACCACTGTTTGGCTATGTTACCCGCTTGCTCAGCCCGTCTTATAGTGTTGTTAGTTGATGGTGAAGATGAAGTTCGTTCCAGGAGGGAACTTGTTGTTGGAATATCACAATATCTATTATTATTATTAACACACATATATACTGGGCATGGGTGGAAGGCTTGGCCTTTTGCTCGGTGTTTTGTTCCACTCATGCCACATTAGGCGCCGATAGACCGGCATTATGTTCCTTGATTTTGCATTCCTTACACGATGGGTGGATGGGGACCCCTTGACAGTTCGACTTTGAATAAAACTCCTCCAGCAAGGCCCAACATTGGTTTTAGTTTGCTCATAATAACAACTTAAATAATTAATTAATTGCATAGGGGGTCATGTCCCCGGGTTCTTAATTCTACATAACAGGGGGGCCGGTGCTGATGGTGTTGGTCCCAAACGGGGGTCCTGCGGGGCCACCACGGGGGAACTCGAGGATTGGTTTTACCTGTAGCATCACCCATCCGGACGTGGCCTGAGACGAGATACGCGCGGCTACTATCAGGGTGTCGGCACGCCGGGAGGTCTTGCTGGACTTGTTTTACCATTGTCGAAATGTCTTGTGCACCGGGATGCCTAGCCTGATCGGTTTTTCCCTAAGATAAGGGGTGATGATATTATAATTATCACTTCAGCTAATCGTGAGAGCTTGTGATGGGCTAAGTTGGGACACCCCTGCAGGGTTATGATCTTTCGAAAGCCGTGCCCGCGGTTATGTGGCAGATTGGAATTTGTTAATGTCCGGTTGTAGAGAACTTGACAGAGGATCCGAAGTAAAATACACAACTGTGTGAGTAACCGTGACTGTCTCTTTTCACTTTGAGAAGAGAACACGGTGGGGTTATGTTTGACTCGTATGTAGTTCAGGATCTTTAGCGATCACTTCTATTGGCGACCGTTTGCGTAGATGCTCATCTTATTCTTGTACTCGTAAGTTAGCCACCATATTATGCTTAGCCGCTGCTGTAACCTCACCACTTTACCTCTTCCTACCCATAAAGCTTTGCTAGTCTTGTTACCCATGGTTATGGGATTGCTGAGTCCTCGTGGCTCACAGATACTACAACACCAGATGCAGGTTCAGCCGAGAATGAAGCAGGAGCTGGTTCAGAGCTTCACTGGGAGCTCGATGAAGAGAGTGGCCGTATGCTTGTGACATTTTCGACGATCAGTAGTGGTTTCTACTAGGATTCGATTCGGACCTGTGGCTTTATGTTTTGGTATCTTTCTTTTGGATCTTCGCCCGTAGTCGGGTTGTGATGTTTTGAATGATGTTTTGTTTATAAAATGTATTGTGTGAAGTGGCGAGTGTAAGCCAACTATTCTTTTGCATTTTAATCCCTCTTTTACATGAGTCGTGCAAAGATACCAAACTTGAGATCATTCCAGAATGGGCTTATACCTTTAAGTCGTGCCTCGACACGTAGGAGGTATAGTCCAATCCTGGGCATTACACACTTGATTCAAGAAATTGTATTACCCAGAAAATCTGAGCACATGCTCACTGGTTGAGCTCTTCTCCTCCATCTTGTAGGCAATGTACTGTCAGAGGTCTTATACCTCTCGACACGGGCATGAGTATGAAATACTAATTTCAACTCCTGGAACATCTCATATGCTCCGTGGCGTTCAAAACATTTTTGAAGTCCCGGTTCTAAGCCGTAAAGCATGGTGCACTAAACTATCAAGTAGTCATCATACCGAGCTTTTGTCAAAACGTTCATAACGTCTGCATCTGCTCCTGCAATAGGTCTGTCACCTAGCGGTGCATCAAGGATATAATTCTTCTATGCAGCAATGAGGAAAATCCTCAGATCACGGAACAAGTCCGCATCATTGCTACTAACATCTTTCAACTTAGTTTTCTCTAGGAACATATAAAAATAAACGGGGAGCTATATCGCAAGCTATTGATCTACAACATAGAAATGCTAATACTACCAGGACTAAGTTCATGATAAATTAAAGTTCAATTTAATCATATTACTAAAGAACTCCCACTTAGATAGACATCCCTCCGGTCATCTAAATGATCACGTGATCCAAATCAACTAAACCATGTCCGATCATCACGTGAGATGGAATAGTTTCAATGGTTAACATCTTATGTTGATCATATCTACTATATGATTCACGCTCGACCTTTCGGTCTCCAGTGTTCCGAGGCCATATCTGCATATGCTAGGCTCGTCAAGTTTAACCTGAGTATTCTGCGTGTGCAAAACTGGCTTACACCCGTTGTATTTGAACGTTGAGCTTATCACACCCGATCATCACGTGGTGTCTCGGCACGACAAACTTTCGCAACGGTGCATACTCGGGGAGAACACTTATACCTTGAAATTTTGTAAGGGATCATCTTATAATGCTACCGTCGTACTAAGCAAAATAAGAAGCATAATAAGATAAACATCACATGCAATCAAATATGTGACATGATATGGCCATCATCATCTTGTGCTTTTGATCTCCATCTCCAAAGCACCTTCATGATCACCTTCGTCACCGGCGCGACACCTTGATCTCCATCGTAGTATCGTTGTCGTCTTGCCAACTATTGCTTCTACGACTATCGCTACCGCTTAGTGATAAAGTAAAGCAATTACATGGCGATTGCATTTCATACAATAAAGCGACAACCATATGGCTCCTTCCAGTTGCCGATAACTTTACAAAACATGATCATCTCATACAAAACCGTATATCTCATCATGTCTTGACCATATCACATCACAACATGCCCTGCAAAAACAAGTTAGACGTCCTCTACTTTGTTGTTGCAAGTTTTACGTGGCTGCTACAGGCTTAGCAACAACCGTTCTTACCTACGCATACAAAAACCACAACGATGTTTTGTCAAGTATGTGTTGTTTTAACCTTCACAAGGACCGGGCATAGCCACACTTGATTCAGCTAAAGTGAGAGAGACAGACACCCGCCAGTCACCTTTAAGCAACGAGTGCTCATAACGGTGAAACCAGTCTCGCGTAAGCGTACGCGTAATGTCGGTCCGGGCCGCTTCATCTCACAATACCGCTGAAGCAAAGTATGACATGCTGGTAAGCAGTATGCCTAGTATCGCCCACAACTCATTCTGTTCTACTCGCGCATATCATCTACGCATAGACCTGGCTCTGATACCACTGTTGGGGAACGTAGTATTTGAAAATTTTCCTACGATCACGCAAGATCTATCTACTAGACGCATAGCAACGAGGGGGAGAGTGTGTCTACATACCCTCGTAGACCGGGAGCGGAAGCGTCAAGTGACGTGGTTGATGTAGTCGAACTTCTTCGCGATCCAACCGATCAAGCACCGAACGTACGGCACCTCCGCATTCAGCACACGTTCAGCTTGATGACGTCCCACGAGCTCTTGATCCAGTTGAGCTTCACGGGAGAGTTTTGTCAGCACGACGGCGTGGTGACAGATATGATGAAGTTACCGGCGCAGGGCTTCGCCTAAGCACTGTGACAGTATGACCGAGGTGTGTTTCCGTGGAGGGGGGCATCGCACACGGTTAAAACAATTCAACATGTGTGTCTTTGGGTGCCCCCCTGCCCCCGTATATAAAGGAGCAAGGGGGAGGCCGGCCGGCCCCTATTGGCACGCCAAGGAGGAGCAATCCTACTAGGAATAGGATTGCAATCCTATTCCTAGTAGGAACTACCAAAAGGGAGAAGGGGGAAAGGAAGGAGAGGGAGAAGGAGAAGGAAAGGGGCGCCCCCCCTCCTTCCTTGTCCAATTCGAACCATGGGGTGGGGGGCACACGGCCCAGCCCTGGCCCTTCTTCCCTCTTTCTCCTATGGCCCATAAAGGCCCATAGCTTCCCCAGGGGGTTCCGGTAACCCCCTGGTACTCCGGTTAATTCCGAAACTTTACGGAACACTTCCGGTGTCCGAATATAGTTGTCCAATATATCAATCTTTATGTCTCGGACATTCCGAGACTCCTCGTCATGTCCGTGATCTCATTCGGGACTCCGAACTACCTTTGGTACATCAAAACTCATAAACTCATAATACCGATCGTCATCAAACGTTAAGCGTGCGGACCCTACGGGTTCGAGAACTATGTAGACATGACCGAGACTCATCTCCGGTCAATAACCAATAGCGGAACCTGGATGCTCATATTGGCTCCTACATATTCTACGAAGATCTTTATCGGTCAAACCGCATAACAACATACGTTGTTCCTTTTGTCATCGGTATGTTACTTGCCCGAGATTCGATAGTCGGTATCTCTATACCTAGTTCAATCTCGTTACCGGCAAGTCTCTTTACTCGTTCCGTAATACATCATCTCGTGACTAACTCATTAGTCATTTGCTTGCAAGGCTTATTATGATGTGCATTACCGAGAGGGCCCAGAGATACCTCTCCGACACTCGGAGTGACAAATCCTAGTCTTGATCTATGCCAACACCACGAACACTTTCGGAGACACCTGTAGAGCATCTTTATGATCACCTAGTTACGTTGTGACGTTTGATAGCACACAAGGTGTTCCTAGGGTATTCGGGAGTAGCATAATCTCATAGTCATAGGAACATGTATAAGTCATGAAGAAAGCAATAGCAGTAAAACTAAACGATCATAGTGCTAAGCTAAAGGATGGGTCTAGTCCATCACATCATTCTCCTAATTATGTGATCCCGTTGATCAAATGACAACTCATGTCTATGGCTAGGAAACATAACCATCTTTGATCAGTGAGCTAGTCTAGTAGAGGCATACTAGGGACACTCTGCTTTGTCTATGTTTTCACACATGTACTAAGTTTCCGGTTAATACAATTCTAGCATGAATAATAAACATTTATCGTGATATAAGGAATTAAATAATATCTTTATTATTGCCTCTAGGGCATATTTCCTTCAAAGGTTTCATTCCGTTTGGACTCTGTTTAATATTCCTTTTCTGCAAAACCCTGAAACAGGCAAAAACCAGCAATCTGGACTGGGCCTTTGGGTTAGTTGGTTAGTCCCAAAAATGATATAAAAGTGAATGATAAAGCCCATTAAACATCCAAGACTTCATAAATAATAGCATGGAACAATAAAAAATTATAGATATGTTGGAGACGTATCAACACCCAAGGTGAATGGTATATTGAACCTCGATAGTATTAAATACACATACTCATAATATTGAACCCAAAAGATGCAGAGTTGATAATGATAGTGCAACTTCTTTGTGACACTGCCGTTTAGGTAATATTGGTGTAAAGCACATGAACAAACTCCATGCTGATGGAATTTTAGAATCACATGATTATGAATCACTTGGTGCTTGCGAACCATGCCTCATGGGCAAGATGACTAACACTCCGTTCTCCGGAACAATGGAGCGAGCAACTGACTTATTGGAAATCATACATACTGATGTATGTGGTCCAATGAGTGTTGAGGCTCACGGCGGGTATCGTTATTTTCTGATCTTCACAAATGATTTGAGCAGATATGGGTATATCTACTTGATGAAACACAAGTCTGAAACATTTGAAAAGTTCAAAGAATTTCAGAGTGAATTAAAGAATCGTCATAACAAGAAAATAAAGTTTTTACGATCTGATCGTGGAGGCGAATATTTGAGTTATGAGTTTGGTCTTCATTTGAAACAATGTGGAATAGTTTCATAGCTCACGCCACCTGGAACACCATAGCAAATGGTGTGTCCGAACGTCATAACTGTACTTTATTTGATATGGTGCGATCTATGATGCCTCTTACCGATTTACCACTATCGTTCTGGGGTTATGCATTAGAGACAGCTGCATTCACCTTAAAAAGGGCACCATCTAAATACATTGAGATGACACCGTATGAACTGTGGTTTAGCAAGAAACCTAAGCTGTCATTTCTTAAAGTTTGGGGCTGCCATGCTTATGTGAAAAAGCTTCAACCTGATAAGCTCGAACCTAAGTCGGAGAAATGTGTCTTCATAGGATAGCCAAAGGAAATTGTTGGGTACATCTTCTATCACAGATCCGAAGGCAAGATATTCGTTGCTAAGAATGGATCCTTTCTAGAGAGGGAGTTTCTCTTGAAAGAAGTGAGTGGGAGGAAAGTAGAACTTGATGAGGTAATTGTACCTTCTCCCGAACTGGAAAGTACTACATCACAGAAACTAGTTCCAGTGATTCCTACACCAATCAATGAGGAAGCTAATGATGATGATCATGAAACTTTAGATCAAGTTACTACTAAATCTCATAGGTCAACCAGAGTACGTTCCGCACCAGAGTGGTACGGTAACCCTATTCTCGAAGTCGTGTTACTAGACCATTATGAACCTGCAAACTATGAGAAAGCGATGATGAGCCCAGATTCCGCAAAATGGCTTGAGGCCATGAAATATGAGATAGGATCCATGTATGATAACAAAGAGTGGACTTTGGTTGACTTGCCCGATGAACGGCAAGCCATTGGAAATAAATGGATCTTTAAGAGGAAGACTAACATGATGGTAACGTTACTGTCTACAAAGCTCAACTTGTCGAAAAAGTTTTTCGACAAGTTCAAGGTGTTAACTACGATGAGATTTTCTCACACGTAGTGATGCTTAAGTCTGTCTGAATCATGTTAGCAATTGCCGCATTTTATAAAATCTGGCAAATGGATGTCAAAACTGCATTCCTTATGGATTCCTTAAACAAGAGTTGTATATAATGTAACCAGAAGGTTTTGTCGATCCTAAAGGTGCTAACAAAGTGTGAAAGTTCCAGCGATCCATTGATGGACCGGGACAAGCCTCTCGGAATATATGCTTTGATAGTGTGATCAAAGCATATGGTTTTATACAGACTTACGGTGAAGCCTGTATTTACACGAACGTGAGTGAGAACACTGCAGCCTTTCTGATAAGTATATGTGAATGACATATTTTTGATCGGAAATGATGTATAATGTTCTGGAAAGCATAAACGATTGTTTAAAAGAGTTTTTCAATAAAAGACCTCGGTGAAGCTACTTACATATTGGGCACCAAGATCTATAGAGATAGATTAAGACGCTTGATAAGATTTTCAATGAGTACATACCTTAATAAGATTTTGAAGAAGTTCAAAATGGATCAGTCAAAGAAGGAATTCTTGCCTGAGTTGTAAGGTATGAAGTTGAGTAGGACTCAAAACCCGCCCACGACAGAAGATAGAGAAAGAATGAAAGTCATTCCCTATGCCTCGGCCATAGGTTCTATAAAGTATGCCATACTGTGTAGCAAACCTATTGTGTACCTTGCCATGAGTTTGGCAAGGAGGTACAATAGTGATCCAGGAGTAGATCACTAGACAGCGGTCGAAATTATCCTTATTTACTGGTTGACTAAGGAAATGTTTCTCGATTATGGAAGTGATAAAAGAGTTCATCGTAAAGAGTACGCCGATGCAAGCTATATACTAATCCAGATGACTCTAAGTACCAATCTGTATGCGTATTGAAAGTGGGAGCAATTAGCTAGAGTAGCTCCATGCAGAGCATTGTAGATATAGAAATTTGCGAAATACATACGGATCTGAATGTAACAGACCGGCTGACTAAACTTCTCTCACGAAGAAAAACATGATCACACCTTAGTACTCTTTGGGTGTTACTCACATGGCGATGTGACCTAGATTATTGACTCTAGTAAACCTTTTGGGTGTTAGTCACATGGCGATGTGAACCATGGGTGTTATTCACATAACGATGTGATTTATCGGTATTAAATCACATGGCGATGTGAACTAGATTATTGACTCTAGTGCAAGTGGGATACTGAAGGAAATATGCCCTAGAGGCAACAATAAAGTTGTTATTTGTATTTCCTTATATCATGATAAATGTTTATTATTCATGCTAGAATTGTATTAACCGGAAACTTAGTACATGTGTGAATACATAGACAAAACAGAGTGTCCCTAGTATGCCTCTACTAGACTAGCTCGTTAAAACAAAGATGGTTAATAGACATGTGTTGTCATTTGATGAACGGGATCACATCATTAGGAAAATTATGTGATGGACAAGACCCATCCGTTAGCTTAGCACTATGATCGCTTAGTTTTATTGATATTGATTTCTTCATGACTTATACATGTTCCTCTGACTATGAGATTATGCAACTCCCGAATATCGGAGGAACACCTTGTGTGCTATCAAACATCACAACGTAACTGGGTGATTATAAAGATGCTCTACAGGTGTTTCCGAAGATGTTTGTGGTGTTGGCATAGATCGAGAATAGGATTTGTCACTCTGAGTGTCGGAGAGGTGTCTTTGGGCCCTCTCGGTAATACACATCGTCATTAGCCTTGCAAGCAAATGACTAATGAGTTAGTCACGAAATGAAGTATTATGGAACGAGTAAAGAGACTTGTCGGTAACGAGATTGAACTAGGTATGATGATACCGACGATCGAATCTCGGGGAAGTAACATACCGATGACAAAGGGAATAACGTATGTTGTTATGCAATTTGTCTGATAAAGATATTCGTAGAATATGTAGGAGCCAATATGATCATCCAGGTTCCTCTATTGCTTATTGACCAGAGATGTGTCTCGGTCATGTCTACATAGTTCTCGAATCCATAGGGTCCGCACGCTTAACATTCGATGACGATTTGTATTATGAGTTATGTGATTTGATGACCGAAGTTTGTTCGGAGTCCCGGATGAGATCACGGACATGACGAGGAGTCTCGAAATGGTCTAGAGGTAAAGATTCATATATTGGAAGGCTATATTCGGACATGGGAAAGGTTCCGAGTGATTCGGGTATTTTTCGGAGTACCGGGGAGTTACGGGAATTTGTCCACGGAGTCAATGGGCCTTGATGGGACTTAATGGGAAGGAGAGGTAGCTGCCAGGAGGTGGCGCACACCCCTCCCAAGCCCAGTCTGAATTGGACAGGGGGTTTGGTGTGCGGCCCCCCTCTCGCTTCCTTCTCCCCTCCCCCTCCTTTCCCCCTTCTCCTAGTTGGACTAGGAAATGAGGAAACCTACTCCTACTAGGAGTAGGAATCCTACTCCCTTGGCGCGCCCTTCCTAGGGCCGGCATCCTCCTCCCTCCCTCCTTTATATACGTGGGGAGGGGGCACCCCATAGACACACAAGTTAATTTCTTAGCCATGTGCGGTGCCCCTCTCCACAGTTACACACCTTGGTCATATCGTTGCAGTGCTGAGGTGAAGCCCTATGTCGGTAAATTCATCATCACCGTCACCACGTCGTCGTGTTGTCGGAACACTCCCGCGACCTCAACTGGATCAAGAGTTTGTGGGACATCATCGAGCTGAACGTGTGCTGAACGCAGAGGTGCCATACGTTTGGTGCTTGGGTCGGTTGGATCGCGAAGACGTTCGACTACATCAACCGCGTTAGTAAACGCTTCCGCTTTCGGTCTACGAGGGTACGTGGACACACTCTCCCGCTCGTTGCTATGCTTATCCTAGATAGATCTTGCGTGATCGTAGGAATTTTTTTGAAACACTATGTTCCCCAACAACTAGACCCTCCTGATGCAAGTCATGCTAGAGGCGCGCGCCAGCTCGAGGCTGCCGTCAATGACGGAACCATGGAGCGCGAGACAGATCGCACGGCAATGGAGTGGCTGCTATGATTAGTGTCTTTGGAGATGGTGTTCACGCTTGCCGTGAAGGCGACGTTGAAGGACACCTCGGGGACAATCAAGACAATGTGGCAGGGCGTGAGCCGCCTGCGCGAGGCCAAGGAGCTATCGCTCCATCGCCAGTACGAGGTGATCAAGTTCAACGATTGCAAGAGCATTGATGATTTCGATATACGTGTGTCCTCTCTGGTCACTTAAATTCAGTTTCTAGTTGATAAGATCGGCGAGCCCGCCATCGTTCGAAAATTCTTTTTGGTCATGCCCAAGGCCTACTCGCGGATGGTCTGCGCGATTGAGATGCTAGCCAACCTCAGCAACCTGGCGCTCGAGAAGCTGGTCGGTTGGCTGAAGGGCGTCAAGGAAAGGTACGAGTTGGATGCAGCGCCAATGATGGCAGCGGCATACTGCTCCTTGCCGAGGAGGAATGGTTTGCGCACCTGAAGCTACAGGAGGGTGATGGCTTGTCAAGCAGCGGCAGCCGCAGCCACGCACATGGTAGAGCACGTGGCCGCGGACGTGGCGTACGCGGCCAGAACGCCGGCCTTGGCACCAACAGTGCTGACAAGTCCAAGGACATCTGCCGCTACTACATGAAAGAAGGGAACTAGGCGTGCTAGTGCAAGACCAGGATCCGGGAGCTGGCAAACCTCGTGCAAGCCGGGAGCGACGACGAGAAGCCAGGCGTGCTGATGGCTGATAGTTGTGGACCATGTCAGTAATTCCCCGAAGAGGAGAGGATGATGCATCATAGCGAAGGTAAGTATTTCCCTCAGTTATGAAACCAAGGTTAGCAATCCAGTAGGAGAACCAAGAAAATTATGTAAGCGGCACCTGCACACGAACAAAAAAATCTTCGCAACACGACGCATAGAGGGGTTGTAAATCCCTCTTTGGGTAAGGTAGTATGATAAAAGATAATTTGATAGATGCAAATAAGATGAAAGCAAATAAAATGCAACAATGTATTTTTGGGTTTTTGATAATATAGATCTGAAAATAAAATAGGTAAATAGTGGAAAACACGAATAGCATATAGATGTGCAAGTATATGATGAGAAATAGAACGGGGGGCGTAGGTTTCATTAGTGGCTTCTCTCAAGAAAATAGCATACGGTGGGTAAACAAATTACTGTTGAGCAATTGATAGAAAAGTGAGTAGTTATGACGATACTCAAGACAAATGATCATGTATATAGGCATCATGTCCAAGATTAGTAGACCAACTCTTGCCATCTACTACTATTACTCCACACATCGACCGCTATCCAGCATGCATCTAGTGTATTAAGTTCCAAAAAGAAACGGAGTAATGCCTTAAGAACGATGACATGATGTAGACAAGATATATTCATGTAGGAATAGACCCCATCATTTTATCCTTCATGCCAACGATACATGTGTGTCATGTCTCCTTCTGTCACTGAGATTGAGCACCGCAAGACCGAACCCATCACAAAGCACATCTTCCCATTGCAAGATAAATCAATCAATTTGGCCAAAAAACAAAATATCGAAGAAGAAATATGAGGCTATAATAACCATGTATGGGTATATTTGCAAATAGATGTGATCATAAAGTCACAATTCATCGGATCCCAACAAACACAATGCAAAATAGTTACATCAAATAGACCTCCGAAAAGAACATTGTATTGAAGATCAAGAATAGAGAAAATCCATCTAGCTACTGCCTACTGACCAGTAGGTCTGTGGTATACTACTCATGCATCATCGGAGAGGCACCAATGGAGATGATGAACCCCTTTGTGATCATGTTCCTCTCCGGCGGAGCACTGCTACCTCTTGAGCTTGCGTTGTATTCACTCGAAGTGGAAAGGGAGATGCAGCACAGTAGCGTAAGTATTTCCCTCAGTTTTTGAGAACCAAGGTATCAATCCAGTAGGAGACCACGCGCCAGTCCCTCGCACCTGCACAAACAAATAAGAACTTCGCAGCCAATGCGATAAGGGGTTGTCAATCCCTTTACGGTCACTTACGATAGTGAGATCTGATAGAGATGATAGTTATATTTTTAGTATTTTTGGTATAGAAACAGAAAGTAAATAAAGCAAATAAACAATGGAAAGAGAAATTGACGAGAAAGTAATATGATAATGATGGACCCGAGGGCCATAGTTTTCTCTAGTGGCTTCTCTCATGATAGCGATATTCTATGGCGGGTAAACAAATTACTATCGAGCAATTGATAGAAAAGCGAATAATTATGAGACTATCTAGGCATGATCATTGTATATAGGCATCACGTCCGAGACAAGTAGACCGAAATGATTCGGCATCTACTACTATTATTCCACACATCGACCGCTATCCAGCATGCATCTAGTGTATTAAGTTCATACGAACAGAGTAACGCCTGAAGCAAGATGACATGATGTAGAGGGATAAACTCAAGCAATATGATGAAAACCCCATCTTTTTATCCTCGATGGCAACAATACAACATGTGCCTTGCTGCCCCTACTGTCACTGGGAAAGGACACCGCAATATTGAACCCAAAGCCAAGGACTTCTCCCATTGTAAGAACTATAGATCTAGTAGGACAAACCAAACCAATAATTTGAAGAGACTTGCAAGGATATTATGAGCACAGATAAAAAGTTCAGAGAAGAACCAAATATCTTTCATAGAGAACCTGGATCATAAAATCACAATTCGTCGGATCTCGACAAACACACCGCAAAAAGAGATTACATCGAATAGATCTCCTCGAAGACCGAGGAGAACTTTGTATTGAGATCCAGAGAGAGAGAAGAAGACATCTAGATACTAGCTATGGACCCGAAGGTCTGAGGTAAACTACTCACAACTCATGGTGAGGGCGATGATGATCATGATGAAGGCCTCCGTGATGGATCCCCCTCCCGGAACAGGCTCCAAGATGGGATCTCCACGGGAGTAGAAGCTACAGTGGTGGAATTAGGGTTTTCTCTCTGCGTATGGAGTTTCTGGGGTACGTAGGTATATATAGGAAGAAGGGGGGCACCAGGGGCCACACGGGCTGCCCTCGAGGCAGGTGGGCGCGCCCTGGGAAGGGGGGCGCTCCCCCCACCCTCGAGGGTGACCCCTCTGTCCCCTGGCTTGGCCCCGAAGTCTTTCGTGCGTGATTTCCTCCAAAAATATCTGTCGCGAAGGTTTCATTCCGTTTGGACTCTGTTTGATATTCCTTTTCTGCAAAACCCTGAAACAGGCAAAAAACAGCAATCTGGACTGGGCCTTTGGGTTAGTAGGTTAGTCCCAAAAATGATATAAAAGTGTATGATAAAGCCCATTAAATATCCAAGACTTCATAAATAATAGCATGGAACAATAAAAAATTATAGATACGTTGGAGACGTATCAAGCACCGGAAAAAGGCTCTAGATTGGATCTCATGGTTCTGGAACTTGCGGTGGCTGAAACATTTTTTCTCCGACTCCCCTAGAGTTTCTGGAATATCTGAGAACTTATAAAGCTGAGAGGTGGTGGAAAGGACTCCGTGGGCCCCATGGTCCATCACGGCGCGCCGGGCCTGCTGGCACGCCCCGGTGGAACTCCCCTCATGCACTTCTTTGTCTCGCCGGATGTCTTCTGGTCCCAAAAAATCTCCAAAAAGTTTTGTTGCATTTGGACCCCGTTTGATATTGATATTCTGTAAAGTAAAAAATAGGCAGAAAACAACAACTGGCACTAGGCACTATGTTAATAGGTTAGTCCCAAAAAATAATATAAAAGTGCTAGAAAATGATTGTAAAACATCCCAGAATGATAATATGACCGCATGGAACAATAAAAAAATTATAGATATGTTCGAGACGTATCAGCATCCCCAAGCTTAATTCCTTCTCATCCTCGAGTAGTAAATGATAAAAACAGAATTTTTGATGTGGAATGCTGCCTAACATGTTCATCATATTCTTTTCTTTGTGGCATGGACATATGGACTTTTATATGATTCAAAGAAATATTCTATAATTTGACATGAATACTTTAATACTCAAGAAATATCAAGAAGCAACCATGTCTTCCAAAATATTAATGCTAAAGAAAGTTATTCCTAGCCCATTATGCTCAATCATTAATCCATTCATGCAACATATCCAAATATTAGCTACATCCAATGCTGAAGTGTGATAATAGTGTTCCGTAGTTAGTGCTTGATAAGAGAAGATGAGACTCAAAAAATAAAAAAAATTATAAAAGTAAATAGATAGGCCCTTCGCAGAGGGAAGTAGGGATTTGTAGAGGTGTCAGAGCTCAAAGTTTAAACTGAGAGATCAAATTATTTTGGGTGGCATGCTTTTCTCGTCAACGAGTACGACTAAGAGTTCTCAATATCTTACATGCTAAATAAATCATAGGTGGTTCCCAAACATAAAATAAAGTTTATTTCTTTTCCACCATTCTTTAATAATCCATGGCTAGCCGAATCCACGGGTGCGTTCCATACCAAAAAATACCAAGGAATTTATTTGTAGTATTTTTTACATTTTGGGACTCGGCATCCCTATTACTGCCACACTCTTATGCAATGACAAGTGAATAAACACTCATCTTGAGAATAACCTACTTAGCATGCAAAATATCGGCCACCCCTCGCTACTTCATGAGCGGTACGGGCACACAAAAGAGAAGTTTATTTTGAAAATTAGAGTTGGCACATACAAATTTGCTTAGGACGGCATGGAAATGCCGCATATATGTAGGTATGGTGGACTCGTTTGGCACAACTTGGGTTTTAGGATTTGGATGCACAAGTAGCGTTCCATCTTAGTACAAGTGAAGGCTAGCAAATAGATTGAGAAGCGACCAACCAAGGAACGAAAACCATCATAAAAGAACATTAAACATAACTAACACCGAATAATGCAACACAAGTAGGATATAATTTATTTGCATAACAATTGAGTTGACGTGCTTGCATAGGGAACCACAACCCTTAACACCAATATTCTTACTAAAGCATAATTACTCACCAACATAACTCACATGTTACTATCATCATATCGCAAAACTATTGCAAGGAATCAAGTTTAATGTCCAATGATCTTCATGAGAGTTTGTATCATAATTTCATTGGATATCTATCACTTTGGGGCCAATTTCTTTTAAATCATATTGCCATTACAAATAACAAGCTCTCAAACAAATTTAAGTGAAGAACGAGAGCACAAGTTTCTTTAAAGTTTCATCTCTCAAATTAATATATGTGAGGCATGAGAGAATATTTTTTCAAAATTTTGCTAACTTTCAAATAATCTAAGTGAAGCATGAGAGCATATTTCTTCAAAATAACAGCATCACCGTGCTCAAAAAGATATAAGTGAAGCACTAGGGCGATTCCATAGCTCTAAAAAATTAAGTGAAGCATAAAGAGCGATTCTAATAAATCATAGCATAATTTTGGCTTCCTCAAATAGGTGTTTCCAGCAAGGATGATTGTGATAAACTAAAAACAAAAACCAGCAAAGACACATATAGTACAAGACACTCCAAGCAAAACTCATGATATGTGACGAATAAAAATATAGCTCCAAGTAAAATACCGATGGTCGTTAGAAGAAAGAGGGGATGCCTACTAGGGTATCCCCAAGCTTAGTTGCTTGATACTTCTTGAATATTTACTTCGAGTGCCATGGGCATCCCCAAGCTTAGGCTCTTTTCACTCCTTATTCATTCATCCATCGCGATCTCACCCAAAACTTGAAAACTTCAATCACACAAAACTTAACAAAACCTCATGTGATCCATTAGTATAATAAAAATCATCTTTACTATAAGTACTATAGAAAACCCATTCAAATTTTGTTCATACATTATACCTATTGTATTCTAACTTTACCATGGCCTATACCCCCGATACAAACTATAGATTCATCAAAATGAGCACATAATGCAACGAAAACAGAATATGTAAAAAATAGAATAGTATGTAAAGACGTAATTTTTTGGCATACTTCTACAACTCTTAAAATTCTGAAACATTAGGAAAATGTGGGCAATTTGTATATCAATTCTTTGTACAAATTTCAGCAATTGTTCGCGCTCCATCAAATGACAACAATTCTGCCACTGGACGAGATTTTTTTGTTGATGCACCGAATCAAATCAACTCTCACCCGAATCAACCCTAAGGCTTTGCTTGGCACAAACACTAATTAAAACACCAAAAACACAATCATTACAGAAGTAATAATGTGTATTTATTGAAAAACATAATAAAACTAAAAAGCAAAAAGATAACTATTGGGTTGCCTCCCAACAAGCGCTATTGTTTAATGCCCCTAGCTAGGCATAATGCATAGATTCTTATGTGTTGTCATCTTTGGTTCCCAACTCCTCAATCACACATCCATAATTACTTGGAGATCTAACATGCATATCCTTAATAATCACACTCCTAGGAATAAAGTTGAAGTAATCATTCATATGAAAAGATTCTTTCATTATTTCAGCAAAGTTAGGGTGGACACCAATCATTTTAAAATCTTCATTGTTGCTACTAGAAGCGGCACCCTTGTTCTTAGGAGTTTGGGTAGATTTCTTACTAGGAGGAGTTTTTTCAATGGATTTAATGGAGGAAAAAGCCGTGCTCAGATTACTAAAAATTTCTTCTAACTTGTCAATTCGAGCCGGACTTTCCACTACCCTTTCATTAGTTACGGGTTGTTTCTCCTTTAGTAATTTTATAGCATCCCCTAACTTTGAAACGATTCGATTAGCAAGATCATGAATCGGTTTATCCAAATTTTCAGCATGGTATTTGGTTAGCATTTTCTTTTCAATAGCATCTATTCTCAGCATAACATGTTCAAGAGTTAAAATTGTGTCATTGATAATGATAGGTGGAGATCCCACTAAACTTCCCATGGCATTCAAAGCATAAAGAGTAGGAAAACTCAAAAAATTCCCACCGGTAATAGTGTCAAGAACAAATCTATACCAAGTGGTTATTCTCACATAAAAGTTTTGAAGAAGAACAATAGTAGATTGCTTGTGAATAGATCTATTATAAGCACTGCAAATCCTATACCAAGCATCTTTTAGGCTTTCTCCTCCTTTTTACTTAAAATTGAGAACTTCGTTCTCAGGAGTGCACACGATAAGGGGAGAATTAGCCATAGTCAAAAAGCGAGCAAAAGCACTAATCAAAAAGAGATCTGGCAAAGAGGCAAACGGAAAGAAGGCAAATAAAATGGCAAATATTTTTATGTTTTTGTAAAAAATGTTTTAGAAGCGGGGAAGATGAAAATGAGAGGCAAATGGCAAATAATGTAAATTGCAAGGAGATGTAAGTTTAAGTGTGGGAACCTGGTAGATCTCACTTGATCCTCCCTGGCAATGGCGTCAGAAATTCTTCCTGGTAGTTGTGGACCGCATCACTAATTCCCCGAAGAGGAGAGCATGATGCAGCACAACGAAGGTAAGTACTTCCCTCAGTTATGAAAACAAAGTTATCAATCCAGTAGGAGAACCAAGCAAATTATGTAAGCAACACCTGCACACAAACAACAAATCCTCGCAACCCGGTGCGTAGAGGGGTTGTCAATCCCTCTTTGGGTAAGGTATTATGATAAAAGATAATTTGATAGATGCAAATAAGATGAAAGCAAATAAAATGCAACAAGGTATTTTGGGGGTTTTTGATAATATAGATCTCAAAATAAAATAGGAAAACGGTGCAATACACGAATAGCAATATAGATCTGCAAGTATATGATGAGAAATAGACCCAGAGGGGCGTAGGTTTCACTAGTGGTTTCTCTCGAGAAAATAGCATGCGGTGGGTAAACAAATTACTATTGGGCAATTGATAGAAAAGAGAATAGTTATGACGATATCCAAGACAAATGATCATGTATATAGGCATCATGTCCAAGATTAGTAGACCGACCCATGCCTGCATTTACTACTATTACTCCACACATCGACCACTATCCAGCATGCATATCGTGTATTAAGTTCCGAAAAGAAACGGAGTGATGCCTTAAGAACGATGACATGAAGTAGACAAGATGTATTCATGTAGGAGTAAACCCCCATTGTTTTATTGTTAATCGCAATGATACATATGTGTCATGTCTCCTTCTGTCACTAAAATTGAGCACCGCAAGGTCGAACCCATCACAAGGAACATCTTCCCATTGCAAGATAAATCAATCAAGTTGGCCAAACAAATCCGAAATATTAAAGAAGAAATACGAGGCTATAATAATCATGTAAGAATATAATTGCAAATAGATCTGATCATAAACTCACAATTCATCAGATCCCAACAAACACACCACAAAAGAATTACATCAAATAGATCTCCGAATAGAACAATGTACAGAAGATCAAAAGGAGAGAAGAATCCATCTAGCTACTGCCTACGGACCCGTAGGTCTATGGTAAACTACTCACGCATCATCAGAGAGGCACCAATGGAGATGATGAACCCCTCCACAATCGTGTTCCTCTTCGGCGGAGCGCCGGAAAAGGGCTCTAGATTGGATCTCATGGTTCTGGAACTTGCGGTGGCTGAAACAATATTTCTCCGACTTCCCTAGGGTTTCTAGAATATCTAGGAATTTATAGAGCTAAGAGGCGGTGAAAAGGACTCTCGTGGGCCCCATGGTCCATTGGGCGCCCTGGGCCTCCTAGTGGGCCCCACGAGCCTCCCCTCATGCACTTCTTTGGCCCTCCGAATGTCTTCTGGTCCAAAAAAATCTCCAAAAAGTTTCATTGAATTTGGACTTCGTTTGATATTGATATTCTGTGAAGTAAAAACAGACATAAAATAGCAACTGGCACTGGGCACTGCGTCAATAGGTTAGTCCCAAAAAATGATATAAAAGTGCTAGAAAATGATTGTAAAACATACAAGAATGATAATATAACAGCATGGAACAATAAAAAGTTATAGATACATATAAGCAGGAATTAAGCTTGGGGATGCTGATACGTCTGCAACGTATCTCTAATTTTTTATTATTCCATGTTGTTATATTATCATTCTTGGATGTTTTATAATTATTTTCTATCAACTTTATATCATTTTTCGGACTAACCTATTGACATAGTGCCTAGTGTCAGTTTTTGTTTTCTGCTTGTTTTCCACTTTGTAGAATATCAATATCAATGGAGTCCAAATGCAACGAAACTTTTTGGATATATTTTTGGACTAGAAGACATCCAAAATGTCAAAGAAGTGCAAGAGGGAAGGCCCATGGGGCCCATGAGACACTAGGGCGCGTCCCACGCCCCTGGCGCGCCCTGGTGGGTAGTGGGCCCACCGAAGTCCCCTTCACCTCCTCTCAACTCTATAAATACCCAAATATTCTAGAAATCCTAGGGGAGTGAGAGAAAATTTGTTTTAGCCACCGCAAGTTCCAGAACCACAAGATCCAATCTAGAGCCCTTTTTGGCACTCCGACGGAGAGGAACATGATCACTAATACGTCTCCAACGTATCTATAATTTTGTATTGTTCCATGCTATTATTTATGATGTTTTGGATGTTTAATGGGCTTTGTCAGACACTTTTATATTATTTTTGGGACTAACCTACTAACCCAAAGGCCTAGTCCAGATTGTTGTTTTTTGCCTGTTTTAGGGTTTTACAGAAAAGGGACATCAAACGGAGTCCAAACGGAATGAAACCTTCGGGAGAGATATTTTTAAAGAAAATCATGCACATGAGACTTGAGAACCATGGAGTAGGGGCCACGAGGGTGGGGGCGCGCCCCCTTGCCTAGGGCGCTCCCCCTGCCTCGTGAGGCCCCCGGTGTCCTCCTTCCTCCTATATAAGCCTACGTACCCCGAATCAATCAGAAGAGAAGAGAAAACCCTAGTTCCACTGCCGTAACCTTCTGTTCCCGTGAGATCCCATCTTGGAGCCTGTTCCAGAGCTCCACCGGAGGGGGGATCCATCACAGAGTGCTTCTACATCATCATCATCACCCTCACCATGAGTTGTGAGTAGTTTACCACAGACCTTCGGGTCCATAGCTAGTATCTAGATGGCTTCTTCTCTCTCTCTCTGGATCTCAATACAAAGTTCTCATCGGTCTTCGAGGAGATCTATTCGATGTAATCTCTTTTTGCGGTGTGTTTGTCGAGATCCGATGAATTGTGAGTTTATGATCAAGATTATCTATGAGAAATATTTGGTTCTTTTCTGAACTCTTTATGTGTGCTCATAATATCCTTGCAAGTCTCTTCGAATTATTGGTTTCGTTTGGCCTACTAGATCTATAGTTCTTGCAATGGGAGAAGTGCTTGGCTTTGGGTTCAATCTTGCGGTGTCCTTACCCATTGACAGTAGGGGCAGCAAGGCACATATTGTATTGTTGCCATCGAGGATAAAAAGATGGGGTTTATATCATATTGCTTGAGTTTATCCCTCTACATCATGTCATCTTGCTTAAGGCGTTACTCTGTTCTTATGAACTCAATACACTAGATGCATGCTGGATAACGGTCGATGTGTGGAGTAATAGTAGTAGATGTAGGCAGGAGTTGGTCTACTTGTCTCGGACATGATGCCTATATACAATGATCATGCCTAGATAGTCTCATATTATTCGCTTTTCTATCAATTGCTCGACAGTAATTTGTTTACCCACCGTAGAATATCGCTATCAAGAGAGAAGCCACTAGAGAACACTATGGCCCCCGGGTCTATTCTCAACATATCAATCTACATCTACTTTACTTTTTCCGCTTTTACTTTCTATTCTTATAAACAAAAATACCAAAAATATAAACTATCATCTCTATCATATCTCACTTTCGTAAGTGACCGTAAAGGGATTGAAAACCCCTTATCGCGTTAGCTGCGAAGTTCTTATTTGTTTGTGCAGGTGCGAGGGACTCGTGCGTGGTCTCCTACTGGATTGATACCTTGGTTCTCAAAAACTGAGGGAAATACTTACGGTACTGTGCTGCATCTCCCTTTCCTCTTCGGGGGAATACAATGCAAGCTCGAGAAGTAGCAATCACGGAGGGGTTCATCATCCTCATTGGTGCTGCTTCGATGGTGCATGAGTAGTTTACCACAGCCTACAGGTCCGTTGGTAGTAGCTATATGGCTTCTTCTCTCTTTTTTGGTATTGAATACAATCGGAGATCTATTTGATGTAACTCTTTTGCTGTGAGTTTGTTGGGATCGAATGAGTTGTGAGTTTATGATCAGATCTATTTCTATCCATACATGATTATTATAGCCTCATATTTATTCTTCGATATTTCTGCTTTGTTTGGCCAACTTGGTTGATTTATCTTGCAATGAGAAGAGGTGCTTTGTAATGCGTTCGGTCTTGCGGTGCTCAATCTCAGTGACAGAAAGAGACATGACACACATGTACTGTTGCTATTAAGGATAAAACGATGGGGTATATTCCTACATGAATAGATCTTGTCTACATTATGTCATTGTTCTTAAGGCATTACTCTGTTCTTTCATGAACTTAATACACTAGATGCATGCTGGATAGCAGTCGATGTGTGAAGTAATAATAGTAGATGCAGGCAGGAGTCGGTCTATTAATCTTAGACGTGATGCCTCTATATATGATCACTGTCTTGGATATCGTCATAATTATTTGCTCTTCTAGCAACTGCCCAACAGTAATTTGTTTACCCGCCATATGTTATTTTCTCGAGAGAAACCACTAGTGAAACCTACGGCCCCCGGGTCTATTTCTCATCATATACTTGCAGATCCATATTGATATTCGTGTTTCCCATTTATTTTCTTATTTTATTACAGATATATATTATCAAAAACCAAAAAAATATCTTGCCGCGTTTTATTTGCTTTTATTTTATTTGTATATATCAATCTATCTTTTTATCATACTAGCTTACCCAAGAGGGATTGACAACCCCTCTACGCGTCGGGTTGCGAGGATTTGTTGTTTGTGTGGAGGTGTTGTTTACATAGCTTGCTTGGTTCTCCTACTGGATTGATAACCTTGGTTTCATAACTGAGGGAAATACTTGCCACCACTATGCTGCATCATCCCCTCCTCTTCGGGGAATTTACTGACGCGGTTTACAAGTAGTAGGCCTCCATCGAGAACTACGCCCTGGAGCAGATCGTGACTTTCGGAGGCTTAGTATACACCACGGATTCCCACGGTGAGCTCGTCCTATCAGGATGGACGCCCACCGGATTGAGGTCCTATCAGATATCAGAGGCTTGACTCCAAAACTGATCTCCTTCGAGGACGTCGGATCAGGCTCCCTGGCACCGCCAGAGGAACCAAATACATCAACCTTGGGTGATCCCACCTCGGTGTCAAGCCTTAACACTAGTCCAACACCCATCTCCGACATAACATCAGATTTAGAACCGACTCTGCGCTAGATCCGGAATCGGCCTCGGATCTCCTCCATGCTACAGACGTGCCAGACTATATGTTGGTTGTACTTCGAGTTAGCCCTGCCTACAGCGAGTCCATTAATCCTGAGGAACTATCTCAGCTACACGAGATGCTCCACCGTATCCAGAGATTATGAATCTCAGACGGTCAAACCTCAGTCTATGACAAGATCGGACTTAAAGCCAATGATCGGGAATTTTACCTCCCACACACCACCCATCTAGTCACCACGATCGATGATTAACCGACATGCTAGACTATGACAAGGCCACCAACATGGATGAAGTTGTCAATGGCCGTATAGAAGCCACTTCGTCGCGGGTAAACACCAGTAAGTGGACCGCAACATCTACTTATGATGTATACATGGTTGATACTCCCCAAAACCCGTCCAGATGTCGGCACGAGCGTGGACGAGGCACCAATGGGGACCCTAGCAGGAACAATGTCACCATCGATAACAGCGGCGCGACAGCCCACGAGCCTGACAATTGAGGAGAGAATCTGCAAGCCTCCCCTAAGCAACACGCTAGCCCCTAAGAAATCCCCGAGGACCTGGACCCAGATGACCTCTTTGAAGGGGCTGCCGATAACTACCAACCTGAATCCGAGGAAGACGAGAGCCTCGATATCGATGACTATATAGTCCCTGAAGACCCCTTTAAGCAAGAACGCTTCTGATGACCCACAAGTATAGGGGATAAATTGTAGCTCTTTTCGATAAGTAAGATTGTCGAACTCAATGAGGAGCAGAAGGAAATGACAAGTGTTTCTCAGTAAGGTAATGTCTACAAGTGCTGAAATTGTAACTAACAGAGTAGTTTGATAACAAGATGATTTGGTAACGAGCAAGTATCGATAATCGTAGCAAGTATGCAGCAAGATAGCCCAATCCTTTTGAGGCAAAGGACAGGCCAAAACTGTCTCTTATAATAAGCAAAGCATTCTTGAGGGTACACGGGATTTCATCTAGTCACTTTCATCATGTTGGTTCAATTCATGTTCGCTACTTTGATAATTTCATATGTGGATGGATCGGTGCTTAGGTGTTGTTCTTACTTGAACAAACCTCCTATGTATGATTAACCCTCCCGCAAGCATCCACAACTACGAGAAAAGTATTAAGAATAAATTCTAACCATAGCATTAAACTTTTGGATCCAATCGGTCCCTTACGAAATAGTGCATAAACTGGGGTTTAAGCTTCTGTCACTCTCGCAACCCACCATCTACTTACTACTCCACAATGCATTCCCTTAGGCCCAAATATGGTGAAATGTCATGTAGTCAATGTTCACATGCCACCATTATGGGAATCACAACATACATACTATCAAAATATCGAACACATATCAAATTCACATGATTACTTGCAACATGATTTCTCCCGTGACCTCAAGAACAAACGTAACTACTTAGAAGTGATAAACATGCTCAAGATCAGAGGGGTATTAAATAGCACAGTGGATCTGAACATATAATCTTCCACCAAATAAACCTCCCCAAGATGGGAGAGTTGTTGGTGATGATGATGACGATGATTTCCCCCTCCGGGAGGGAAGTTTCCCCGGTGGAATCGCTCCGTCGGAGGGAAAAAGTGCTCCTGCCCAAGTTCCACCTCGGGACGGTGGCGCTCCGTCCCGAAAGTCTTCTCCTTATTTTTTTTCTAGGTCAGAGAGGCTTATATGCCAGAATATAGGCACCGGAAGTGGGCCTGCGTGAGCACAACCCACCAGGGCACGCTTGGGGGACCTAGCACGCCCAAGTGGGTTGTGCCCACCTAGTGGCCCTCTCTGGTGATTATCATCTCCAGTATTTCTTAAATATTCCATAAAAATCCCCGTGAAGTTTCTTCTTGTTTGGAGTTGGGCAGAATAGGTGGCCTGGCATAGCTTTTTCGGGTCCAGATTTATGGCTGCCAGAATTCTCCCTCTTGGTGCATTCCTTGCAAATTATGAGAGAAAAGGCATTAGGATTACTCAAAAGCATTATTATGTATAATAACAACATAAATAACAGCAATAAAACATGATGCAAAATGGACATATCAACTCCACCAAGCTTAGACCTCGCTTGTCCTCAAGCGAAAACCGAAAACGAAAAACATGTCCACATGCTTTGAGAGAGAGGTGTCGATAAAAACAAAATACGGACATAGAAGCATCACGTTGATTATTATAGCAGCAACAAATTTAAACATAAGACTTTTATCAAAGGACTTGGATCATAGACTTCTCATGAATAAGTGACAGTTCATCACACAGTTGAAGTATAAAGCATAAACTCTATTAGAAACCAACAAACTATGTTCTTAGTCAACTTTGCAACTACAATTCATCATCTTTTCAGGAAGGGTCGCGTATCGGAGCCTTTAGGCAAGTTCACATACTCAACCATCATATAGTCTTCTATGATTGCTAACACTCACCGCATACACATGAGCAAAACGTTTCAACCAGACACATAGAAAGCTAGGGGCTTATAGTTTCGCCTCCCAACATACTCACCTCAAGGGTGATGTCAACAATAATAACACCTAGATCTTTCCTCACCACATGATACTTGCCAAAGAATAAAAATAAAAGGGAATAGAGAGAAAAATTTGACTCTTTTCATAAAAGTAAAAGATAGGCCCTTCGCAGAGGGAAGTAGAGGTTGCCATGCGCTTGTTTGTTTGTATGATGAATCCGTTAGTGCAAGAGAACATCACATTGCATTTACCCTTGTGATAGCAACCTTTATTATGCAGTCTGTCAGTTTTATTCTTCACCATCACAAGTTCGTGCAACACTCGATTTTCTCTTACACTAAATGATCTCACACTTTTAGAAGCAATTTTTATTGCCTTATTGCACCGATGACAACTTACTTGAAGGGTCTTACTCAATCCATAGGTAGGTATGGTGGACTCTCTAAAAAGGTTTGGGTTTAAGGGTTTTTGGATGCACAAGTAGTAGCTCTACTTAGTGCGGAATTTTTTGGTAGAAAAGATATTGGGCAAGCACCACATGTTAAAGGATCTATGACAATATGACTTTTATGTGAATATGAACAAACAGAAATCATTAAGTTGCCTTCCTTTTCCAATGTCAACAATTTTGGCATATAATATTTTGATGGGGGCTCACATCACAAAAGATTTCTAGGATAGTATATTTATATGTGAATTTTCTCTTCCCTTATTAATTCTTTCATGAGTTGCATCATTGACCAATGCTATGTTTGTCATCCTCTAATAAAATTTTCTACTTATACGTTTCGTTATGTGGTGCCATCACCTACCATAAGATTAGCATATGATCTTCTTAATTTATTTCCTTTATTTTATTTAGTTAATTATAACTTTCCTTTTAATTGCAGCAAGAAAGTAAAGAAAGTAAAAATCAAAACTAAACATGCTTATATTTCTCTCACACGATTACAAAGATAGATCGCTAAGCAAACTCACGAAAAGAAGGGATCGAACTACACTTTCATTTATTCTAAAGCAAAAGATCAAACTAGGATAAGTAAATGCAAAAGGATAGTAGGGATGATACGATACCGGGGCACCTCCCCCAAGCTTGGCGAAAGCCAAGGGGAGTGCCCATACTCGATACTTAATTTTCTTTTGGTGGTGAAGAAGATGGTGGTGGTGATGATGTAGATGGTTTGTCTTTCTTCCTTAGCTTGTGCTTGAGGATAACATTTTCCTCCTTCAGTTCACCAACTTCCTGTTCAAGCTCCAGTACCTTTTTGTATAGGTCTCGCTTATTTTCCTGCAAAAGACGGTGAGGTACGAATTGAATCTTAGGCCTCTTTGGTTTCTTGGGCACACTTGACTTCTTGAATTCCACATGCATATTCCCTGGTTGAGGTTATGGAGATTTGTCCTCATCTGAGCTCGTCTCCTCCTTTTCCCTAGGATAATAGTCTTCCTCTTCCTCCGTGGTCTAGCCATAATGCTCTACATCTCCGTAGGACTTGGGGTTCGAGATGAAATCAGCAGCATAACTTTCACCCTCGGAGTCTTGAGATGACATGATTTCGGATTTTTCAAGAAAAGAGCAAGGAAAGAAAACAAAAGATTTCTCCGCGATACGGTGGTCAACAGGTTCGGGGGGTATATAAAGAATATTTACCTTGGGAAACAAGTAAGATGTAGAAAACAGAGTCCGGAAGGTACCCGAGGTGGGCACAACCCACCTGGGCGCGCCAGGCATGCCTGGCACGCCGTGGTGTCTTTGCACACCAAGGTACATTTCCCGGTAGCTTTTTATTTTCGTATTTTTGTAAATATTCCAAAACTCATAAAAAAATTGCGGATTTTTCGGAGTCCGTTTACTTACCGTATCACGTACCTCCTTATTTTGACGGTTCTGGAGTGTTCCGGAAGGATTCTTTTATGTGTTCTTCCGGTGTCAAAGTTTGAATAATATTACTTTCAACATTAATGGGTGTACCTGAGATATAATGATTTATTGATTGCCTGTTAACAACCTTCGGGTTAGTGCCTTTAGAATTATTTATCTTGATGGCTCCAGACCAATAAACCTCCTCGATAACATAGGGGCCTTCCCATTTAGAGAGGAGTTTGCCTGCAAAGAACCTGAAACGAGAGTTGTACAAAAGAACATATTCTCCGACTTTGAACTCGCGCTTTTGGATTCTTTTTTCATGCCATCTTTTAACTTTTTCTTTAAATAACTTGGCATTTTCATAAGCTTGGGTTCTCCATTCATCTAATGAGCTAATATAAAATAACCTCTTTTCACCAGCAAGTTTGAAATCATAGTTGAGTTTCTTGATTGCCCGAAAAGCTTTATGTTCTAACTCAAGAGGCCAATGACAAGCTTTACCATATACCATTTTATAAGGAGACATACCCATAGGATTTTATAAGTTGTTCTATAAGCCCAAAGCGCATCATCTAATTGCTTAGACCAATTATTCCTGGACCTATTGACAGTCTTTTGCAAAATGAATTTTATTTCTCTATTACTAAGCTCAACTTGACCAGTAGACTGAGGATGATAAGGTGATGCAATTCTATGGTTAACATCATATTTAGCAACCATTTTACGAAAAGCACCATGAATAAAGTGTGAACCACCATCAGTCATTAAATATCTAGGGACTCCAAACCTTGGGAAAATAACTTCCTTAAGCATTTTAATAGAGGTGTTGTGATCAGCACTACTGGTTGGAATAGATTCTACCCATTTAGTAACATAATCAACAGCAACCAAAATATGTGTATACCCATTAGAGGAAGGAAAAGGTCCCGTGTAATCAAATCCCCAAACATCAAATGGTTCAACAGCAAGTGAATAATTCCTAGGCATTTATTGACGCTTACCAATATTACCTATCATTTGACATTCATCACAAGATGAGACGAACTTATGAGCATCTTTGAAGAGAGTAGGCCAATAAAATCCAGACTACAATACCTTGTGAGCAATTCTATCTCCAGCATGATGTCCTCCATATGCTTCGGAGCGACACTTCCGAAGGATTTGTCCTTGTTCATGCTCAGGTACACAACGTCTAATATTACCATCTACTCCTTCTTTATAAAGATGTGGGTCATCCCAAAAGTAATGTCTTAAATCATAAAAGAACTTTTTCTTCTGTTGATAAGTAAAACTAGGTGGTAAATATTTAGCAACAATGTAATTAGCGTAGTCAGCATACTAAGGAGTATTATTAGTAATATTTATTGCAGCTAACTACTTATCAGGAAAACTATCATCAATAGGTAGTGGGTCATCAAGCACATTTTCAAATCTAGACAAGTTCTCAGCTACGGGATTCTTAGCTCCTTTTCTATCAGTGATATGCAAGTCAAATTCTTGTAGCAAGAGAACCCACCGTATAAGTCTAGATTTAGCATCTTTATTTTCCATCAGATATTTAATAGCAGCATGGTCAGTGTGAATAGTTACTTTTGAATCAACAATGTAAGATCTAAATTTGTCACAAGCAAACACAGCTGCTAAGAATTCTTTTTCAGTGGTAGCATAATTCTTTTGAGCATTGTCTAGAGTTTTACTGGCATAGTGAATAACATTTAGTTTTTTATCAACTCTTTGTCCTAGAATAGCACCAACAGCACAATCACTGGCATCACACATAATTTCAAAAGGTAAGTTCCAATCAGGTGGTTGGACTATAGGTGCAGAAATTATGGCTTTCTTAAGTGTTTCAAATGCCTCAAAGCAATCATCATCAAAAACAAAAGGAACATCCTTTTGTAAAAGGTTAGTGAGAGGCCTAGAAATTTTAGAAAAGTCTTTGATAAATCTCCTATAGAAACCAGCATGACCTAAGAAACTATGAATACCTTTATCCTAAGGACATGGCATTTTCTCAATTGCATCAACCTTAGCTTTGTCCACTGCAATACCCTTTTCGGAAATCTTATGGCCCAAGACAATACCTTCATTAACCATAAAGTGGCATTTCTCCCAGTTCAAGACAAGACTTGTTTGTTCACATCTCTACAAAACTCAATCAAGATTGCTTAAACAATCATCAAAAGACTTCCCATAGACAGAGAAATCATCCATGAAAACTTCCACAATCTTTTCACAAAAGTCAGAGAATATTACAGTCATATATATTTGAAAGGTAGCAGGTGCATTGCATAAACCAAAAGGCATACGTCTATAGGCATAAGTTCCGAAGGGACAAGTAAAAGTAGTCTTTTCTAGATCAGGTTGTGAAACAGGTATTTGTGAAAAACCAGAGTATCCATCAAGAAAGCAAAAGTGTGTGTGCTTTGATAATCTTTCTAGCATCTGATCAATACAAGTCAGAGGGTAATGATCTTTTCTAGTTGTTTTATTTAATTTTCTAAAATCAATTACCATTCTATAGCCTGTAACAATTCTTTGTGGAATAAGTTCATTCTTATCATTAGGAACAACGATAATACATCCTGTCTTAGGAACACAATGAACATGACTTACCCATCTACTATCAGCTATAGGATAGATTATACATGCTTCCAGAAGTTTTAATATTTCAGTTCTTACCACTTCTTTCATCTTCGGATTTAACCGACGTCGATAATCGATGATGGGTTTAGCATCAGGTTCTATATTAATCCTATGATGACATAGAGTGGGACTAATGCCCTTTAAATCATCAACAGTATATCTAATAGCAGCTCGGTGCTTCCTTAGAACTTTCAATAATCTTTCTTCTTCATGTTCTGAAAGGTTAGCACTAATAATAACAGGATATATCTTCTTTTCATCAAGATAAGCATATTTCAAAGTGTCAGGCAATTGTTTTAATTCAAACACTGGATCACCTTTAGGTGGAGGAGGACCTCCTAGAGTTTCAATAGGTAGATTGTGTTTAAGTAGAGGATGTTGTTCAAAGAAAATATCATCTATTTCATTTATTTCATGCATATGTAAATCATTTTCATGGTCTAGCAAATATTGTTCTAGAGGATCAGTAGGAGGCACAACAATAGAAGTAAGACCGATGATTTCATCTTTACTAGGCAATTCTTTTTCATGAAGCTTTCTATTAAACTTGGAAAAATTAAATTCATGAGACTCATCACCAAAACAAACACCGACAGTTTGTTTCTTACAATCTATTTGAGCATTAACGGTGCTCAAGAAAGGTCTACCAAAGATAATGGGATAGAAGTCAACTTGTGGGGAACCAAGAACAAGAAAATCAGTAGGGTGTTTTATTTTCCCACACAAGACTTCAACATGTCTAGCAATCCCAATTGGTGAGATAGTTCTCTATTAGCCAGTTTAATAGTGACATCAATGTCTCCTATTTCTGCAGGTGCTATGTCATTCATAATTTCTTGGTATAAAAAGTAAGGGATAACACTCACACTAGCACCTATGTCACATAAACCATGATAACAATGATCTCCTATATTGACCGAGACAACGGGCATGCCAACAACAGGTCTATGTTTGTCCTTTTTATCAGGTTTGGCAATTCTAGCAGCTTCTTCATCAAAGCAAATAACATGCCCATCTACATTTTCTTCCAAAAGATCCTTGACCATAGCAATATTAGGCTCTCGTTTAATTTGTTCACCAGGTTTAGGTGTTCTAATATGACTTTCGTTAACCATAGTTGAAACTTTAGCATGCTCCTTTATCCTGACAAGGAAAAGGTGTTTTTTCAATGTAAGCAGTAGGAGCAACTGGATCAACATTATAAAGTATAGTTTCTTCTTTAACTGGTACCAGTTCTTTAATTTCTTCTTTAATAGGTGGGTGGTATTTGAACCACTTCTCCTTAGGGAGATCAACATGAGTAGCAAAGGATTCACAAAAGGGGGCTACTGTCTCAGAGTCAAGTCCATATTTAGTGCTAAACTTTGAAAAGGCATCGGTATTCATAAAAGATTTAACACCATCATACTTAAGCTTAATACTTGACTCTTTACCTTTGTCGATTTCCCAATCTTCGGAGTTGCATTTGACTCTTTCCAAAAGATCCCACCGGAATTCAATAGTTTTCTTCATAAAAGAACCAGCACAAGAAGTATCGAGCATAGATCAATCATTATGAGAAAGTCGAGCATAAAAATTCTGAATAATAATTTCTGTTGAGAGCCCATGATTGGGGCATGAATATAACATTGAATTAAGCCTCCCCCAAGCTTGAGAAATATATTCTCCTTCACAAGGCCAAAAATTATATATGTAATTCCGATCACGATGAACTAGATGCATAGGATTTTTTTTTGGTGAAACTCCATTTTCAATCGGTTCCAGTTCCAAGATCCAATATCATCGCATAGCCTATCCGGTGATAATGCTTTTCCCTTCAAAGATAAAGGAAAAACCTTCTTCATAACTTGATCTCCAGGTAGACCTGCAAGCTTAAACAATCCACAAATTTGTTCCACATATATCAAGTGCATATCAGGATGTTCTATTCCATCTCCTGCATAAGGATTAGCTAGCAGTTGTTCTATCATACCCGAAGGGATTTCATATTCAATATTTTCAGTAGGTGCAGCAGTTTGAGGGGTAACTAATTGTGGTTTCGGTCGAGGTGAAGATACCCCGAACAAACCCCTCAAAGGATTGTTCTCCATAAATTTCAACACACTGTATAAATGTTTCCTTGCCAATTTCCACTTACCAGAAGCGCTTAACTCCCCGGCAATGGCGCCAGAAAATTGCCCTGATGACCCACAAGTATAAGGGATCAATTGTAGCTCTTTTCGATAAGTAAGAGTGTCGAAACCAACGAGGAGCAGAAGGAAATGACAAGTGTTTCTCAGTAAGGTAATGTATGCAAGTGCTGGAATTGTAAGTAGGAGAGTAGTTTGATATTAAGATAATTTTGTAACGAGCAAGTCACGATAAAGTAGCACGTATGCAGCAAGATAGCCCAATCCTTTTGAGTCAAAGGACAGTCCAAAATGGTCTCTTATAATAAGCAACGTGTTCTTGAGGGTACACGGGATATCATCTAGTCACTTTCATCATGTTGGTTCAATTCGTGTTCGCTACTTTGATAATTTGATATGTGGCTGGATCGATGCTTAGGTGTTGTTCTTACTTGAACAAACCTCCTACTTATGATTAAACCTCCCGCAAGCATCCAAAACTACGAGAAAAGTATTAAGAATAAATTCTAACCATAGCATTAAACTTTTGGATCCAATCGGTCCCTTACGGAATAGTGCATAAACTGGAGTTTAAGCTTCTATCACTCTCGCAACCCACCATCTACTTACTACTCCATAATGCATTCCCCTAGGCCCAAATATGGTGAAGTGTCATGTAGTCGACGTTCACATGACACCATTAAGGGAATCACAACATACATACTATCAAAATATCAAGAGCATATCAAATTCACATGATTACTTGCAACATGATTTCTCCCACGACCTCAAGAACAAAGGTAACTACTCACAAGTGATAAACATGCTCAAGATCAGAGGGGTATTAAATAGCACAATGGATCTAAAGATATAATCTTCCACCAAATAAACCATATAGTAATCAACTACAAGATGTAATCAACACTACTAGTCACCCACAAGCACCAATCTATAGTTCCAGTAACAAGATTGAACACAAGAGATGAACTATGATTTGAGATGAGATGGTGTTGTTGAAGATGTTGATAAAGATAGCCCTCCCCAAGATGGGAGAGTTGTTGGTGATGATGATGACGATGATTTCCCCCTCTGGGAGGGAAGTTCCCCCGTCGGAATCGCTCCGCCGGAGGGCAAAAGTACTCCTGCCCAAGTTCCACCTCAAGACGGCGGCGCTCCATCCTGAAAGTCTTCTCCTTATTTTTTTCTAGGTCGGAGAGGCTTATATACCAGAAGTTGGGCATCGGAAGTGGGTCTGGGTGAGCACAACCCACCAGGGCGCGCCTGGGGGCCCTGGCGTGCCCAGGTGGGTTGTGCCCACCTGGTGGGCCCCCTCTGGTGGTTACCAGCTCTAGTATTTCTTAAATATTCCATAAAAATCCCTGTGAAGTTTCAGCTTGTTTGGATTTGTGCAGAATAGGTGGCCTGACGTAGCTTTTTCAGGTCCAGATCTCCGGCTGCCAGAATTCTCCCTCTTGGTGCATACCTTGCAAAATATGAGAGAAAGGGCATTAGAATTACTCCAAAAAGAATTATTATGCATAATAACAACATAAATAACAGCAAGAAAACATGATGCAAAATGGACGTATCAGCTTCCAGCGCCGCCTCCTCGCCACCGCTCGAAGTATGAAACAGAAGCAGCAGTAGCTGCAAGCCAAGGAAGATGCACTAAACAAAAAGTTGGTCGAAGTACTCTTGATATGTCTTCCATATTCGTCAGTAAGGGTTGTCCTGATAACACCATAGTGGAAGTTAAAGGTGTATTGCAAGTACCAAATGAGGCATTGAGTGCTAAGTGTTGGAAATATGCCCTAGAGGCAATAATAAAATGTTTATTATTATATTTTGTTATTCATGATACTTGTCTATTGTTCATGCTATAGTTGTATTAACCAGAAACCGTAATACATGTGTGAATACATAGACCACGACATGTGCCTAGTGAGCCTCTAGTTGACTAGCTCGTTGATCAATAGATGGTTGTGTTTTCTGACCATGGACATTGGATGTTGTTGATAACGGGATCACATCATTAGGAGAATTATGTGGTGGACAAGACCCAATCCTAAGCATAGCACAAGATCATGTAGTTTGTTTGCAAGAGCTTTTCTAATGTCAAGTATCATTTCCTTAGACCATGAGATTGTGCAACTCCCGGATACCATAGGAATGCTTTGGGTGTATCAAACGTCACAACGTAACTGGGTGACTATAAAGGTGCACTACAGGTATCTCTGAAAGTGTCTGTTGGATTGGCGTGAATCGAGACTGGGATTTGTCACTCCATATGACGGAGAGGTGTCTCCGGGCCCACTCGGTAATGCATCATCATAATGAGCTCAATGTGAGTAAGGAGTTAGTCACGGGAACATGTGTTACGGAACGAGTAAAGAGACCTGCCGGTAACGAGATTGAACAAGGTAGGGGGATACCGACAATCGAATCTCGGGCAAGTAACATACCGATGGACAAAGCGAATTGTATTCAGGATTGATTGAATCCCCGACATCATGGTTCATCCGATAAGATCATCGTGGAACATGTGGAAGCCAATATGGGTATCCAGATCTAGCTATTGGTTATTGGCCAGAGAGGTGTCTCGGTCATGTCTGCATGGTTCCCGAACCCGTAGGGTCTACACACTTAAGGTTTGGTGACGGTAGAGTTGCAATGGGGATTGTATGTGGTTACTTAAAGTTGTTCGGAGTCCCGGATGAGATCCCGGACGTCACAAGGAGTGCTGGAATGGTCCGGAGGTGAAGATTTATATATGGGAAGTCTAGTTTCAGTCGCCAGAAAAGTCTCGAGGGTTATCGGTATTGTACCGGGACCACCGAAAATGTTCCGGGGGTCCACCGGGAGGGGCCACCTGCCCCGGGGGACCAAGTGGGTTGAATATGGGTGGGAACCATCCCCCTAGCTGGCTGGCGCGCCCCTCGCCAAGGGGCCCAAGGTGCCTAAGGTTAAAACCCTAGGGGTGAGGGCGCCCCCCCCTACCAACTTGGTGGGCAAGCACCCCCCCCCTTGGTCGCCGCCCCCTCTAGATGCATCTAGGGGGCCGGCCCCCTCTCCCCTTCACCCTATAAATAGAGGGGGGTCGGAGGGCAGCCATACCTCAGCCCCTGGCGCAGTCATCCCCCCTCCTACACCTCCTCCTCCTCCGTTGAGCTTGGCAAAGCTCTGCCGGAGAACCACGAGCTCCAACGCCAGCATGCTGTTGTGTTGCCGGAGTTCCATCTCAACTTCTCCTCCCCAATGCTGGATCTAGAAGGAGGAGACGTCCCCGGGCTGTACGTGTGTTGAATGCGGAGGCGTTGTCCGTTCGGCGCTGGATCGGATCTTCCACGATTAGAATCGCCGCGAGTACGACTCCATCAACCGCGTTCTTTGCAATGCTTTCACTTAGTGATCTTCAAGGGTATGAAGATGCACTCCCTCTCTCTCGTTGCTAGCTTCTCCTAGATTGATCTTGGTGACACGTGGGAATTATTTTGAATTATTACTATGTTCCCCAACACTAAGTACTTGGGTATGCCATCTGATGTTGGGTCATCCAAGAATGGGGCATTTTAAGTACTTAAAGGACTATCTGTGGAGTAAGGTACAAGGTTGGATTGAAAAATCTATGTCTTCGGCGGGAAAGGAGATGCTAGTGAAAGTAATGGCTCAGGTTGTTCCGATGTATTCTATGTCCTGTTTCAATTGCCGAGAGGTCTTTGTGAACATTTGAATCTGATAATTAGGAAATTCTGGTGGGGAGCAAAGATGGTGAATGCAAAGCCAGTTGGATATCATGGGGGCTGAAGGAAATATGCCCTAGAGGCAATAATAAAGTTGTTATTTATATTTCATTATATCATGATAAATGTTTATTATTCATGCTAGAATTGTATTAACTGGAAACTTGATACATGTGTGGATACATAGACAAAACAGAGTGTCCCTAGTATGCCTCTACCAGACTAGCTCGTTAATCAAAGATGGTTATGTTTCCTAACCATGGACATGAGTTGTCATTTCATCAATTGGATCACATCATTAGGAGAATGATGTGATGTACAAGACCCATCCGTTAGCTTAGCACTATGATCGTTTAGTTTTATTGATTGATATTGCTTTCTTCATGACTTATACATGTTCCTATGACTATGAGATTATGCAACTCCTAAATACCGGAGGAACACCTTGTGTGCTATCAAACATCACAACGTAACTGGGTGATTATAAAGATGCTCTACAGGTGTTTCCGAAGGTGTTTGTGATGTTAGCCTAGATCAAGATTAGGATTTGTCACTCCGAATGTCGGAGAGGTATCACTGGGCCCTCTCGGTAATATACATCATAATAAGCCTTGCAAGAAAATGACTAATGACTTAATCAGGGGATGATGTATTACGGAATGAGTAAAGAGACTTGCCGGTGGCGAGATTGAACTAGGTATGATGATACTGACGATCGAATCTCGGGCAAGTAACATACTGATGACAAAGGGAACAACGTATGTTGTTATGCGGTTTGACCCATAAAGATCTTCATAGAATATGTAGGAACCAATATGAGCATCCAGGTTCCGCTATTGGTTATTGACCGGAGATGTGTCTCGATCATGTCTACATATTTCTCGAACCCGTAGGGTCCGCACGCTTAACGTTCGATGATGATTAGTATTATGAGTTGTGTGATTTGATGACTGAAGTTTGTTCGGAGTCGCGGATGAGATCGGGGACATGACGAGGAGTCTTGAAATGGTCGAGAGGTAAAGATTCATATATTGGAAGGCTATATTCGGACATCGTAAAGGATCCGAGTGATTCAGGTATTTTTTGGAGTACCGGAGAGTTACGGGAATTCTTATTGGGCCTTATATGGGCCATACGGGAAAGGAGAGAAAGGCCTCAAGGATGGCTGCGCCCCTTCCCCATGGACTGGTCCGAATTGTACTCGGGAAAGGGGGGGCGCCCCCTTCCTTCCTTCTCCTTCTCCCTTCCCCTTTTCCCATTCCATGTGGGAGGTGGAATCCTACTAGGACTAGGAAGTCCTAGTAGGACTCCACACTTTGGGCGCGCCCTATGAGGGCAGGCCTCCTCCTCCATCCATCCTTTATTTACGTGGCCAGGGGGCACCCCATAGACACACAAGTAAATATCAGTTTTAGCCGTGTGCGGTGCCCCCCTCCACAGATACACACCTCGGTCATATCATTGCAATGCTTAGGCATATGCCTGTGTCGGTAGCTTCATCATCACCGTCACCACGCCGTCGTGCTGACGAAACTCTCCCGTGACACTCAATTGGATCAAGAGCTCATAGGAAGGCATCGAGCTGAACATGTGCTGAACGCGGAGGTGCCATACGTTTGGTGCTTGGATCTGTTGGATCGCGAAGACGTTCGACTACATCAACCGCGTCACTAGACGCTTCCGCTTTCGGTCTACGAGGTTATGTAGACACCCTCTCCTCGCTCGTTGCTATGCTTCTCCTAGATAGATCTTGCGTGATCGTAGAATTTTTTTAAATACTACGTTCCCCAACAGTGGCATCATGAGCCAGCTCTATGCGTAGATTATATGCACGAGTAGAACACAATAAGTTGAGGGTGATAATATCATATTGCTTACCAGCATGTCATACTTTGATTCGGCGGTATTGTGAGATGAAGCGGCCCGGACCGACATTATGCGTACGCTTACGCGAGACTAGTTTCACCATTACGAGCACTCGTTGCTTAAAGGTGACCGGCGGGTGTCTGACTCTCTCACTTTAGTTGAATTGAGTGTGGCTACGCCTGATCCTTGTGAAGGTTAAAATAGCACACTTGACGAAAAATCGTTGTGGTTTTGTATGCGTAGGTAAGAATGGTTCTTGCTAAGCCCGTAGCAGCCACGTAAAACTTGCAACAACAAAGTAGAGGACATCTAACTTGTTTTTGCAAGGCATGTTGTGATGTGATATGGTCAAGATGTGATGAGTTATATATTATTGTATGAGATGATCATGTTTTGTAAATTACCGGCAACCGGAAGGAGCCTTATGGTTTTCTTTTTACTGTATGAATTGTGAAGGCCATGTAATTGCTTTACTTTATCACTATGAGTTAGCGATAGTAGTAGTAGCAATAGTTGGCAAGACGGCCACGACGCTACAATGAAGATCATGGTGTCAACCCGGTGACGATGGAGATCATGACGATGCTTTGGAGATGGAGATCAAAAGCACAAGATGATGATGGCCATATCATGTCACATATTTGATTGCATGTGATGTTTATCTTATTATGCTTCTTATTTTGCTTAGTACGGCGGTAGCATTATAAGATGATCTCTTACAAAATTTCAAGGTACAAGTGTTCTCCCTGAGTATTGTAGCGACCCGACCTGAATGGATCAAGTCTTTGTGCTTAAGTGTCATCCCTGGGTCGGTATGCTGACACACACAGTACTCGAGGATTTATAACAGAGGTAAATCACATGTATAAAGTAATGTACATACTACTACCTCAATCCATATAGCGGCAAAGTTGTGGATTCCCATCAACACCAACATCAAAGTTCAGTGTAGATAGTGCAACCCTAACGTAACACTTACTCGACGAATAAATTCCTGCAACATGAGACGTTGCAGCCATGTAGGTCAGTACATTGAATGTACTGGCAAATTCACACCATAGAATAATGATGAACAACATCTATCACTACATGCATATTTGGTTGGTGGACTGTAAGGTTATTTTTGCATAAAGCTGATTTTTTTTTTCACTACCACAAAGAAATACATTTTATTTACTACTCAGTTGAATTAAGCAATATTGAGAATGGTTCCTCCATCTCAAATCCCCAAAATTACCAAAGTTATTAACCCAACATTTTTATTATTAGATCAAGTGATGAGATCAATAAATAATCCACTTCTAGATACTCAAAGATGTCCATAACCGGGGACACGGCTACTCATGAATAGTTTGTACACTTTGCAGAGGTTTGTGCACTTTTTCCCACAAGACTCGATCTCCCCCGTTTGATTTCTCGCACTGCATGGTGTTTGATAAACGAATGACCGAGACACAGTCTTTCAGAAGCATTAAATCTTAACCCTGGGTAGACCGTACCACCTACACCCGCTACATCTGCTAGTCTACCACGGAAAGAGGTCACACAACATACTCAACTATGCCAGAGCCCATAATGGCTTCTGGCTACACATGGAAGTTTCTAGGCATGAAAATATCATATGATCCCTTTGAGCCTGGGTGGCATTCCAATAGGGTGATCACACGGGTCCTTCGGGATCCCCTAGGGAAAACACTGGTTTCTCTAGGTGCCCGGTCAAACCACTGGGTGCTCCAGGGTGGCACAACCAATCCACCCAGATGTGTATTAAATGTCCATCTTAAAGTTTCCCTTAGTTAAATATCTCTCTCACAACTTTCATGCATTACACATATCAATCCACATCTACAAGCATGGCTAAGCATTAAGTAATCAAAGCGTATATTCCCTTGGTTGATCTCAAGTCATTGGGTTCCTACCTCATGAACTACAAAGCATCATATTATGTAACCAGTCCTACTCATGCAAGTGTTTGAGAACATACCTAATGCAGTAAAACTGGGTACTGGAAAGTATGATCAAAGTATGAACTTGCCTTGTACTGTTGATGTAGATTCTTCTCACTCATAACTCATGATAGATCTACACTTCGATCAATCTATCAAAAGCAAGCAATAGTAACCACACATAAGCATTCACTCAAAAGATCGGAAAGAACGAAGAAAACACTTAAGAAAACTTCGAAAACAAGAGAATAACTCTTGCAACAGAAAACAATTTCTAACAGTACCAGAATTAAGTGAATTTGGCCTTATTAGAAAGTTTAGGTCAAGAGCTTTGATTTGCAAAAGAATCAACTAAATCAGAGTTACGAAACTCAAGTTATGATAAAAACAAGTTTAAATTAAAACTATTTGAATTCAAATTTTAAAACTTTCAAAAACATGTTTCAGTTGTTTTACTGGATAGGGCGGATCGTAACGAAGACGTGGGCGGTGGTTTCGTTGGATTTGGACGAAGGTGCAAAAAGTTGTGATAGAACGAAGATGAGGGACTAATCTGTAAATAAAATATTCACGGATGGGTCCCTGGCCGAAAATTAAAAAAAACTAACGAGTGAACGCTCGCTAACAGTAATTAACGAACGAAAACGTTCACTGAAAGATCTAAACGAACGAATATTCACTAATTAACCCTACCTAAAAAATAAACTGATCTAATAAAAAACGAACAAAACAAAAAACGCGCGATTTCGTTGGCGGTTTTACCGGTTCGGCAGCGGTTTTTGGCGAAAAACCATCGAAGCGGATCGAGCGGTGCGGCTTCGGGCGGTTCCGGCGACGCGTGGGGGCGGCGGACGGCAGCGGGTCGTTGGGGCGAGCGGGCGGAGCAAGGCGGCGGAGTCGGGGGCGAGCGGACGGTGGAGTGCGGTGGTGTAGAGCAGCGCGGGGCAGCGCGAGAGTGCAGCGGTGAAGCAGGAGGAGAAGGCGGCGGGGCTCGGGCGTATTTAAAGGCGGGGGAGGCGGCTTCTTGGGGAAGGGGGCAGGGAGGCCGAGACGGCCACAGCGTTGTGGCGCCAGGCGGCCGGGCTCCGGCGAACTACCGAGCGGAATCCGCTCGGGGACGGAGGCGGCACGGCTGGGCTGGACCTTGGCCTCACCCGATTGGCTGGGTCGGCCCAGTTCGGCGGATATTTTTTATACGGTGAGACAAAAGGAATAAAACAAAAAGAAATAAAAATATTATATAGGCATATAATATATCAAAAATTTCAGAAAAAGAATCTCTACAACATGATTTTTTTAGGCATCAAATGAAATCCTCACAAATTTAAATAAATCAAATAGTGCTACTTTCGCAATAAAATCCAATAAAAATCATTTTAAAATGACAAAATGATATCAAATTTATTTCTCTCCAATTTTCTAATGTAGGGAATCATTTTACCCTATTTTCCATATATTTTATTTTTGGAGAAAAATAATTTGAATAAAACCCAAATAACACAAATTTGCAAATAAATTTCAAAATACTTCAAAGGAACTTCCAACTCATATTTCATGTAATTTGAAGAAGTCATTTTATCTTCTCTCGGGAAAATCATTGAGTTGCATAATGTTTCTGAATTTAAAATATTTCAAGAATGGAATTCAAAATCCTTTGTTTCATTTATGTAAATGGAAGAAGTCATATCATCTTCACTCTAGGGTTTTGTGTTGAAATGAATTTGATTTCACAGAGATCATAAATGCAAAGTGAAAGTTTGGGAAAGTCATTTCATTCCCTCTCATTTAACTTTCAAAAGTTTCAAATTTCACTCAATTTCACACAGCACATCAACAAGCAAATCAAAACTATCTATTTAATATAACATTCCAAAATTTAGAATTTTGGGATGTTACAAACCTACCACACTTAAAATGAATCCCGTCCTCGAGATTCGAAGAGGCTAGCAAGAAATGGGCTGGGGTTCGGGGTCTCCTAACAAATCCATTGATCGGTATGGTCTAGTGTGCTACCACACTTAGAGTGATGGTTACGGTTCCTTCAAAACTCAAGTACTCCATCCTTATTGTTGGCAGTGTCAATCTTATCAAATCATCAACATAATTCCTTCTCTAGGCTCTTCCGGTGGTGGCATAACGTTTGTCCTCAATTCCTTATGTCCCTTTCATTCTTGGTAAGGTTCTTCCGAGATTGGTTCTTCTTAGCTGACAGGTCTGGCACCAATACTAAACAATATCGATATCTCATGGTGGTCATGAAACAATTTGATTGGGTCCCTGCAGAAAACGGGTCTAGGCTTCATTCTCACCGTATATCCTACGGTTGGCAACAACTGCCTTGTACAGGGAGAATTGCTATACCATTCTAATGTTTAAACAAGGTTTTGACATTGTCGTCTCTCTACTATAGGTAAGTCACTCAGATTTACCATCCCATATAACAGAGGCGAATAATAAGAGTAAGTAGGTATGGTGATCAATCCATTCCGCACCCAAATCATTACCTTGTGTATGGTTTAGTGAATCTTGCATTCTAACACTCGATCATCCTCACAAACATTGCAGAATTTCTCTTGTCAACGAACTAACTTCGGATAAATCCATTGATTATGCAAGCCAAACAGCCATCTATCATTTCTTCACAACCCTCGGGTTTTGCGTAAACTCCTATAAGATCATCTTTTGGCAAAGTCGTAACTTCTACCAGGGGTTTTCCTTCAGCAAGAGTGTGCTTGCTTCTTTGACAGGTCCTGGGGCCTGTGAGTTATGGCTCATCTCATCACTTGTAAACCATGAACTCATCTTCGGGTTGCAACTGATTATTCTTCCAACATCCAGCTCCCTTAGCATTCTTAAATCTATCCAATTGTATTGTATCACTTCCTTCTGTTGGTACAAACTAAGATGTAATCATTCAGACTCACCATTGAGTGGTCCATTCCAAAGTCTGTCGTAACTAGCTCTTGTATTTGGGTAACGGTGATAGGTTCTACCACCCTTAAAATGAAAAACACCAGTTCCCT
Organism: Secale cereale; assembly: GCA_902687465.1. Classification (NCBI taxonomy): domain Eukaryota; kingdom Viridiplantae; phylum Streptophyta; class Magnoliopsida; order Poales; family Poaceae; genus Secale; species Secale cereale. The sequence goes on from LR738710.1 coordinate 250,189,340, forward strand.
CAAAATCCTATTCCATAAATCCTGATTTCACTCATTGCCTATATAGTAACAACTCGAACAATCCAAAATCAATACCCTGATGCTAACTGTATTGATTCTCAACTTACTATGATCTACTACATTTCCATTGCATGCTTCAACTCCACTATTTGGCCCAAGTCTCCTTCTCCTTGGGACAATCTCTAGCAAAGTGACCTGCTTCACTATAGCAGAAACATATTACTTCCGACAAGTCTCGTGGTTCCCTTGTGATTACATAGCCTCCTTAGGTCCTCGGCTTATGGGTTCACTTTAGAACTTGTATATCCTTTACTCATCCTGGGAGTCACTATTACACCCTCTTTAAATCCAATTGTACTTATTTCCTTCATACCGTTGGGGTAAGCATCATATCAAGAATAAACTCCAACTTATTTTGTGCGGACTTCGATCTTTGGAGCAACATATTCCTTTCCATTGGTCCAGTGTTCACACAGAAAAGTATTGCCCAAAAAATGCACTAGTTCCATCTGTAATTCATATTCTGCTCATATCAAATCTTTTATTACATCCTGAATCACTATTCGACACTTCAAATTTCAAAGGTGCTTCACTACAAATGTAGCCATCCACATAGTTGGGTATGGTCAAACATTCCTTCCATCTTTATTCATTTGTCCTAGGTGAGGATGCTTCAGTCCCACTAGAATTGTGCAATGTGATTCTTGAAATCATCGATCTTTTGCTTCATCCTATTGGCTGTGTGCTTCATCTCCATCATCTCTGCATGCACCCCACTCAGGCATTCCTGAGTGTGACGAAGTCTTGCTTCGAGTATTTCTCCAATCCGACGTATGGCCTCCATAGCAGCTTCACGAACAGAGTCAAAGAATGTTGTCCGCGGTACTCGGGAGATGAAAAATTATTGACCCATAGTCTTTGGGCAAACTCTTTTCACACAGTGGAGGTGTACCTCCATGTACCAAAGTTCAACTCCATTCTCCATGAAGGGATAACCCTTGTAAACTGCATCTCCTTCCAGGTGAATATGCTTCATCATGTCCTTCAGGATTTTTGGGTAATCCTGATCGCTAGTCAGGATCATGATCGTTTTCGGACCCTTGAGAAAGGACTCGTAAAGGGTTGTCATCTGTAGGTATAAGATAGAAGGGGTACTCAGGATAATGTGTGTATGTCCATGGGTGAAATGTGGTTGTTTGTCCGAGAAAGGTTTGGGGTCAACTTGTCCATGGGTTCTAGGTCTTAGTCTGGGTGAGATAGCAAGAGAGGCACTCACAATCACCCAACAACTCATAACCATTCATATGAGATTCCAAACATATCACCTTCTATTGCTTCACGAACTATTACAATTTTCTTTCCATAAGTCAACTCAACATCGTAATAAAAGTGTATTCCACATTTAGCTACATGCTTCATTCTAATATCCAGATCTCAACTACTCTGCTCAATCTTTCCTTTGGTCTAAACCTTCTCTTCGAAAATGCCCTACTTCCTTGCAGCGAAAACTAATGTCATCAGACAAATCTAAGGACTTCATGGTGACTATCTGATACGTCCAAAACGTATCTATAATTTCTGCTTGCTCCATGCCTCTTTTGGGTGATATTGCTATGATATTTATACACTTCCATACACTTTTGATCATATTTGGACTAACCTATTAACTCAGTGCACCCCAGTGCTAGTTTCTGTTTTCTGCTGTTTTTGTATTTCAGGTTTTCCCGTCACGAAAACTGCCAGAAAAATCCCGGAAAAATTATATATAAAATCAGCGTTCCGGAAGCTTCCACACGGTCGAAGTAGGGCCGGAGGGGGGGCCACCAGGGCTCCAGGCGCCCTGGTGGCGCGGCCCCCCTCCTGGCCGCGCCGGGGGGGCGCCTGGGCCCCCCAGGCCTCCGCTGATGCCCCCCTTTGGCATATATTTAACACGCGTCCCGAAACCCTCGAGGACGAAACCCTTTTTCGCAATCTCATCTATGTTCCGCCGCCGCCGCGCTTCCAAGATCGGGAGCACCAGGAGAACTCTTCCCGGCACCCTGCCGGAGGGGAGGATCACCACCGGGAGCCTCTCCACCACCATGGACGCCTCCCGGATGAGTTGTGAGTAGTCTCCCTTGGACCATGGGTCCATGACCAGTAGCTATGTGATGTTCTCCTCCCCTTCTTGTGCTTCACTAATTAGACCTCGTTAGCTGCCCTACATGATCAGGCACATATGTAATCCTTATGCTGTTGCTATGTTGAGTTTGCTGGGATCCGATGGATTGTGAGATTATGTTCAGATTGTGTTTGAGTAATATATTTGATTCACCTCTTTTATATTTATGTTCGTAAGTAATTCTTGCATATTCTCCGTTGATATTTATTGCTTTGGCCAAGTAGTAGGTAGTGACTCCAAAAGGGAACGTTATGCTTGATTGTGGGTTCATGCCCCTCGATGACTAGCTTGAGTGACAGAAACATGAGTCTAGGGGATGTGCTGTTGCCACAAGGGGGAAAACAACGGTGCTTGTGCCCGCGGGTGCAAGGATTGTTTACTTTACGCAAAGTTCTTTTAATGCAGTTGTCTGTTGCTTTGAGTTTACACTATGGGTGGGACTCGCAACTTAATACCAGCGAGATGTTCTGGATAGATATCTCAAGGTGGATGATTAGTAGTAGATGCAGATGGATTTCGGTCTACTTGCCTTGGCGTACCGCCCATGCTTTGAATCTCTACCTTTCTTGCAACATAGTTAGCATTGGTTTGCGCACATAATTCTGTCAATTGCCCAGCTGTAATTCGTTTACCTCACATAGCTGTTTTATCGTCTTTTGGGAGAGAGACATCACTAGTGAACATCATGGGACCCCGGTCCATATTACCATCACTGATCACATCCGCTATTTACTTTCTGCTTTTACTTACTATTTGCAATTATACCTATCACTATTATCACTTGCGTTTGATCCTTTGTAAACGACAAGGCCGGAGGGATTGACAACCTCCCTGTACTCGTTGGGAGCAAAGTTATTTGTATCTGTGTGCAGGTCCACGTTGATTGCTAATATCTGGCGCCGTTAGCAGTTGACACCTTCTTGTTGAAACTAGGAGTCTCAGGGGAAATCGATCCTTGGTATCTTTGCCAAGGGAAAACTTCCGCTACACTACATCTCAAACCTTCCACTTGGGGTAACCAACGAGGGGCGAGAAGCCATCAAGCAAAGTTTTCTGGCGCCGTTGCTGGGGACTCCACTCTTCAAGATAGGGGAGTTGCACGCTATCTTTTACCTTTGCTTTTTAGTCTTGTTAGTTTACCTTTCAGCTTTGCTTTAGTATCTTTTATCGAAAATCACAAAAATAGTTATCTTGCTTGCTTGCTGCTATGGGTTCCACCGAGAACACCAAGTTGTGTGACTTCACTAGTCATAACAACGATGACTTTATTTGCACGCCTATCACTACACCTGCCACTTCAACACCTTCTTATGAAATTAAACCTGCTTTACTGAACCTAGTTATGAAAGATCAATTCTCCGGTGCTGGAGATGATGCTGCTTTACACTTGAACAATTTTGTTGAACTTTGTGATATGCAAAAGTACCAAGAAATAGATGGTAATATTGTTAAGCTTAAGCTTTTTCCTTTCTCCTTGAGAGGAGGAGCTAAAATTTGGTTTCAATCTTTGCCTAGAAATAGCATAGATTCATGGGACAAGTGCAAAGATGCTTTTATTGGAAAATACTATCCACCTGCTAAAATTACCCAACTAAGAAGTAACATAATGAATTTTAAACAATTGGATAATGAACACGTTGCCCAAGCTTGGGAACGTATGAAATCTCTTATCAAGAACTGCCCTACTCATGGTTTGACTACTTGGATGGTTATCCAAACTTTTTATGCAGGCTTGAACTTTACCTCGTGGAACTTGTTAGATTCGGCCGCGGGAGGAACCTTTATGTCAACTACACTTGGTGCTGCCACGAAGCTTCTCGATGAGATGATGACCAACTATTCCAATGGCACACCGAACGCGCTCCAACAGGTAGGAAGGTAAACTCTGTCGAGGAGATTTCCTCCCTAAATGAAAAAGTTGACTTGATCATGTCTCTACTTTCGAAGCAATCTTCTATTGATCCTCGTGATGTTCCTTTAAATTCTTTGATTGCTCAAGAACAAGTAGATGTGAACTTTATCTCTAGAAACAATTTTAATAACAATGCTTATAGGAGTAATTTTGGTAGCAATCCTAGACCATTCCCCTCTAATTCTTATGGGAACAACAATGCTTATCCTAGCACCAAGAACTCCACTACTGAACTAGAGATTATGCTTAAAGATTTCATCACTACCCAAAAAGCCTTTAATAAGAGTGTAGAAGAAAAACTAAACAAACTAGATGATCTCTCTTCGAAGGTAGACAATTTAGCCCATGAGGTAGAATTGCTTAAAATTAGAACTTCTCCTCTTGAGGAGAGGAAGGTCACTCCTATGAATGCTATTCAAGTGCAAATTAATGAAAACATTAGGATGTTGGCTAAACTTAAAGAGAGATGGGCTAGAGAAAGGGAGGAAGAAGATAGAATTAAGAACCTTCCTACCCACCACACTGTTGCTACTATCCAAGTTGTTGAGGATATCCAAACTCTTAGCACCCAATGCACTCCTGGTCCCGTTGGACCTATTAATGGTGATGCTATGACTATAGAAACTACCAAACAAGTGAGCCTAAAGGACACCACTACCACTTTACTTGATAGTAGTGACCTTGATTTTGATAATTGCACTCTTACCGAAGTTATTGATTTCTTTCACAAGATGTCTAGAGATCCCCGCACTAGCACGCTTAACCTTGCCTTCACCGAGCATATCACTAATGCTCTCATCAAAGCTAGGGAGGAGAAACTTAGAGTAGAAGCCTCCATACCTAGAAAGCTAGAAGATGGTTGGGATCCTATGATTAAAATTAAGTTGAATAACTTCTCTTGCTATGATTTATGTGATGTTGGAGCTAGTACCTCCGTTATGCCCAAAAGAATATATGATATGCTTAAATTGAAACCTTTTGATTCATGTTCTTTTGGTGTTCGTCTCGTTGATTCTTCCATAAAGAAACCTTTGGGGAGGATCGACGATGTTCTTATCATTGTCAATGACAATTACATTCCCGTTGATTTTACTATTATGGATATTGAATGTGAACCTTCTTGTCCAATTATTTTGGGACGTCTTTTTCTACGCACAGTTGGTGCTATCATTGACATGAAAGAGGGGAATATAAAATTCCAATTTCCTCTCAAGAAAGGGATGGAACACTTCCCTAGAAAGAAGATTAAGTTACCTTTTGAGTCCGTTATACGGGCTAGCTATTCTTTTACTCTTGATAAAACTTGATCTCTATGCATTATGCCTAGCTTAAAGGCATAAAAGAAAGCGCTTTTGGGAGGCAGCCCACATGAATAAAATTTTATTTTGCTTTTGTTGTGTCTTTATGTTGTTACTACAGTAGCATCATCATTGTATCTTTACTTTTCAACTTTGTGCCAAGTGTAGCCTCTGATTGCAAGAAAGTTCAAAAGTTGTGACGTGCTGTCCAGGAAACAGATTCTATCCTTGGATAGAAAAATTCGTATAAAATCACCAGATCATCTTTTTGATCTGAATTTTTTCGACAGCGTGCTCTATACAATTGTATTTCGTGCGTCTGTTCTGAGTTTTTTGATTAGAGTTGCAGAAGTACCCCGAAAAAATCATTTACTACCTGCTGTTCTGTTTTTCACAGATTCTGTCCTGTTTTGCCTTTCCTTCATTTTGCAAACCTTGAGCTTGCTTTTTCTTTGCAAAAACCTTTTGGCAATCTTGAGAAATAGTAGACCTTCAAGAATATCCTTATTTCCAGCAAGGAACAATTATGTTATTAAGGGTACTAACCTCGCTAATCGGATTATGATGAGTTATGTATGAAGGGAGTTTTCAAGTGTGCGAGGGAAGATGATAAAAAGATTCAGGAGTGTCAAGCGCTCAAGCTTGGGGATGCCCCCATGCACCCCCAAGAAATATTCAAGAAGACTCAAGCGTCTAAGCTTGGGGATGCCCCCGTGCATCCCCTTCTCCATCAACATTATCAGTTCGTCTTTCGTTCCACTATATTTTTATCACTTCATGTGTTATGTGCTATGCTTGGAGCGTCTTGCTTTTAGTTTTCCTTTTTAGTTTTCTTTAGCTTTTCATAACGAGTTGGAACTCAGCTTTCTTTGTGTGGGAGAGAAACACGCTCCACTTCAACCTAGAACATAACATAGAATTTTCATGTCTATCTTTCCTGTGTGTGTTCTTTGTCTTTCAATAGCTACTGTCATGCTTAGCTCTTAGTTTTCATGCTTATCTTTTTAAAGAGCTTTTGTTTAGTTGGTTGCTTGAACTCTCTTTAGTTATCATGCTTATCTTATTAAGAGAGTTTGCTTCTGTTGCATTGGTCGATATGTCTATGATAAAAATGCTACGTGCATAATGGTGCTTAGTAGTTCATGTTTTCTTATGGTTAGTCTCAAATAGCTGGGGGGTTCCCAATGTGTTATTGGAGTACCAACATGATTTGTTTGTCTATGATGTGGTATGGTTTAGTAATATCTTCCTTCAAGAATTTATTTTGATTGACTTGGCGTATGCTCACGCATATTTAAGACTGTAAAGAAAGTCTGTCAAGCCTTGATGATCTTTTATTTCTGAGTAGCGATATAACTTCCATGCCTGATTCAATGTTGCTTTGTCGCTCTGCATGATTATGACCGTCATTGCTCTTTTAGTTGGTCGCTCCCAGTCTTTTGCTAACCTCCACCTGTACTAAGCGGACTGACTGCTTGTGCATCCAAAATCCTTTAAACCAGTTATGCCATATGAGTCCACCATACCTTCCTATACATGGTATTTACCTGCCATTCCTAACGAAGACTTTCATGTACCATCTCGAAAATTATTCAAAAAAGCATTCCTATTTTGTGCCTCTGTTTTAGTTCATGAGGAAGTAGTAGTTAATTCATGATCTTTTTAAGTTGGACAAGCTTCACCCCGGGATTGCATGTCTAATGTGCAAACCCATAATACGAGAAGGAACTGGCAAAGAGTGCGCCCGGCTCAAAATTAATATAACAAACAAACCCTCCTTCACGCTTTGTTCATGAGAAATCAGAAAACGTTGGCAGTGATAAACAAAGGAGATTAAGAGGATGTGATCATCCTCATTCGGGAGCCGTTCCTCGAAACTTGTCCATCTCAAGAAGTGATTGAGTTGTCTGCTAGCATTCGTTGACGAAACATGCATAATCTAAAAATAATAATTATTACCTCTGTTTTTAAAACCAAGAGCTCTGGTACATGTTTTGTCTTTGTTTCTGATCACGGGTTTTCAACCTTGCCAACAAAAGCCACGGTTCGAGAGTCTCCACCTTCTTTAAAGCACCAACTATTAAGAGCATGATTGTCATTCTGAGTGTAATGTGCATTGTCCCAAAGTAGCATTGTCTTTTGCATGATTGTGATATCGTTTATTCTGAAATCATTGTATCTAGTCATCACTTAAACCTTGGAGGTGCCCCTGCATTTATGTTTTGCTTCACTAAAGGGGGCAAGCGAGATATCATTTTATCATATTTGCACACCATGCTCATTACAAATCTATTTGATGTTTCAGTATCATGTTGTAAAACTTTCAATTCTTTGTGATTTTCTCATGAGGCAACTTAATTACTACAGATTCATTGTCTTAGTAAGCTTTTGTCATATGACTATGAAAAGTCCTTATATGGTTAATAGCATGTCACCACAGAAATTATGCTTGTTATCATTTACCTACTCGAGGATGAGCAGGAATTAAGCTTGGGGATGTTGATACGTCCAAAACGTATCTATAATTTCTGCTTGCTACATGCCTCTTTTGGGTGATATTGCTATGATATTTATACACTTCCATACACTTTTGATCATATTTGGCCTAGCCTATTAACTCAGTGCACCCCAGTGCCAGTTTCTGTTTTCTGCTGTTTTTGTATTTCAGGTTTTCCCGTCACAAAAACTGCCAGAAAAATCCCGGAAAAATTATATAAAAAATCAGCGTTCCGGAAGCTTCCACACGGTCGAAGTAGGGCCGGAGGGGGGCCACCAGGGCTCCAGGCGCCCTGGTGGCGCGCCCCCCCCTCCTGGCCGCGCCGGGGGGGCGCCTGGGCCCCCAGGCCTCCGCTGATGCCCCCCTTTGGCATATATTTAACACGCGTCCCGAAACCCTCGAGGACGAAACCCTTTTTCGCAATCTCATCTCTGTTCCGCCGCCTCCGCGCTTCCAAGATCGGGAGCACCAGGAGAACTCTTCCCGGCACCCTGCCGGAGGGGAGGATCACCACCGGGAGCCTCTCCACCACCATGGACGCCTCCCGGATGAGTTGTGAGTAGTCTCCCTTGGACCATGGGTTCATGACCAGTAGCTATGTGATGTTCTCCTCCCCTTCTTGTGCTTCACTAATTAGACCTCGTGAGTTGCCCTACATGATCGAGGCACATATGTAATCCTTATGTTGTTGCTATGTTGAGTTTGCTGGGATCCGATGGATTGTGAAATTATGTTCAGATTGTGTTTGAGTAATATATTTGATTCACCTCTTTTATATTTATGTTCGTAAGTAATTCTTGCATGTTCTCCGTTGTTATTTATTGCTTTGGCCAAGTAGTAGGTAGTGACTCCAAGAGGGAACGTTATGCTTGATTGTGGGTTCATGCCCCTCGATGACTAGCTTGAGTGACAGAAACATGAGTCTAGGGGATGTGCTGTTGCCACAAGGGGAAAACAACGGTGCTTGTGCCCGCGGGTGCAAGGATTGTTTACTTTACGCAAAGTTCTTTTAATGCAGTTGTCTGTTGCTTTGAGTTTACACTATGGGTGGGACTCGCAACTTAATACCAGCGAGATGTTCTGGATAGATATCTCAAGGTGGATGATTAGTAGTAGATGCAGATGGATTTCGGTCTACTTGCCTTGGCGTGCCGCCCATGCTTTGAACCTCTACCTTTCTTGCAACATAGTTAGCATTGGTTTGCGCACATAATTCTGTCAATTGCCCAGCTGTAATTCGTTTACCTCACATAGCTGTTTTATCGTCTTTTGGGAGAGAGACATCACTAGTGAACATCATGGGACCCCGGTCCATATTACCATCACTGATCACATCCGCTATTTACTTTCTGCTTTTACTTACTATTTGCAATTATACCTATCACTATTATCACTTGCGTTTGATCCTTTGTAAACGACAAGGCCGGAGGGATTGACAACCTCTATGTACTCGTTGGGAGCAAAGTTATTTGTATCTGTGTGCAGGTCCACGTTGATTGCTAATATCTGGCGCCGTTAGCAGTTGACACCTTCTTGTTGAAACTAGGAGTCTCAGGGGAAATCGATCCTTGGTATCTTTGCCAAGGGAAAACTTCCGCTACACTGCATCTCAAACCTTCCACTTGGGGTGACCAACGAGGGGCGAGAAGCCATCACTATCTTGGTTCACTGGGTTCTTGGCCTCCTTGTTGGGCAGTTGCTAGCATAATGACCTAAATCCTTGCACGTGTAACATGTGATGTGACTTAGGTCCTTTCCACAGAAATTGGGTTGTTCTAGTGACACATGCTCTTTCTCTTCCTCGACTTCTTCGTTCCAATCAATTATTCTATCTTTTGTGGATCAAACTCCACTTCTTCTGTCGAGAAGTCTCCCAGATACTCTTGAATTTCCTTCGTGCAATACTGTGAAATATGTCCTTTTTCCTCCACATGAGTAGCAAGCACGGGAATAATATCTGTTTAGGCTTTCTCCATCAAGGTCGTCAATATCTTCCTTCATCGCGGATTCCTTTGAAATTTCCTCGAGGGCTACTTTCATTGCTTCTTTCTCCCGTTGGATAAGTCTTTGCACCATGGGGTAAATGTGACACTGAGCAGGGTAGCGGGTAGTCCCTTCACACAAGAAACAAGTAATCTGCCTAGTTGGGCATTCTTCAGCAGGGTGACTTTCTTCAAAATGAGGGCATTCATCCTTGTGCTCCTTCTGGGTGTGTCCTATTTCTCCACAAATCCTGCAGGCACAAGGTTTCTTTTTAGGGTTGTCACCATGCTTTCGGATGAGACGGGACTTTAACAGAGTCTTCTTGAATTCCTCCCAACTCTTTGCTCCACTACATCCTTGTATGGCTTGATGCATTTCCACCATGTTGCAACACTTTTTCTGAAGTACTGAAGAGCATATTGAACCTCATACTTCCTTGCAACCAAATTCTTCCTGAAGTGATCCTCCATGTTTTGTATTCATAGCTCTGCCTCCGGCTGGGTCATCGGTCCATGGAATACAAGTCTATCTTCATTCATTCTCTATTGGGTCTAAGGGTTTTGGGATGAGATTCGGGTGGTGGAGAGAGATACACTCAATACAAACAATAGTTTTGAAAAGACAGGTTTTGTTTTGTGGCCGTCAGAAAAATATCAAACAAATGACGGCTCACAATCATCGCCTCTAACATAAGTACATAACAGGGGTTTGGTCTTCTAAAGGTCAACATCTCTTCAAAGTTGTCAACACTTCATATATTTGGAGTATCCACTGTTGTAGCTTCAACACTTCTAATGCATGGTGAAATCCCCTTTACTCCGAAGTGGTCAGAATGGAAAAGGGTATAGTCTAGCTATTTAAGGTAAAAAGGGGGATTTGTCAAAGCTCAGAAAAGAAGAGAGGTAAAGAATCTTTTTGAAAATAAAGTTTTAGAGAAATCTTTTTCTATGGGCTTTCCAGTTTCTAGGGTCACGTCCAACAGTCAACATGTGCTCTGATACCATCTTGTAGCGACCCGACCCGAATGGATCAAGTATATGTGCTTAACTGTCATCCCTGGGTTGGTATCCTGACACACACAGTACTCGGGGATTTATAACAACGGTAAATCACATGTATAAAGTAATGTAAATACTACTACCTCAATCCATATAGCGGAAGCAACAACAAAGTTGTGGATTCCCATCAACACCAACGGCAAAGTTGAGTGTAGACAGCGCAACCCTAACGTAACACTTACTCGTCGAATAAATTCATGCAACATGAGACGTTGCAGCCATGTAGGTCAGTACATTGAATGTACTGGCAAATTCACACCATAGAATAATGATGAACAACATCTATCACTACATGCATATTTGGCTGGTGGAGGCTTTAAGGTTGTTTTTGCATAAAGCTGATTTTTCACTACCACAAAGAAATACATTTTATTTACTACTCAGTTGAATTAAGCAATATTGAGAATGGTTCCACCATCTCAAATCCCCAAAATTACCAAAGTTACTAACCCAACCATTTTATTATTAGATCAAGTGATGAGATCAATAAATAATCCACTTCTAGATACTCAAAGATGTCCATAACCGGGGACACAGCTACTCATGAATAGTTTGTACACGTTGTAGTGGTTGTGCACTTTTTCCCACAAGACTCGATCCCGTTTGATTTCTCGCACTGCATGGTGTTTGAGAAACGGATCACCAAGACGCAGTCTTTCAGAAGCATTAACTCTTAACCCTGGGTAGACCGTACCACCTACACCCGATACATCTGCTAGTCTACCACGAAAATATGTCACACAACATACTCAACTATGCCAGAGCCTATAACGGCTTGTGGCTGCACATGGAAGTTTCTAGGCATGAAAATATCATATGATCCCTTTGATCCTGGGTGGCATTCCAATAGGGTGATCACACGGGTCCTCCCGGATCCCCTAGGGAAAACACTGGTTTCTCCAGGTGTCCGGGCAAACCATTGGGTGCTCCAGGGTGCCACAACCAATCCACCCAGATGTGTATTAAATGTCCAGCTTAAAGTTTCCCTTAGTTAAATATCTCTCTCACAACTTTCATGAATCACACATATCAATCCACATCTACAAGCATGGCTAAGCATTAAGTAATCAAAGCGTATATTCCCTTGGTTGATCTCAAGTCATTGGGTTCCTACCTCATGAACTACAAAGCATCATATTATGTAACCAGTCCTACTCATGCAAGTGTTTGAGAACATATCTAATGCAGTAAAACTGGATATTGGAAAGTATGATCAAAGTATGAACTTGTCGTGTACTGTTGAGGTACATTCTTCGCACTCAGAACTTGTGATAGATCTACTCGTCACACTCTTATCAATCTATCATAATCAAGCAATAGTAACCACACATAAGCAATCACTCAGAAGATCGGAAAGAACGAAGAAAAGACCTCGGAAAACTTCGAAAACAAGCGAATAACTCTTGCAACAGAAAACAATTTCTAACGGTACCATAATTAAGTGAATTTGGCCTTATCAGAAAGTTTAGGTCAAGAGCTTCGATTTACAAAAGAATCAACTAAATCGGAGTTACGAAACTCAAGTTATGATAAAAACAAGTTTAAATTAAAACTATTTGAATTCAAATTTTAAAACTTTCAAAAACATGTTTAAGTTGTTTTAATCGACAAAGGGGATCGTAACGAAGACGTGGGCGTTGGTTTCGTTGGATTTGGACCAACGAGCAAAAAATTGTGATAGAACGAAGATCAGGGACTAATCTGTAAATAAAATATTCACGGATGGGTCCCTGGCCGAAAATTAAAATAAAAAGGAAAAGACTAACGAGTGAACGCTCGCTAACTGTAACTAACGAACGAAAACGTTCACTAACAGACCCAAATGAACGAATGTCCGCTAATTAACCCTAACAAACAAATAAACCGATCTAATAAAAAAACGAACAAAACAAAAAACGAGCGATTTCGTCGGCGGTTTTACCGGTTCGGCAGCGGTTTTCAGCGAAAAACCATCGAAGCGGATCAGGCGGTGCGGCTTCGGGCGGGGGAGCAAAACCGGCCGGCGGCGAACACCGGCGTGGTTCCAACACCAGGTGGGGGCGGCGGATGGCGGTGCGGCGTGCGGGTGGAGCGAGGCGGCGGCGTCGGGGCGATCCGGCGGTGGAGTGCGGCGGTGGCGGTAGTGTAGAGCAGCGCGGGGCGGCGCGAGATTGCGGCGGCGAAGTAGGAGGAGAATGCGGCGGGGCTCGGGCGTATTTAAAGACGGGGGAAGCGGCTTCTTGGGGAAGGGGGCAGGGAGGCCGAGACGGCCAAGGCGCTGTGGCATAAGGCGGCCGGACTCCGGCGAACTCCCGAGTGGAGTCCGCTCGGAGATGGAGGCGGCGCGGCTGGGCTGGGCCTTCGACTGGCCCGATTGGTTGGGTCGGCCCAATTCGGCAGATATTTTTTTAGTGAGACAAAAGGAATTAAACAAAAAGAAATAAAAATATTATATAGGCTTATAATATACCAAAATTTTCAGCAAAATAATCTCTACAGCATGAACATTTTTTTGGCATCAAATAAAATCCTCACAAATTTAAATAAATCAAATAGTGCTATTGTCGCAATAAAATCCAATAAAGATCATTTTATGTCAGGACCAGTCTTTCAGTAAAATAATTACCGGAAGACCGACCTTTTTATTAAACCAGCGAGGAAGAATACTTCTTGCTGGTAGACAATTCCTTAATACAGAATTCCAGTACACTGAATATTATACAAGGTTGAGCTGGGGTTGCCCAACAATTTTATTACAAGCGCGCCAATATAGTACATAAAGGCGGATATGACACAAAGGCAGGGTCGCATACTACTAACTCGTTATAAAAGGTGGTGGTTATGTCACAATGAAGCGGGTGACGAGACTCCAATATAATACAGTTCATCGAGCGTCGGAGTGAGACCCGATGAAGTTATTTGGTGGTAGGCGGAAGCGGTTATATAACAGTGATCAATTCCAGGATCGCAAGAGACTGACTGGGACTGCACTTGACGTCGGACTCGCTATCGAACTCTTCATCCATGAGATCGCCTTCATCCACATCTGGCCAAATCAACAAGGCAGGTGAGTACTTTGAATGTACTCGCAAGACAGTTCGGACTTAAGATATAATAAAAGCAAAGCATGATACGTATGAGTATTCTAGCAAAATGCAACCATTTAATAATATTAGTGTGCTGCATATATAAGAAAAATAGAAGTCGGGTGGTAATCCTCCCGAAATCCATAAGATAAATAAAAGGAGACCAAACGAGTGTCTGAGTGATGCCTCGTGAGAGAATAATAAAAGAAAACATGCCACAGTCGGGCGTCTGAGCGACACCACATAAAGGGCTTATAGCAAAAATAAATAACAAGAATGCCTCAGTCGGACGTCTGAGCGACATCACATAAAGGTCTTATAAATAAAAGAATGCCACAGTCGGACGTCTGAGCGACATCACATAAAGGGCTTATAAATAAAAAGAAT
>LR738710.1:250203791-250228485 GCA_902687465.1 Secale cereale
GTCGGACGTCTGAGCGACATCACATAAAGGGCTTATAAACAAAAAGAATGCCACAGTCGGACGTCTGAGCGACATCACACAAAGGGCTTATAAACAAAAAAGAATGCCACAATCGGACGTCTGAGCGACATCACATAAAGGGCTTATAAATATCAATAGTATAAGGATGAAATACTTCAGGGAGTAACTCAAGGCAGAGACTATCGGTTAGTTCATCTACCAAATGAACTTGAAAGACAAGAATGGTCACTACTCTTATTACTATCAAGAATATACCAAAGACGGTCACTGGGTTGACACACGAAGATTTGACCCTAGGCCATAAACATGGCTACTTGAAGGATTTAACTCTACAGAGCTTGTACTATTGAATCATGGCCAACGGATTCTACTAGCCACGGGGACTAGTTCTGTCTATGGTGTTTTAGTAGAAACCCAACTAACCAGTACACACCCATTTCACATCATGTTGTCCGGAATCTCCCGTGACAACATTCACGAAAAACTTTAAGACGGGGAGGCTACAACCTCGAATAGCATGGGATCAAATTTATTTATGCGCGCTCTAAGGGGTGCCCCCCTCTCGGTCCCAACCGGAAACACCCATGCCCCCTGACCGGATGACGGGCTTTAATCCAGGGCCATGGAACCCTCATCCCGGCCCCTCTACTTGGTGTGTACTCGGAAAGTGGTTTACAACTGACTAGACCGCAATCTTAACAGACGGCCTATGATAGTACCAAAAGGAGATGAACGGAATCACGACATGATCTCCGTTGATACTAAGTTAACCAACTGTTGGCATGCTCCAACAATACCAGTATACCACCCATCATGTCACCACATGATCGAGGTGGCTCAACCATTATCATTTGGGGCTCACCCGAAGCTTGCATGCATGAAATATAACCATACACAAATGCTTATATGTCCATGCTTATGAAAAGAACTACTCGAGCAAACATTCAACACATCCATCATATCAAAGGTTCAAACATGCTTGCCTGGTTCTGAGAAGTCGGAGTCTAACTCGGTGTGGTTCGCGGCTCCGTCACGTCCTTCGGTATCTACGTATTCAAACAAATGGATACTAACATAAATACCGCGCATGCAAATAAAGTTGCTCCAAAAAATTTCACATAAATATGATGAAAAACTAGACAAAAAACTAAAGAGGACAGAAAAAGAATCAACTCAAAATCATTTTTAGTTTAAAAGATATTAGAGTTTCTGTCCAGGGACTCATCTGTAATGAAACAGAAAAATTCCAGGGGCTAGAATAGAAAACAGAAAAGCGAACCGGTACGCAGTACACCATCTGAAGAAGAAAACGTACTTTTCCCGAAGGCGCTTTACAAAAAAACGGTTTGGGGAGAGATGAGAGGCTGACGAGGGGTCCCACTCGTCGGGTTTGAACTCTGAGACAGAGTCGCGCCGGCGCCAGGTGCTGCGGTGGTCGCTGGCGCCGATCCACGGCGAGCTAGGGGGAGAAAAGGGTACGTACAGCTTCCTGGTGTTCTTCTGCGTCGATTGGTGGTGGAGTTGAGCGTCGGCGAGCCCCACGTCGACGGCGACCCTGTCTCCGGCAAACGGCGGCTCGGGTGGTCGTGGGCCTCGTTGGGGAGAGTTCCTGGGGTCGAATTGAAGTGGGGGTTAGGTTTAGGTAGGTGCCAGGGTGCTACGCTCGAGTCCACAGCGACGGAGGAGCTCTCACTGGAGAGAATGCTGCTGGAGCCCGAGGCGGACGGAGTTGGCCGGAGTTGGAGAAGAAGGGCCCCTCGAGGCTCTTCCAGAGGTTGGGCGCGGTCTAGGGAGATGGTGGAGGTGTGCGGGCTCGAGAACGAGCTCGGGGGTGCTTTATATTGCCGGCCCGAGGTGGTTGTCATGAACGGGATAAGTCCGACGAGCGATTACGGCGATGCAGTGGCTGGACGGCGGGTTTAGGGGCTTGCATCGACTAGGAAGTGCACTGGTTCCATTCCCGTGCTTAACTCAGTAGGGGAGGGATGATTACGGGTTGTCCTCGACGGAACGGCCGTGCGGCACATCGGCGGCAGAGAATGCGCTCTGCGCACGCCAGGCCACGGCGACGATGTTGTAGGCGTGCGCTGGCAGTGGAGAAGGCCACGCGGAGCGCTGGGGTGACTTGGGCGGCGCCAAACGGCGTCGAGCTGCAGGATGCTCTCTGCCAGCCGCCACGGGCGGTTCTGTTGCCGTGGAAGTCGCCGGCGTGGTCGGGCCAGGGTGCCACCGACGCCCAGAAGCAGCCAAGCGAGTGTGCGGCGTGTTGGATAAGCAGGAGGTGCAGTGTGCATCGATCCAAGGCAGGCACTGGCGAGATTGTCGTTGCTGCTCTGACGAACTGACGAACTGTCGAACTGCACTGTCAACAGCTTCAGTTAGCAGTTTCTGAACCTGACAGCACAGTGCATGCTAGGTGTTCGATGAAATGATTCTGGCATGAGGGAAATGTTTCTAGGGCTGATATTTGGTGGAGTGGCCTCTTAATGCATCTAGGGGTTACCTGATTTTTCACAGAATTTTTAGAAGAAGATAAATATGAATTTCACCAAATTTTGCAAATCTGGTCCAAACTTGCAGCAGATGAAATTTGAAAATTTTTGAACTATGGACCAGTGGAACAAGATGGATTTGGGTTGTGGGTACTAAGGACTATCTAGGAAAGTTAGTTTGGAATCAAATAACAAGATAGACATGGTGGTTCCTTTGTAAATCACCTAGGTCCCCTATAAAAGACAGAAATAGTTTTTGGAGTAAATTAAATAGAGGAAAAATCCCAATAAGTTTAAAACTCACAGGAATTGATGAGAGACTTGTCTTAAGGTGTGGAGAGAGTCTTGGAGAGAAATATTTCTGTTGTGGTCATGGCAAGATGAAAGTTGGAGAGGAAGATAGGTCCAAGGTTAAACCTGAGAGGTTTAAATCAAGAAAGAGGGAAATCAAATAACCTCTTTTGAACTCAACTTGTGCTTGAGATAACACAAGAGAATACCTTCAAAACCAAAAACCAAGCCTGAGAAAACACACAAACTTTGGCCATAAATGATTTTAGAAGGGTCTTAAGAGAAGATCAAACAACCCCCTTCCAAAAGGCCAAAAGTTTGGAAGAAAAACCAAACCAAAAAAAATTTGGGGTGTTACATTTTAAAAAGGCCAAAATGATATCAAATTTATTTCTCTCCAATTTTCTACTCTAGTGAATCATTTTACCCTATTTTCCATATATTTTATTTGTGGAGAAAAATAATTTGAATAAAACCCAAATAACTCAAATTTCAAAATACTTCAAAGGAACTTCCAACTCATATTTCCTGTAATATGAAGAAGTCATTTTATCTTCTCTCAGGAAAATCATTGAGTTGCATAAAGTTTCTGAATTTAAAATATTTCAAGAATGGAATTCAAAATCCTTTCAAAACCTTTTCATTTATTTAAATGGAAGAAGTCATATCATCTTCACTCTAGGGTTTTGTGTTGAAATGAATTTGATTTCACGGAGATCATAAATGCAAAGTGAAAGTTTGGGAAAGTCATTTCATTCCCTCTCATTTAACTTTCAAAAGTTTCAAATTTCACTCAATTTCACACAGCACATCAACAAGCAAATCAAAACTATCTATTTAATATAACATTCCAAAATTTAGAATTTTGGGATGTTGCAAGTATGCACCGTTGCGTAAGGTCCTCGTGCCGAGACACCACGTGATGATCGGGTGTGATAAGCTCTACGTTCAAATAAAACGGGTGTAAAGCAGTTTTGCACATGCAGAATACTCGGGTTAAACTTGATGAGCCTAGCATGTACAGACATGGCCTCGGAACACTAGAGACCGAAAGGTCGAGCGTGAATCATATAGTAGATATGATCAACATAAGATGTTCACCATTGAAAACTACTCCATCTCATGTGATGATCGAACAGGGTTTAGTTGATTTGGATCACGTGATCATTTAGATGACTAGAGGGATGTCTATCTAAGTGGGAGTTCTTAAGTAATATGATTAATTAAACTTTAATTTAGTCTTGATAGTATTTGCAAATTATGTTGTAGATCAATAGCTTGCGTTATAGCTCCCCCTATGTTTTTGATATGTTCCTAGAGAAAACTAAGTTGAAAGATGTTAGTAGCAATGATGCGGACTAGGTCCATGATCTGAGGATTATCCTCATTGCTGCACAGAAGTATTATGTCCTTGATGCACCGCTAGGTGACAAACCTATTGCAGGAGCAGATGCAGATGTTATGAACGTTTGACAAGCTCGGTATGATAAATACTTGATAGTTTAGTGCGCCATGCTTTATGGCTTATAACCGGGACTTAGAAAATGTTTTGAACGCCACGGAGCATATGAGATGTTCCAAGAGTTGAAATTAGTGTTTCAGACTCATGCCCGTGTCGAGAGGTATGAGACCTCTAACAAGTACTTTGCCTACAAGATGGAGGAGAATATCTCAACCAATGAGCATGTGCTCAGAATGTCTGAGTACTACAATCGCTTGAATCAAGTGGGAGTTAATCTTCCAGATAAAATAGTGATTGACATAGTTCTCTAGTCACTATCACCAAAGTTACTAGAACTTCGTGATGAACTATAATATGAAAGCGATGACGAAAACGATTCCCGAGCTCTTCGTGATGCTGAAATCAACAAAGGTAGAAATCAAGAAAGAGCATCAATTGTTGATAGTTAACAAGACCACTAGTTTCAAGAAAAGGGCAAGGGTAAGAAAGGGAACTTCAAGAAGAATGGCAAAAAAGTTGTCACTCCCATGAAGAAGCCCAAAGCTGGACCTAAGCCTGAAATTGAGTGCTTCTAACTGCTAAGGAAATGATCACTGGAAGCGGAAGTTCCCCGAATATTTGGCGCATAAGAAGGATGGTGAAGTGAACAAAGGTATACTTGATATGCATATTGATAATGTGTACCTCACTAGTGTTCATAGTAGCCCCTGGGTATTTGATACTTGTTTGGTTGCTAAGATTAGTAACTCGAAACAGGAGTTGCAGAATAAACGAAGACTAGTTGAGGGTGAGGTGACGATGTGTGTTGGAAGTAGTACCAATATTGATATGATCATCATCGCACACCCCCTGTACTTTCGGGATTAGTGTTAAACCTAAATAAATGTTATTTGGTGTTTGCGTTGAGCATGAACAAGATTGGATCATGTTTATTGCAATACGGTTATTCATTTAAGTGAGAGAATAGTTGCTATTCTGTTTACATGAATAAAACCTTCTGTGGTCATACACCCAAGGTGAATGTTTTATTAAATCTCGATCGTAGTAAATACACATATTCATAATATTGAAGCCAAAAGATGCAGAGTTGATAATGATAGTGCAATATACTTGTGGCACTACCGTTTAGGTTATATTGGTGTAAAGCGCATGAAGAAACTACATGCTTATGGACTTTTGGAAACACTTGATTATGAATCATTTGATTCTTGCAAACCATGCGTCATGGGCAAGATGACTAAAACTCCGTTCTCCGGAACAATGGTGCGAGCAAGTGACTTATTGGAAATAATACATACTGATGTATGCAGACCAATGAGTGTTGATGCTCACAGCGGGTATCGTTATTTTCTCACCTTCACTAATTATTTGAGCAGATATGGGTATATATACTTGATGAAGCACAAGTCTGAAACATTTGAAAAGTTCAAAGAATTTCAGAGTGAAGTAGAGAATCATCGTAACAAGAAAATAAAAGTTTCTACGATCCGATCGCAGAGGCGAATATTTGAGTTATGAGTTTGGTCTTCATTTGAAACAATGTGGAATAGTTTCACAGCTCATGCCACCTGGGACACCACAGCGTAATGGTGTGTCTGAACGTCGTAACCATACTTTATTAGATATGGTGCAGTCTATGATGTCTCTTACCGATTTACCACTATCGTTTTGGGGTTATGCATTAGAGACAATTGCATTCACATTAAATAGGGCACCATCTAAATCCGTTGAGACAACGCCTTATGAATTGTGGTTTGGCAAGAAACCAAAGTTGTCGTTTCTTAAAGTTTGGGGTTGCGATGCTTATGTGAAAAAAGCTTTAGCCTGATAAGCTCAAACCCAAGTCGGAAAAATGTGTCTTCATAGGATACCCAAAGGAAACTGTTGGGTACACCTTCTATCGCAGATCCGAAGGCAAGATATTCGTTGCTAAGATTGGATCCTTTCTAGAGAAGGAGCTTCTCTTGAAAGAAGTGAGTGGGAGGAAAGTGCAACTTGATGAGGTAATTGTACCTTCTCCTGAATTGGAAAGTAGTACATCACGGAAACTAGTTCTAGTGATTCCTACACCAATTAGAGAGGAAGCTAATGATGATGACCATGAAACTTCAGATCAAGTTACTACTGAACCTCATAGGTCAACCAGAGTGCGTTCCGTGGCAGAGTGGTACAGTAACCCGGTTCTGGAAGTCATGTTACTAGACCATGATAAACCTATGAACTATGAGGAAGCGATGATGAGCCCAGATTTCGCAAAATGGCTTGACGCCATGAAATCTGAGATGGGATCCATGTATGAAAACAGAATATGGAATTTGGTTGACTTGCCTTATGATCAGCAAGCCATTGAGAATAAATGGATTTTCAAGAGGAAGACATACGATGATGGTAGTGTTACTATGTACAAAGCTTGACTTGTCGCAAAAAGGGTTTTTCAACAAGTTCAAAGTGTTGACTATGATGAGTTTTTTCTCACTCGTAGCGATGCTTAAGGTTGTCCGGATCATGTTAGCAATTGCCGCATTTTATGAAATCTGGCAAATGGATAACAAAACTGCATTTCTTAATAGATTTATTAAAGAAGAGTTGTATATGATGCAATCAGAAGGTTTTGTCAATCCTAAAGGCGCTAACAAAGTGTGCAAACTCCAACGATCCATGTATGGACTGGTGCAAGCATCTCGGAGTTGGAATATACACTTTGATAAGGTGATCAAAGCATATGATTTTATACACACTTATGGTGAAGCCTGTATTTACAAGAAAGTGCGTGGGAGCACTACAACATTTTTGATAAGTATATGTGAATGACATATTGTTGATCGGAAATGGTGTAGAATTTTATGGAAAGCATAAAGGATTGTTTAAAAGGAGTTTTTCAATAAAAGACCTCGGTGAAGCTTCTTACATATTAGGCACCTAGATCTATAAAGATAGATCATGACGCTTGATAAGACTTTCGATTAGTACATACCTTGATAAAGATTTTGAAGTAGTTCAAAATGGATCAGTCAGAGAAGCAATTCTTGCCTGAGTTATAAGGTATGAAGTTGAGTAAGACTCAAAACCCGACCACGGCAGAAGATAAAGAATGAAAGTCATTCCCTATGCCTCAGCCATAGGTTCTATAAAGTATGCCATGCTGTGTACCGAACCTGTTGTGTACCTTGCCATGCGTTTGGCAAGGAGGTACAATAATGATCCAGGAGTAGATCACTGGACAACGGTCAAAATTATCCTTAGTTATTGGATGACTAAGGAAATGTTTCTTGATTATGGAGGTAATAAAGAGTTCGTCGTAAAGAGTTACGCCGATGCAAGCTTTGACACTAATCCAGATGACTCTAAGTATCGATCTAGATGTGTATTAAAAGTGGGAGAAATTAGCTAGAGTAGCTCCATGCAGAGCATTGTATAGAAATTTGCGAAATATATACGGATCTGAATATATAACAGAACCGCTAACTAAACTTCTCTCACAAAGCAAAACATGATCACACCTTAGTACTCTTTGGGTATTAATCACATGGCGATGTGAACTAGATTATTGACTCTAGTAAAACCTTTGGGTGTTGGTCACATGGCGATGTTAACTATGGGTGTTATTCACATAAGGATGTGAATTATCGATATTAAATCACATGGCGATGTGAACTAGATTATTGACTCTAGTGCAAGTGGGAGACTGAAGGAAATATGCCCTAGAGGCAATAATAAAGTTGTTATTTATATCTCCTTATATCATGATAAATGTTAATTATTCATTCTTGAATTGTATTAACCGGAAACTTGATACATGTGTGGATACATAGACAAAACAGAGTGTCCCTAGTATGCCTCTACCAGACTAGCTCGTTAATCAAAGATGGTTATGTTTCCTAACCATAGACATGAGTTGTCATTTGATAAAGGGGATCACATCATTAGAGAGAATGATGTGATGGACAAGACCCATCTGTTAGCTTAGCACTTTGATCGTTTAGTTTTGTTGATATTCCTTTCTTCATGACTTATACATGTTCCTATGACTATGAGATTATGCAACTCCCGAATATCGGAGGAACACCTTGTGTGCTATCAAACATCACAACGTAACTGGGTGATTATAAAGATGCTCTACAGGTGTTTCCGAAGGTATTTTTGGTGTTGGCATATATCAAGATTAGGATTTGTCACTCCGAATGTCAGAGAGGTATCTCTGGGCCCTCTCGGTAATACACATCATAATAACCCATGAAAGCAAATGACTAATGAGTTAGTCACAGGATAATGTATTAAGAAATGAGTAAAGATAATTGCCAGTGACGATATGGAACTAGGTATGATGATACCGACGATCGAATCTCGGGCAAGTAACATACCGATGACAAAGGGAACAACGTATGTTGTTATGCGGTTTGACCGATAAAGATCTTCGTAGAATATGTAGGAACCAATATGAGCATCCAGGTTCCGCTATTGGTTATTGACCGGAGATGTGTCTCGGTCATGTCTACATAGTTCTCGTACCCGTAGGGTCCGCACGCTGAACGTTCGATGATGATTAGTATTATGAGTTATGTGATTTGATGACTGAAGTTAGTTCAGAGTCCCGGATGAGATCGGGGACATGAAGAGGAGTCTCGAAATGATCGAGAGGTAAAGATTCATATATTGGAAGGCTATATTCGGACATCGGAAAGATTCCGAGTGATTCGGTGTGACACCCCGAGACCGGTGCGCCAGGTGTCAGCCAGTTATTGGTCGTCTTTGCCATGTCATCAGCTTGCGTGTTGCATCTTGCCATGTCATCATGTGTGCCAATCATCATGTTTTCAAAACTTGCATCCGTCTGAGTTCCCTCGTCCTCTCAGGTAGACCGCCTGTCATGTTTCGTCGCGTTTGGAGCTCATTTGATAGCCCAACGGTTAACCGTGTTAACCATCGGAGGCCTTTTGTCTTTTGGCCCAGCACCCCTTTCACACAGCCCACCAAGCCCATTCTAACCCCTCCATGCTCTTGGTCGTTCGATCACGATCGCGTGGCCGTGAACGGCTCCTCATTTGGACACTCCTAGCTCCATATGCATATAAATTAGCCCTCCCCGTCCAAATTCGCGGATGAAACCCTAAAATCCTCCTCCCCGCGTCGCGGGACATGTCCGCTCTGCCTCTGGACATGTCTACCCGCCGGCCACCTCACCTCAGCCAATCCAGAGCCGCCATGTCAGCTCCACGGCCTCCCGCATCCAACCACAAGCAGCCACGTGGCCAGCCGCCTCCTCCCACCGCGCCGACCCGCCTGGCCCGCGTCTGGCTCGCCCGGCCCGACCAGCGCCGCCGCCCTTCGCCCGAGCCTCCCGCTCGCTCGGCCTCTCCTCTCGGCCGCGCCTGGCTCCGCGTGCCGGCCGCCGCCGGTCAGCCTCGCCGGAGGCCACGGCCATGGCCTCCCTCGGCCTCCGCAGTTCCCCTCGCCTCGCCTCGCCGGCTCTCCTCTGCCCTCGCCAGCCAGCCACCACAGCTGCCTCCCCTCGCCTCCCTCCGGCTCGCCGGAGCGCCTCGCCGCCGTCGCCCCTCGGTGCCATCGCCCCTGCCTCCCCCCGATCCAGGCGGGATCGGGCGGAGGACGACGACGCCGCCGCTGCTTCGCTTCCCTGGGCCGCAGCCTCGCCCCCTAGTGGGCCTCAACGCGGCGCGGTCCAGCCGGCCCGTCTCCCACTCTGGCCCAGATTCAGGCCAGGCCAGCCACCGAGCCCCGCGGCCCAACTGCCCCCTTCGGCCTGCTTCGTCTACTGGGCCGAGCCCATGGGTGAGCAGCCCCCCTCAATGATATGTTTCGCCTATGCGTCTTTTAGTTATCTTGCGCTCAGTTCCAATTAGTGATTTTGGCTAAGTCCCAGAAAAAATGCATATTATGTTGCTATGTTCATGTGGCTGTAACTAATTGTGTGTTTATCCAAATGGAGCATATGATATGTCAAAATGTTCATTGTGAAGAGTACTACATGATGGTTGCTGTAGCATGCTTGTTTGAGTTCATATTGCCATGTTAATATCTGTTGCAAAAGTGCATTTGGATGTTAAGTGCTGAAACTTGTTATGAGATGCTGATTTCACTTGCTCTTTGCTATTGATGTGTTTGTCCTCATGCCACATGTCTAGATATTTTAGAAGCACAATAATATGGTCTTTGCTGTGGTGCATTTAACTTTCCACGATATGCCTTGAGGTGACTTAAACAAGCTTGTAAACATGCCATGTTGTTATTGTTGTTTTATACTTAGTGAAAAAACTGCTAAGTCTGGAATCTATTATAACCTGATGCTATGTTTGCTTGATGCCCTAGTCAAATCCATGCTTGTTTTGGAGTGGCCAATGATCATGTCTTGTTGTCCATGTTATTGTCTATCCATTCATGCCCTTACTTGCTCATATGACCTGTTGTAGCTTATTTATTTCTTGCTCTCAAGTTGCTATAAATTATACCTGTCAGGTTTTTATCAGCATGTTCAATTTGGTGTACCTTGTTGCTATTGATCCATGCCTCCTATGGAGTTGCTCCAATGGAGTTGTTTGTTGTAGGATATGTCTACTACATGTCCATGTCCTTTATATGCTTAGTAGAGTTGATATGCTTGTTGTTTTGTGCCTCCGAAGGTAGCATCGTGATGATGTTTTTGCCTTTCCCAGATTTTGACTAAGTCTGGATAATTTTATTGCAACTTGCCATGCTTGTTTAAATGTGTTCCAGCAAGCTTTTGGGTGTGTTCTAAGTTCACGCTTGTTAAGCATCATGTCTAATTCACATCCATGCTTCTTGTTATCATGTTTGAGTGATGTAGCTTATTTCTACCTTGCTCCAAAGTTGCTATGTGGTTGTTAACTTCAGCTTTGCATTGTAACTTGTTTTGCTTGTATATTTTAGCCCGTTGCTCCATTTTGAGTGTGCCATATATGAAACTTGTGTGATTTTGCATGTAGAATCATATTATCATGTTGTTTACTTGTTTGGAGTGAGTTTGCTTGATGTTTGGGTGCATCTTGCACCGTTGCCATGCTTGTCTTGTTTTGCTCATATCTTCTAGGCCGTAGCTCCGAATTAAACAAACTTTATATGAAACTTGAATAGAATTTCATGTAGATCATCATGGTGCATGTTAACATGCTGTTTAACAACTTTAACTTATGGTTTGTTCAGATCTGGACTATTTTCAAAACATGCATATGAGGGCTTTCCGGATTTGTTATATGTAGTTTCCGGCCTCATTTAAACTTGTTGGGTGATGTTGTTTTTGAGTGCTTCCTACCTTGCTATGTTTTGCATCATATGTAGACTTGTCTTGCTTCATACTTGTTTGAGCATCTTGTCGTGTTCTTATGTTGTGTGTTTGCCGTATTGCTTGCTTCTTCTCGTTAGTGCTTGTTCCGTTACGATCGTGAGGATTCGTTCGTCTACACGTGGTTCGTCTTCAAGGCTTCTTCTTTGTCTTTTTCATGGATCCGTTCTTATTCCTTGCGGGATCTCAGGCAAGATGACCATCACCTTGGATACCTTTACTACCATTGCCATGCTTAGTTGTCTCGATGCTATCGTTATATGTCGCGCTACCCATCATTATTGTCAGCCCCTCTCCTTGTTGCCATGAAACCTCTAACCTTTGACACCTTCCCAGTGAAACCATGGTTTGGCTATGTTACCCGCTTGCTCAGCCCCTCTTATAGTGTTGTTAGTTGCAGGTGAAGATGAAGATCGTTCCATGTTGGAACTTGTTGTTTTGGGAATATCACAATATCTATTATTATTATTATTAACACACCTATATACTGGGCATGGGTGGAAGGCTTGGCCTTTTGCTCAGTGTTTTGTTCCACTCATGCCACGTTAGGAGCCGATAAACCGGCATTATGTTCCTTGATTTTGCGTTCCTTACACGGTTGGGTATATGGAGACCCCTTGACAGTTCGTCTTTGAATAAAACTCCTCCAGCAAGGCCCAACATTGATTTTAATTTGCCTCATAATAACAACTTAATTAAATAATTAAATTTGCATAGGGGGTCGCGCCCTCGGGATTCTTTTCTACATAGCAGGGGGGCTAGTGCTGATGGTGTTGGTCCCAAACGGAGAGCCTACAGGGCCACCTTGGGGAAACCCGAGGGCTGGTTTTACTTGTAGCATCGCCCATCCGGTCGTGGCCTGAGACGAGATACGCGCGGCTACTATCAGGGTGTCGACACACCGGGAGGTCTTGCTGGATTTGTTTTACCATTGTCGAAATGTCGTGTGCACCGGGATACCGAGCCTAATCGGATTTCCCTAAGATAAGGGGTAATAATTATTATTACTTCAGCTGATCGTGGGAGCTTGTGATGGGCTAAGTTGGGACACCCCTGCAGGGTTATGATCTTTCAAAAGTCGTGCCCGTGGTTATGTGGCAGATTGGAATTTGTTAATGTCCGGTTGTAGAAAACTTGACAGAGGATCCGAAGTAAAGCACACAACTGTGTGAGTAACCGTGACTGTCTCTTTTCACTTTGAGAAGAGAACACGATGGGGTTATGTTTGACTCATAGGTAGTTCAGGATCTTTAGCGATCACTACTAGTTGCGACCGTTTGCGTAGATGCTCATCTTATTCTTGTACTCGTAAGTTAGCCACCATATATTTGCTTAGTCGCTCCTGCAACCTCACCACTTTACCTCTTCCTACCCATTAAGCTTTGTTAGTCTTGTTACCCATGGTTATGGGATTGCTGAGTCCTCGTGGCTCACAGTTACTACAACAACAGTTGCAGGTGCAGGTTTCCGATGACTTGATGTGAGAGCGTTGTTCGTTGTGTTGGAGTTCTTCTTCTTCTTCTTCTTCTTCTTCTTCTTCTTCTTCTTCTTCTTCAGTCTTGGGTTAGGTTCCGGGTCGGCAGCCTGGGATAGCAGATGGATGTCTTTGTGCTTTTCCATGTTTGCATCCGTAGTCGGATGTCTTGTATTGATGATGTTGTATTCATGTGACTTGTATCTTTTGTTGTATCCCCCATGTATGTATGTAATGGTACGATGTAATGATATCCATCTTGCTAAGCACCCGAAATGCGGTTGTGCCCCAATCACGTAAGTGTCACGTGATCGGGATAGAATCCTATCTTGGTCCTGACAAGTTGGTATCAGAGCCTCGACCGACCATAGGAGCCCCCTTGATTGATCGTAGCTTGGCCGTTGTTGAGTCTAGCAGAAATTTTTTTCGGGGTCTAGTTGTATCAGAGAGTAGGAATTATTTTTATTCCCCTGCCCCTTCGTCGCTCTGGTGAGGAATCTTGACGTAGGTGTTTTGAATTACCCCTCTTCCCCTTCAATTTTTTTTAGGATCACACGGTTAGTTTTCGTTTGTTGCGTTGTCAGTCTTTCATCTGGTGCATCTCTCGTCAAGTGGACTCGACCCTCTTCTTCTTTGCAAGTTCAACCTCAGTTCTTTTCAACCGACGGTGTTTTCCCCGTCCGATGTGTTCCTTCTTTTTCACACCCGCCCACCCTTTTCTTCTCAGAGCCGGAGTCCTTAATCGAGTATCCAGCCTACTCGTGTGAACCCTTTGCATTCTTTCCCCAGTTATTTCAACTTGTGAATTCTCGTCTAGCTCGTCATTATTCTTCTCTTTTCTTCTCCGATGAATTCTCCTCTCGTTGATATTCTTCATCGTTTTCTTTTCCGGTGGATTTCAATTCAAGTATTCGGTGTTCATCATAGTCCTTTCCCTCGGCTTGGATATTCCCCTTGCTCGTTTACGTCTTGCCATTTAATCATTCCGGAGTTCCGAAGATATCTCAGGAGTTTCGTCTGTCTTCCAATTAATTCGAGGTTGTCACCTCATTCGAGTCTTTTAATCGTTCCGGTGCATTATCTCTGTTTCGATCATTTTCAACGACGGTTTTCTTTTAGTGGGCTCATAACCCACAGGTCTTTCGCAGGATCTTACCTGACTCTTTTATTTTCCAGAGTGTTCAAAAATTCTTTTAAAGTGTGACATAAGTATGGATCCCATCAGTCATATGCCTTCTTCAAGATCGCTTTAATTCTTTTCATCATTGGTTCAACCTTTGTTCTTTTCATTCTCCCAGAGCATTTCATCAATTCTTCTAATTGTGTTCCTCCGAAGGCCATATTTTCAGAAGATTTATTCATTCTCAGTTTTCAACTTCGTCCTCCAAATATTCTTCATTGATGCCTCTTCGTTCGTCTCACATTCGTCCGGTGCTTCGTTCAAGTATTCCTTATTCACTTCGTGATCTCTTCATTCTCGTCATTCAATTCCCCAAGTACTTTATTCTTCCCGGAGATTCATTCTCTTGTCTTCACTCAATTTCAAATTTTACGGTGGTTTGTTCTCTTTCATCATTTGATTTTAATTCTTCCTGATGCTTCGTTCCTTTTCTTCACTCGGCTTCAATTCTTACGGTGATTCGTTCATAATTCCTTTTCTGGTGTTATCATATCAATTGATTCATTTGTTTTCCAATCCTACCAGTGTTTCATGAAGATTTTCGCAAGTTCCCGATATATCCCTCTTTAATCATTTCAACGGGAATAAGTAGTATGTCAATCCATTGTTCATCAATTTAATCGATGGGGGAAAAGCATAACATAATTATTATTCTTCTTTATGGAGTTGATTAATCTCTTCCTTCGGAGTTTATTCTTCATGAATAAATTCTAGTTCCAAGTGCTTTAATCTTTTCTTCCCCGGAGTTCAAAGTTTTCTCGGCTATCTCGTCGTAACCCTTCTAAATCATCGCAAGGCTTTAATCTTATTATTTTCATCCCATTATCCTTTTTTCGTTACCGGTGTTCTTCATGGTGGTTCTTCATCATTTAATTCATTCTTCAAATATTCATCAGATTCTTGTTGAGCAGCTCAAGCATTATTCTTTTCTGTCCCGAGATGCAAATAATTTTCCGTATTCGTTTGAAGTGGAGTTGCATTTCTTCATTCTCGTCTATTCAATCTTTTCGTTGCGGCGGTAATTCACCTCAAGTTTCGGGATGATGTCCGTAAGTCCACAACAAGCTTATTCTTTTCGTTGTTGATTTTTCAACAACTCCGTTCATCCTTTCTTCACAAGGTTGCTTGCATTCATTCGCGGTGGTACTTGTTGTTCTCTTATCTGTTCTTTCATTGCACTCATTCATTTCTTCCGGAGGCATTGTGTTCTTCATCTTGTCAACTTCTATTTCTTGTTCCATTCCATTCATGTTCAACCGGTGTGCTATTTCTTTCATTTTCAGCCAGAGTGCTGCCCGAATTCCTTCGTGGAGATTCATTTTCTGTCTCTTATTAACCGGAGTGGTTTCGAATTAATTCTTGTTCCTTCAACTCGTGCTTCATATCCTTATCCTCTTGGTGCTCGTCTTATGCCATGTTGCTTATTTTACCGGAGCTTCTCAAATGTCGTTCATCTCCGTTCTATCCTTTCTTCAAAGTGTTCAACCTCTCAATATTATTTGGCTTCACTCTTTTGTCCTTGAAGAACTTTGTTCTTCCTTTTTTCTCTTCCGTCTCGTTCCTAAGATCTCGGGATGAGATCTCTTGTTAGTAGGGGAGTGTTGTGACACCCCGAGACCGGTGCGCCAGGTGTCAGCCAATTATTCGTCGTCTTTGCCATGTCATCTGCTTGCGTGTTGCATCTTGCCATGTCATCATGTGTGTGCATCATCATGTTTTCAAAACTTGCATCCGTCCGAGTTCCCTCGTCCTCTCCGTTGTCCGTTCTGAGCCCAGACACACTCGCACACGCCCGCGGCGCCTCCGAATAATTATTTTATGAGTGTCCAAAAAACGTTCTCGGAATGGGTTGAAACTTGGTGTGTGGTCTTATTATAGCATAGCTAGACCGCCTGTCAAGTTTAGTCGCGTTCGGAGCTCGTTTGATCGCCCAACGGTTAACCACCGCCGGAGGCCTTTTGTCTTTTGGCCCAGTACCCCTTTCACACAGCCCACCAAGCTCATTCTAACCCCTCCATGCTCTTGGATGTTCGATCACGATCGCGTGGCCGCGAACGGCTCCTCATTTGGACACTCCTAGCTCCTTATGCCTATAAATTAGCCCTCCCCATCCAAATTCGTGGATGAAACCCTAAAATCCTCCTCCCCGCGCCGCCGAACATGTCCGCTCCGCCTCCGGACATGTCCACCCGCCGGCCACCTCACCTCAGCCAATCCAGAGCCGCCACGTCAGCTCCACGGCCTCCCGTAGCCAACCACAAGCGACCACGTGGCCAGCCGCCTCCTCCCACCGCGCCGGCCCGCCTGGCCCACGTCTGGCCCGCCCGGCCCGGCCAGTGCCGCCGCCGTTCGCCCGAGCCTCCTGCTTGCTCGACCTCTCCGCTCGGCCGCGCGTGGCTCCGCACGCCGGCCGCCACCGGTCAGCCTCGCCGGAGGCCATGGCCACGGCCTCCCTCGGCCTCCGCAGCTCCCCTCCCCTCGCCTCGTTGGCTCTCCTCTGCCCTCGTCGGCCGGCCACCGCAGCTGCCTCCCCTCGCCTCCCTCCGGCTCGCCAGCGCCCTCGGCTCGCCGGAGCGCCTCGCCGTCGGCACCCCTCGGTGCCACCGCCCCTGCCTCCCCCCGATCCAGGCGGGATCGGCCGGAGGACGACGCCGCCGTCGCTGCTTCGCTTCCCTGGGCCGCAGGCTCGCCCCCCCTAGTGGGCCTCGACTCGGCGCGGTCCAGCCGGCCCGTCTCCCACTCTGGCCCAGATTTAGGCCAGGCCAGCCACCGAGCCATGCGGCCCAACTGCCCCCTCCGGCCTGCTTCGTCTACAGGGCCGAGCCCATGGGTGAGCAGCCCCCCTCTGTGCTATGTTTCTCCTATGCGTCTTTTAGTTATCTTGCGCTCAGTTTCAATTAGTGATTTTGGCTAAGTCCCAGAAAAATTGCATATTATGTTGCTATGTTCATGTGGTTGTAACTAATTGTGTGTTTATCCAAATGGAGCATATGATATGTCAAAATGTTCATTGTGAAGAGTACTACATGATGGTTGCTGTAGCATGCTTGTTTGAGTTCATATTGCCATGTTAATCTCTGTTGCAAAAGTGCATTTGGATGTTAAGTGCTGAAACTTGTTATGAGATGCTGATTTCACTTGCTCTTTGCTATTGATGTGTTTGTCCGCATGCCACATGTCTAGATGTTTTAGAAGCACAATAATATAGTCTTTGATGTGGTGCATTTAACTTTCCATGATATGCCTTGAGGTGACTTAAACAAGCTTGTAAACATGCCATGTTGTTATTGTTGTTTTATACTTAGTGAAAAAACTGCTAAGTCTGGAATCTGTTATAACCTGATGCTATGTTTGCTTGATGCCCTAGTCAAATCCATGCTTGTTTTGGAGTGGCCAATGACCATGTCTTGTTATCCATGTTATTGTCTATCCATTCATGCCCTTACTTGCTCATATGACCTGCTGTAGCTTATTTATTTCTTGCTCTCAAGTTGCTATAAATTATACCTATCAGGTTTTTATCAGCATGTTCAATTTGGTGTAGCTTGTTGCTATTGATCCATGCCTCCTATGGAGTTGCTCCAATGGAGTTGTTTGCTGTAGAATATGTCTACTACATGTCCATGTTATTTATATGCTTAGTAGAGTTGATATGCTTGTTGTTTTGTGCCTCCGAAGGCAGCATCGTGATGATGTTTTTGCCTTCGCAGATTTTGACTAAGTCTGGATAATTTTATTGCAATTTGCCATGCTTGTTTAAATGTGTTCCAGCAAGCTTTTGGGTGTGTTCTAAGTTCATGCTTGTTAAGCATCATGTCTGCTTCACATCCATGCTTCTTGTTATCATGTTTGAGTGTTGTAGCTTATTTTTACCTTGCTCCAAAGTTGCTATGTGGCTGTTAACTTCAGCTTTGCATTGTAACTTGGTTTGGTTGTATCTTTTAGCCCGTTGCTTCATTTTGAGTGTGTCCTATATGAAACTTGTGTGATTTTGCATGTAGAATCATAATATCATGTTGTTTACTTGTTTGGAGTGAGTTTGCTTGATTTTTGGGTGCATCTTGCACCGTTGCCATGCTTGTCTTGTTTTGCTCATATCTTCTACGTTGTAGCTCCGAATTAAACAAACTTTATATGAAACTTGACTAGAATTTTGTGTAGATCATCATGGTGCATGTTAACCTGCTGTTTAACAACTTTAACTTATGGTTTGTTCAGATCTGGACTATTTTCAAAACATGCATATGAGGGCTTTCGGATTTGTTATATGTAGTTTCCGGCCTCATTTAAACTTGTTGGGTGATGTTGTTTTTGAGTGCTTCCTACCTTGCTATGTTTTGCATCATATGTAGACTTGTCTTGCTTCATACTTGTTTGAGCATCTTGTCGTGTTTTTGTGTTGTGTGTTTACCGTATTGCTTGCTTCTTCTTGTTAGTGCTTGTTCCGTTGCAATCGTGAGGATTCGTTCGTCTACACGTGGTTCGTCTTCAAGACTTCGTCTTCGTCTTCTTCATGGATCCGTTCTTATTCCTTGCGGGATCTCAGGCAAGATGACTGTCGGGGGAAACTGTCCTCCCACGAGCACCTATGGGACCGGAGCCCCTTCTACGTTGCGGTAAGGGAGCGGAGGGAGCACGGAGAGCAGATCGAGGGGCACACGCGGGCAGTTTTACCCAGGTTCGAGCCGCGCGGACGCGTAAAACCCTACTCCTACTTAGGTTGTATTGAGTTCTTGGGCTTGGGAGCTTGAAGATCTACAGTACTAGCTGCACCGAGCGAGAGAGTTGTCTAGGTTTCGAACCGAACCCCCTCTACGTTGTGCATGGGCCTCCTTTTATGGCTCAAAGGGGTCACCGACAGGTGTCAACGTAGAGGAGGGTAAAAGTGTAAATTTGGTGGTAGTTGTAACAGTGCGTGAACAGTGGATGAACAGTGGTCTTCACCTAACTTTGACAGTGGGGGACAAGGGCATTAAATGCCCATCGCCGTCGACCCCAAAAGCGTCCGTCCATGCTTCTCCGTTCGCCACGGCGGTAGCCTCGTCACCGTGGCTTGCCACCGTGTGCCCCAGGCTGCACAGCCATCTGCCACGTGCCCCTGGAAGGGCCCCAGGGCGACGCGTGGGTCGATGAGCTGGAGCGCGGGCACACAGCGTAGGTTTCCCCGGCAAGCACCTTGCCGGGGTAGTGATCTTGCCGGGCCCGGAAGTTTGTCGCTCTCCGGGTCCTGCCGGGGCGCAAGGTGCGTCGAGGCATCTCTTGAGATATGTATTCCTTGGCCTTCCTGGCAAGCTCCTCTTGCCAGGGTCTTGTGCAAAAGTGATAACCTTGAGCCTGGTGCGGCCTTCCCGGCAAGCTCCTCTTGGCGGGGCCTTGATCTTCTGACTTGTATACTTTGTTCTTGAATGGCTTCATAGGGACCAGAAAGGTTCTTGGCGAGCACGTGGTAAGCCCTGCCACGGGAAGCTGCTACTGCCCGTGCACAAGTTGGGGTACTAAGGTACCCCTATCTTAGTACACCGACAGGAGCCCTCGGGCCTGGGCCACACACGGTGCCGAGCGCTGTTGGGCCAGGCCCAAGACAGTGCACGGGCACACGCGGCCCACGGCAAGCCGTATCCCCTTCCGTATCCGCCGCATCCCTCCCTAACGGCACGCGTCGATTGCGGCATCGTGGGAGAGATCGTGGCCTGTTCTTTAATGGGAAATGCGGAACGTCCCCCACTTCCCCCTTAAAAGCAAAGGAAGCAGGGCAGTTCCCCTCCATCGTCTTCATTGCGCCTTGATTCTCCAGAAACCCCCGTCGCCCTCCGCCTCCCAAAGGTCGACAGAGAGCCAAGCCCCTCCCTTCCTCCGTCGTCTCCCGCATCCGCGGCACCGTCGTCCTCCTCGCCTCTTTCCTCCCCGCCCCCCGCCATGGCTCCGAAGAGCGACAAGGCGAAGAGCGACAAGGCCAAGAAGGAGAAGTCCGAGCAGGCGGCGAAGCTGGCAGCCCTGCGGAAGAAGTGCGTGGTCTTCGCGTCGACGCTTGGCACGAGGGAGCTGCGGAACAAATACTATTTGTTCTGGGAGAGGGAGACCAAAGCTCATCCCCGCACCAGAGTCCTCCCCGCCGTCGCCGCTGACATGTTCCCCGGCGGGTACTTTTTCTTTGCCGCATTCTTCCATTGTGTTCTGTGCCCTCCGTACTCGGAGTTCTTTTGTGATGTAATGAACACATATGGCCTCCACCTCCTAGATTTCACCCCCAACGACATCCTTACGATGGCCGTTTTCGCACATCTGTGCGAAAACTATGTTGGGGTTCATCCAAATGTAGCCCTTTTCCGCCACTTCTTCATGCCTAGAGTAGAGTCCGGTGCCCCTCTCTCCGGCGGCATCTCCTGGATCTTCAGGCTGAACAAGAAGGACTCGTACTTGAAGGGAGAGCTTCGCGGCAAGTGGGAGGAGTGGAGAGCCGATTGGTGCTGGGTGCTGGAAGATAAGCCTGAGCCCTTTACCTCGCCGCGCCAGACTGCCATAGTGCGCGGCAGGGATTGGAGTGAATTGGCCCCGGAGGACAGCAAGCTTCAGATCGCCCTCATTAGGATCATTCGTCTCCGGGTCGCCAATCTGACTATTGGAGAAGTTGGATCAGATTTCCTCCGCCGCCGCATCGCCCCTTTACAAGAAAGGAAGAGGCCCGCCTGGGAATTCGGCAATGCGGCAGACATCATGAGGCTGCGCCCTGGATTGAACTACAACTTCACCGCCTTGGAGTTGAAGGGGATGGTCCGGGAGCTCTTCAAGCATGACCCGGCCCACCCGGAGTGGTTCAGACCTTCCCGGGGAGTGGTGCTGCTGTGCAACAGCACTGCCCGCGATTCCATACGCGCGATGATGCCCGAGTGCGACTCCCACGGCGTCGTCCCCACTTGGCTGGAGCCTCCACCGGAGACCGTGCTGACCTACTTCGACAACTTGGTCGAGAAGCCCCGCAACGCCGAGGAGAATAAGGGCCTCACCCGGGCTACTACTGACCGGGATATAGCTTACATCGCCTCCAGGATGGAGGAGGCCGCCGCAGCTGCGGCTGCGGGTGACTTTGGATACACTGTGGAAGAGGCACAGGCCGCGGACGCAGTGAGTCAAGCAGAGGAGGCGGAAATCCTCAAGCTGCTGATGCTTGCGCCCGAGGAGTTTGCCGGGGAGCCTTCCGTGAAGTTTGCCGGGACGAGCGAGGTTGCCGGGGGGAGCGAGGCCGCCGGGCATGGCACTGAGTCCAGCGGGCCTGCCGAGGAGGAGGAGGACGCCGGGGCTGGAGATTCTGATGAAGACTCTGGTGGCTCTCTGAATCTTGACGACGATGCCTCCTCGTCCTCGGAGAACTCTCCGCCTCCGCCAAGCCCTTCGAAGCAACCGAAGAAGCGCCTCCGCAAGGCAACTGAGACGGCGAGGCCACAGGCGCCTCGGCAGCAGCCGGCGCGCCGTGCGACGCGCGCCACCAAGACGAGCGAAGTCGTCAAGGAGGCGCCCCGTGCTCGAGCGCCAAGAGGAGGGGGGTCTTCCCGGAGCGGAACGGGTGCTCCTTCTGCCCCTCGGTCCTCGGCGACAACGGGGGCCGGGTCTTCGCAGCCCACAGCCCCGGAGACCGCCAAGTGCCCGAGGGAGCCCTCTCCTCCAGCTCCTCGCACGGGAGCACCCCAGGCGGAGTTTGACTTCTCCGCCCTCAGCTCCGATGAAGAGGAAGAGGAGTAAGTACTTGCAATTCTTTTAGTTTCTTTGATTTTGTCTTGATTCTCCTTGCTTGGTTCTGATCTTGCTTTTGTTTTGCTTCGCAGGACCTTGACCCAGCGGATGGCGAAGAGGGCCAAGATCCCTGTGGTCGAGATTGAAGACGACGAGCCCGCCGCGGCGACGGGAGATGCGCCAGCGGCAGACTTGCCGGATCAACCTGCTGCTCCGAGGAGCAGCCCCCAGCGCAGCCCCCAGCGTAAGTCTGGTATTTATCTTTCTGCTTGACGGGTGCGCTTGAGGTTATCATCTTGGTTGATGTCTTGTTGTCTTGTGCAGAAGTGGAGCCGCAGCCGCAGGAGCGCCAGGAGGTCGCCCCCGACGAGCCACTTGCTCCACCCTCCCCGCCAAGGACGAACTCCCCGACAAGGGAGAATGCTCCGCCAAGGACGGGCACTCCGCCAAGGGCGAGTAGCTCACCAAGGGTGAGCAGCCCGACAAGGGTGAGCACCCCGCCAAGGGGGGGCGCAGGCGGCCCTCCGCCAGCAGGGGCCACTACTCCGCCGCCAAGGGAGAATTCCCCAGCGAGGGACCCCGTCGTCGAAGAAGTCCGCGAAGGTAAAGTTTGTAATTTCTTCTTCCCGGATTCGTCTTTTTTGGATATTTGCTTGACGATCTTTCTTTTATTTTTCTTCTGCTAGATCCTCCCGCACCGGAGCGGATGGAGACAGAGGCCACCGCTGAGGAGCAGGTGCAAGGCGACGGCGGCAACGCCACTGCCACCGAGGGAATGGCTGGAGCTGACGAGCCGGCCGTCGAGGAGACCGCCCCAACCGCCGACGTCACGGCTGGGGAAGGGACCGGCGACCATACCGCTGGCCCGGAGGCTGCGGGAGCGCCGGACGCTGCACCGGCCGCCGACCCTTCCGCCTCCGCGGACCGGTCGGGCGTCTACTTGGAGGCCGCCAACGGGGTTTTCATACAAGTCCCGTGGGCGTCCTCGTCTCGAGCACCCGCGGAGGGAGAGACCTTTGACGGAGAGGTCCTCGCCTCCGCTGGATTGAAGGTTGTTGAAGCGCCCGGCAGCAGCGACGAGCCCGAAGAGGAGAGACTCCTTCGTCGGCTCCTGGCTTTGTATCGGGCCAGGCAGGCGAAGTTGGAGTCTCGGGAGGCTCTAGCTGCCAAGGCTGGAGCTGATCTGGAGAAGCGCGCTGCGGAGCTCCGCGCCGCCAACCAGGCGGCCCTACGCAACTTGGCGGAGGAGCGTGAAGAGCTTGCCGGGGCGCAGCAAGCCTTCCTCCTTAAAAAAGCTGAGGCCGAGGAGCAGCAACGATTGGCCGCCGAGGAGCTGTCTCGGCGGGAAGGTGTACTCAACCAGCGGAAGGTCGACCTCGATGCCCACGAGGACGACCTCGCCGCCCGGGAGCAAGCCATCGGCGGGGCTCTGAAGGAGGCGAGGAACGCCGCAGCCGCCACAGAGACCGCCAAGAAGGAGCTGGAGGCCAAGGTGGCGCAGCTGGAGTTGTTCCTGAAGGCGAGCGAAGACAGGGTCACTGCACTCAATGTGGAGCGGGAGAAAGATGCCCACACCAACTCTGAGCTGCAGGTACGCCTCTCCGATAAGGGCCAGGAACTCACTGCTGCCAAGGACTCCATTACTGACTTAGAGCTGAAGGTTTCCACCTTGACTGACTCGCTCGACGCCGCCCGGGACCGCGAGACGAAGCTGAAGGACGAACTCCGCAAGGAAAGGGCCTTGGTGGAGAGCGCCGCCATCTCGGCGAACAACTTCAACCAGGCAGTGGAGCAGTGGACTAATGAGCTGGTCACCTCCGCTGCCAATATTGACATGGAGATGATGGCGCTGAGGGCGGAGCATCTCGTGTACTCCCCGGACGAGAGTCTCCCTCACAGCGCCAAGTTGAGTCTGTTCTTCAGGGGAATTGCGCCGGCGCTTGCGCGGCTGCGGGAGAAGATCCCCGTGTAGCTGGCCGACGAGGCGCGTCGGCTCTGCATGGGCACCATGGAGCGGGTCTTGTCGAAGATCGTCTACCGCAACCCCGGCATCAACCTCGTCAACGTCCTCCGCACCTTGCCGCCCGAAGCTGATCAGGAGGCGTTGAAGGCGCAGGTTGCCCACATCGTCGCCAAGGTGGGCAAGATCACGAGGCATGAAGGCGACCGCGTAGATTAGATTCCTTTCTTTCTGCTTCCTTTGTCGCTGCCAATTAAGTCATAGGCAGTAGTTGATTAGAACAGCGGCAAGCTATCTTTGTAATATACACTTTTATTTTGGGGTAATCAATGTAGTGTTATCTCCCTTGCTCTTGGTCCTTTACTTTGTATGCTTTTTACCCTACGCTTTTAGGGAACTTGCCGGCAAGGGGCCCTTGCCGCGAGCGCTGAGTGCGGGACTCTTAGCAGCCTGCTGGCAATACCTTCGCCGGCAAGAAACCTTGCTGCAGCTAGTCGCAGCACACTTAGGTTGCTGAGCGAACTCGAAAACGAAGTAAGGGCGCGACACTTGTCGCAGCTCACTTAAGTCGTTGAGCGTGCTCGAAACAAAGTAAGGGTGCGGCTAGCCACGGGTAGGTTCCTCCGCGCACAGGTTTTCCATACAAAGTGTGGTTGTTCAAGGAAGACAACTAAAAAATTTGAAAAGTTTGAAATACTCAAACTTAGGTAACTTAGCTTTCATGAGTTGCTTGTTCCCCGACAAGGCTTCTCTTTCTTGAACAGTACTTGG
>LR738710.1:250229659-250266058 GCA_902687465.1 Secale cereale
CCTCCCCCCCCCCCCCCGGCAAACTTGTGCGCGAGGAATATTCCTTCTGCTTAAAAGGGAAAGAAAAAGAGGAGGAAAAACAAGTATAGGGCCTCACGGCTTGCTAGTGCTTACCGGGGATGTGCGTTGCACAAGGTGCCAAACGATGCATGCAAATAACAAAGAAAAGCATGGAAATGACAAATAGTGCGAAGCACAAAAGCTTTACTGATGCACGGGATCTGCGCCCGGCTTTGTACAAAGGTTTACATGCAACAGCGGCAAGACTTGTACAAAAGGTGGTTGCCGGAGCGGATCACGGCAACCGCGCCTTACGGGTGAAACTTGCGAAGATGCTCTATGTTCCAGGAGTTGCTCACCGGTAAGCCTTCTTCGGTCTCAAGGCGGACAGCGCCGGGCCTTGTGACTTGTCTCACCCGATAAGGGCCTTCCCACCTCGGCGTCAACTTGTTGGAATTCTTGGCGGACTGAACACGCCGAAGAACAAGGTCGCCTTCCTCGAGACTCTTGGCCTTGACCTTGCGGCTATGGTAGCGACGCAAGGCTTGCTGGTATCGAGCAGCTCGTACAGTAGCCTGGAGACGTTCCTCCTCAAGGAGCAATGCGTCATCTTGTCGCAGTTGCTCTTGTTCGAGCTCATCATAAGCGAGCACTCGAGGAGACCCGTATACGAGTTCCGTGGGGAGAACTGCCTCTGCTCCATAGACAAGAGCAAAGGGTGTCTGTCCGGTGGCTCGATTTGGTGTCGTCCTGATTGACCAAAGAGCCGCTGGCAACTCCTCTATCCAGTTTCTTCCGCACTTGTGCAGCCTGTCGAAGGTCCTTGTCTTGAGTCCGCGCAGCACTTCAGCATTGGCCCTCTCCGCTTGACCATTGCTCCTCGGGTGAGCAACAGAAGCGAAGCAGACCTTGGCGCCAAGGTCTTGGACGTACTGCATGAAGGTGCGACTTGTAAACTGTGTGCCGTTGTCGGTGATGATCCTGCAAACAATCGATCTGAAGAACCTGACTGCTGACTGTGCTGTCACCTTTCTCACTGGTTCCACTTCCGGCCACTTTGTGAACTTGTCGATTGCTACGTACAAGTACTCAAAGCCCCCGACTGCGCGGGGAAAGGGGCCGAGGATGTCGAGCCCCCAGACCGAGAAGGGCCAGGACAAAGGGATCGTCTGGAGAGCTTGAGCTGGCTGGTGAATTTGCTTGGCATGGAACTGGCACGCTTCACACTTGGTTACTTGTGCAGTTGCATCTTGGAGGGCTTCTGGCCAGAAGAACCCTTGCCGGAACGCCTTCCCGGCAAGTGCCCTTGCGCCAATGTGGTGGCCACATATGCCTCCATGTATCTCTGCCAACATCTTTTGTCCATCTTCCCTGGAAATGCACTTCAACCTGACACCATTGAGTCTTCTTCTGTACAGTTCATTGCCAACGAACTGGTACATACTTGACTGCCTGGTTAATTTCTCTATCTCTTCTGGCTCGTCGGGAAGTTCTCCAGTTTGCAGAAAACGGACGATTTGTTGTGCCCATGCTGGAGCCTGAGGCTCAACAACAAAGACTAAAGGCATGAGGGATGCTGCGGGAACCTCAGCTTCTACGGCAAGAACCTGCGGCTCTGCCGGAGCTGATGGTCCCCCGGCAAGCCTGCCGGGGCAAGGCTTGTCGGGAACGCCTGCTTCAACTGTATAGACCCTTGGATCTGCAGGAGCAAACTGTCCCTCAGCATCTTGGTTGTTGATCTTGGGGACCTTGGCGGCGGCTTCGGGAAGATCCGCCGGCAAGTAGTCGCCGGAGACCAACTTTCTCTTCTTGTTTTGCCCAACTGATGGTGTAACGGATGGCTGAGTTAACTTGAGCACGAAGGTTCCTGGTTCCACAGGTAACTTCATTGCAGCACACTTTGAGAGGCCATCTGCAATATCATTCTGAGCTCTTGGGACGTGCTCCATTTGCAGACCTTCAAAGTGTTCTTCAAGCTTCCTCACTTCATCAACATAAGCTTCCATCAAAGGGCTCTCGTAACTCTTATTCACTTGTCGAACCACCAACTGTGAATCTCCCCGCACAATCAACTTCTTGATCCCAAGCTCGGCCGCAATTCTGAGGCCGGCAAGCAAACCTTCATACTCTGCAGTATTGTTTGTCGCTTGCTCCTTGGGAAAGTGCATCTGGACAACATACTTGAGGTGCTCTCCGGTGGGCGCTATGAGTACCACGCCGGCACCGGCGCCTTGCAGCGAGAAAGCACCATCAAAGTACATTATCCATTCGCTGCTTGCTTCTTGGACGGGGACGCTTGTCTCTGGGACTTCTTCATCTGGCGTTGGGGTCCATTCCGCTATGAATTCTGCCAAAGCTCTGCTCTGTATGGTTGAAGTACTCTCAAACTTGAGACCAAAGCTTGACAGCTCCAGTGCCCACTCGACGATCCTGCCTGTTGCTTCGGGATTTTGCAATATCCTCTTTAACGGAAAGCGAGTGACCATCGTTATCTCGTGTGCTTGGAAGTAATGGCGCAGCTTCCTTGAGGCCATGAGGAGGCCGAAAAGCAACTTCTGCACCCCAGAGTATCTTGATCTAGCCCCCTGCAAGAGGGAGCTTACGAAATACACTGGGCGCTGCACCATCTTCTTTCGCACTTCACCTTGTTCCTGCGCAGACTTGTCCTTGTCGGGGCCACAGCTTGTCGGGGAAGTCCCCTGCTTGTCGCTGGATTCGCTTGCCGGGGATGTGGGTTCCTCATCTGCCTCCCTCTCCGCTACTAACGCAGCACTAACCACTTGATTGGTTGCCGCTAGGTACAGCAGCAACTTCTCTTGTGGCCTAGGTGCAACAAGTATCGGAGTGGAGGAAAGGTATCCTTTCAGGTCCTGCAGCGCTGCCTCCGCTTCCGGAGTCCATTTCATAGGGCCTGCCTTTTTCGAAATTTTGAAGAAAGGCAGGGCGCGTTCTGCAGACTTTGAAATGAACCTGCTGAGGGCAGCCACACAACCAGCAAGTCTTCTTACGTCCTTGATGCGCTTCGGGGCTTCAATCTGCTCGATGGCTTTTATCTTGTCGGGATTGGCTTCAATCCCCCTCTGGGACACAAAGAACCCGAGAAGCTTGCCGGAGGGAACTCCAAAGACGCACTTCTCGGGGTTCAGCTTGAGTTGGATCTTGCGCAGATTCTCAAAGGTTTCCTCTAAGTCCTGTATCAGGGTATCTTTGCTCTTGCTCTTGACCACTATATCATCCATGTAGGCTTCTATATTCCTGTGGATCTGTGGCTCAAAAGCAGTGTGCACCACCCTCGCAAATGTTGAGCCTGCATTCTTCAATCCAAAGGGCATGCGTATGAAGCAATATGTGCCGCATGGAGTAATGAATGCAGTCTTCTCTTCATCTTCCTTGGCCATGAATATCTGGTGGTAACCTGAGTACGCATCAAGGAATGAGAGCAACTCACACCCAGCTGTGGAGTCAACAATTTGGTCGATGCGCGGCAAGGGAAAGGGATCCTTGGGACAAGCTTTGTTCACGTCGGTGAAGTCTATACAAAGTCTCCACTTTCCATTAGCCTTTCGCACGACAACTGGATTGGCCAACCACGTGGGGTGTATTACGCCTCTAACCAGGCCTGCTGCTTCTAACTTCTTTATCTCTTCGGCGATGAACTCTTGGCGCTCCACGGCTTGC
The DNA here is from genome assembly GCA_902687465.1 of Secale cereale. Taxonomy (NCBI): domain Eukaryota; kingdom Viridiplantae; phylum Streptophyta; class Magnoliopsida; order Poales; family Poaceae; genus Secale; species Secale cereale. The sequence continues at coordinate 250,233,338 of LR738710.1, forward strand.
TTTCTGACCTTCTGCTTGACGGGCCGCGCGTGAGGACAAACAGCAAGCTTGTCCTCCATTACCTTCCTGGGAACGTCGGGGATGTCAGACGGTTGCCATGCAAACACGTCGACATTTCCCCGCAGGAAGGCAACGAGCGCGCTTTCCTATTTGTGGTCGAGTGTAGCACTGATGGTGAAGGTACCACCAGTGCCGTCCTCCTTGGCGGACACCTTCTTGGTTGCCGGTGGAGCTGCCATTCCCTTCTTGCACTTGCCGGTGGAGCTCGATGGCGCGTCCTCGACGGCAGCGCAGCACTCCGAGGAGGTGCGTTTGCCGGAGTGGGCTCCAGAGCTCTTGCCGGACTTGGTCTTGTTCTTCCCCCCGGGAGCTTCAGCGGCAAGTGTGTTGCTCTCTGCTGCGGCTGCTGCATCCCGGTAGATCTTGTCAGCGCAGATAAGCGCGTCCTTCTTGTCGCCGGGGACAGAGATGACGCTTATCGGCCCCGGCATCTTGAATATGTTGTATGCATAGTGGGAAGCTGCCATGAACTTGGCGAGGGCAGGACGGCCAAGTATCCCATTGTATGGTAATGGGATATCGGCAACATCAAACGTGATCCTCTGTGTCCTGGAGTTGAGCTCCCCGCCAAAGGTCACTGGCAGTGTAATCTTCCCCTTCGGCTTGCTCCTTCCCAGGTTGATTCCTTGGAACGACCCGGTTTCCTCGAGCTCGCCGTCTGGGATCTGTAGCTTCTTGATCACAGCTGAGGAGATCAAGTTCAGGCCGGCCCCGCCGTCAACCAACATCTTGGTGACCTTGAGGTTGCGGATAGTTGGTGAGACCAACATCGGCAAGCACCCGACTGCAGTTGTGCGGTCAGGGTGGTCCTCAAGGTCAAAGATGATGGGCGTGCCGGACCACTTTAGCAGCCTGCGCGACTCGACGGGTGGCTCAGCTGCATTCACTTCTCGCACCCACTGCTTGAGCTGGCGATGGGAAGTGTGCAGAGAGGCACCTCCGTCGACACACAGGACCTCTGTGGCCTTCTGGAACTCCTGCTCGCTGTTGTCTCCTTCTTCCATGTCATCATCGTCGTCTTCATCCTCATCCTTGTCGCGGCCCCGGGGAGGTCTGTCACCTAGCCGCTGCTTGGCCTTGCCGCGGCGTCCTCCCCGGCCATTGAACGGCCGCTTCTTGCTGGGTTCTCCTCCGCCTCCTTGGGCCTTCTCCTTGTCACGTCGCTCGTATTCAGCCTTCTGCTGCTCTACGAGGTACTCCACTCTTTTGCAGTTCTGGAGATCGTGGCCCTTGGTGCGGTGGATCTTGCAGTACTGCTTGTCGGAGCCGTCCTGCTTGTCGGCTGCCGCTACAGGGGCGGGCTCCTTGCCGGAACCGCCAGCCTGTGCCTTCTTGGCGGGAGCCTCCTTGCCGGACTGCTCGACAACCAGCACCTCCTTGCTCTTCTTCTTTCTGTTATTCCGCCGCCGGTTCTTCCTTGCCGGGGCGGCATCCTCGCTGTCGCTTCCTCCTGCGCCAGTATCTTCTCCGGGGAGTCTCCTCCCCTCTTCGGCGCGCGCGCACTTGTCAGCCAGAGCGTAGAGCTCGCTGACATCCCGGATCTTGGTCATGGCCATCTCCTCCCTCATCCGGCGGTTACGCACGTTCTGGTGAAACGCGCTGATAACTGCGACAGGGTGGACGTCGGGAATGTTGTGCTGGACGCGGCTGAATCTTTGGATATATTTGCGCAGGGTCTCTCCCTCCTTCTTGGCGAGGATGTGGAGATCGCTCTCCTGGCCGTGGGGTTTGTGGCCGCCCGTGAAGGCGCCAACAAACTGGTGGCACAGATCCGCCCACGAAGAAATGGAGTTATCCGGCAAGTACATAAGCCAAGACCGGACGTTTGGCTTAAGCACGAGCGGGAAGTAGTTGGCTAGGATCTTCTCGTCGCGTCCCCCGGCAGCCTGCACCGTAGATGCTGAGGAACTCCGAGGAGTGTGTCTTGCCGTCGTACTTCTCGGGTACGTCGGGCTTGAAATTCTTCATGCTGGGCCACTGGACTTGTCGCAGCTCACGGGTGAACGCAGGACAACCTGCCGCGTACGGCAAGTCGCCTGGTTCACCGGGCGCGTGCGCGTCGACAGCGGTCCCAGCGCGCTGATCTGACAGTCTTCGGGCTTCTCGTCGACGCTCGATGCGAGTCCGAGCGTCCTCTTGCCGCCTGTCGTCTAGGACTTGGCGCTGATCGCGGCGAGCCCGCGGATCCGACGACGTCGTAGAGTCGTCATCGACGTTGATCCGGCGGGGTGGCGATTTCTGCTTCCGCGGCGGGGAGTGCACGGTAGTTGCACCCTTGGCGGTCTTGTTGCCATCGGTCTTCGCTTGGTCGACTTGCCGCGGCCGTGAAGTCGCCGGCTGCTGCGGCGCGTCGTTGTTGGCGAAGGCGATGAGGCTCTGGATCGTCGCCCTCCAGTCTTCGGCCTTGTCCGCCGCTGGAGGGAAGTCGAGGAGCAGCTGAGCCCTGGCCAGGGCTTCTGCTGGAGAAGAGGGAAACGGTGGCGAGCGGTGCGAGGAGCGGGACACGCTCGGACTTCTAACCGCGTTAGAAGGAGCATGTTCCCGCCCCGGCGACCGCGCCTTGCTCGTACCAGCGCGCTGGCCTTGAGCATCCCGCGATCCTCCGGCTTGGCCACCCCCCAGCAAGCGTATGGTACCTCCCGTACCACGCCGCTGCTGGTCTTGCACCTCCTGGGAGGGACGTGGTGCGTGCACGGACACCGAGGCTTTGGAATTCGCCCGGTCGTCCGTCTTGTCCTTGGACTTGGTGGCGCCGTGAGTTTCCTCGCCGGCGACCACCCTTCCGCCGGCGTCTCCTCCACCAACCGTTGGTTCTGGTGGCGGTGGGATCGACGCAGACGGGCCTCCGACCTCCGAAGCCTTCTTCTCCGGAGGCATGTTGATGCTGTCGATGAGGTTGATGAAGCTGGAGAGGTTCCTGAAGAATGCGCCCGCGTGAGCGCCGGATCAGGTTCACACAACCTCGACGCCCCCTACCTGGCGCGCCAAAGATGTCGGGGGAAACTATCCTCCCACGAGCACCTATGGGACCGGAGCCCCTTCTACGTTGCGGTAAGGGAGCGGAGGGAGCACGGAGAGCAGATCGAGGGGCACACGCGGGCAGTTTTACCCAGGTTCGGGCCGCGCGGACGCGTAAAACCCTACTCATGCTTAGGTTGTATTGAGTTCTTGGGCTCGGGAGCTTGAAGATCTACAGTACTAGCTGCACCGAGCGAGAGAGTTGTCTAGGTTTCGAACCGAACCCCCTCTACATTGTGCATGGGCCTCCTTTTATAGCTCAAAGGGGTCACCGACAGGTGTCAACGTAGAGGAGGGTAAAAGTGTAAATTTGGTGGTAGTTGTAACAGTGCGTGAACAGTGGATGAACGGTGGTCTTCACCTAACTTTGACAGTGGGGGACAAGGGCATTAAATGCCCGTCGCCGTCGACCCCAAAAGCGTCCGTCCATGCTTCTCCGTTCGCCACGGCGGTAGCCTCGTCACCGTGGCTTGCCACCGTGTGCCCCAGGCTGCACAGCCATCTGCCACGTGCCCCTGGAAGGGCCCCAGGGCGATGCGTGGGCCGATGAGCTGGAGCGCGGGCACACAGCGTAGGTTTCCCCGGCAAGCACCTTGCCGGGGTAGTGATCTTGCCGGGCCCGGAAGTTTGTCGCTCTCCGGGTCCTGCCGGGGCGCAAGGTGCGCCGAGGCATCTCTTGAGATATGTATTCCTTGGCCTTCCTGGCAAGCTCCTCTTGCCAGGGTCTTGTGCTAAAGTGATAACCTTGATCCTGGTGCGGCCTTCCCGACAAGCTCCTCTTGCCGGGGCCTTGATCTTCTGACTTGTATACTTTGTTCTTGAATGGCTTCATAGGGACCAGAAAGGTTCTTGGCGAGCACGTGGTAAGCCCTGCCACGGGAAGCTGCTACTGCCCGTGCACAAGTTGGGGTACTAAGGTACCCCTATCTTATTACACCGACAGTGACCATCACCTTGGATACCTTTACTACCATTCCCATGCTTAGTTGTCTCGATGCTATCGTTATATGTCGCGCTACCCATCATTATTGTCAGCCCCTCTCCTTGTTGCCATGAAACCTCTAACCTTTGACACCTTCCCAGCGAAACCATGGTTTGGCTATGTTACCCGCTTGCTCAGCCCCTCTTATAGCGTTGTTAGTTGCAAGTGAAGATGAAGATCGTTACATGTTGGAACTTGTTGTTTTTGGAATATCACAATATCTATTATTATTATTAACACACCTATATACTGGGCATGGGTGGAAGGCTTGGCCTTTTGCTTGGTGTTTTGTTCCACTCATGCCACCTTAGGAGCCGATAAACCGGCATTATGTTCCTTGATTTTGCGTTCCTTAGACGGTTGGGTATATGGGGACCCCTTGACAGTTCGTCTTTGAATAAAACTCCTCCAGCAAGGCCCAACATTGGTTTTAATTTGCCTCATAATAACAACTTAATTAAATAATTAAATTTGCATAGGGGGTCGCGCCCTCGGGATTCTTTTCTACATAGCAGGGGGGCCAGTGCTGATGGTGTTGGTCCCAAACGGGGAGCCTGCAGGGCCACCTTGGGGAAACCCGAGGGCTGGTTTTACTTGTAGCATCGCCCATCCGGTCATGGCCTAAGACGAGATACGCGCGGCTACTATCAGGGTGTCGACATACCGGGAGGTCTTGCTGGATTTGTTTTACCATTGTCGAAATGTCTTGTGCACCGGGATACCGAGCCTGATCGGATTTCCCTAAGATAAGGGTAATAATTATTATTACTTCAGCTGATCGTGAGAGCTTGTGATGGGCTAAGTTGGGACACCCCTGCAGGGTTATGATCTTTCGAAAGCCGTGCCCGTGGTTATGTGGCAGATTGGAATTTGTTAATGTCCGGTTGTAGAAAACTTGACAGAGGATCTGAAGTAAAACACACACCTGTGTGAGTAACCGTGACTGTCTCTTTTCACTTTGAGAAGAGAACACGGTGGGTTTATGTTTGACTCGTAGGTAGTTCAGGATCTTTAGCGATCACTACTAGTTGCGACCGTTTGCGTAGATGCTCATCTTATTCTTATACTCGTAAGTTAGCCACCATATTTTTGCTTAGTCGCTGCTGCAACCTCACCACTTTACCTCTTCCTACCCATTAAGCTTTGCCAGTCTTGTTACCCATGGTTATGGGATTACTGAGTCCTCGTGGCTCACAGTTACTACAACAATAGTTGCAGGTGCAGGTTTCCGATGACTTGACGTGAGAGCGTTGTTCGTTGTGTTGGAGTTCTTCTTCTTCTTCTTCTTCTTCTTCTTCTTCAGTCTTGGGTTAGGTTCCGGGTCGGCAGCCTGGGATAGCAGATGGATGTCTTTGTGCTTTTCCATGTTTGCATCCTTAGTCGGATGTCTTGTATTGATGATGTTGTATTCATGTGACTTGTATGTTTTGTTGTATCCCCCATGTATGTATGTAATGGTACGATGTAATGATATCCATCTTGCTAAGCGCCCGAAATGCGGTTGTGCCCCAATCACGTAAGTGTCACGTGATCGGGATAGAATCGCATCTTGGGCCTGACATTTGGGTATTATTCGGAGTACCCTAGAGTTACAGGAATTCGTATTGGGCCTTAATGGGCCATACGGGAAAGGAGAGAAAGGCCTCAAGGGTGGTCGCGCCCCTTCCCCATGGACTGGTCCGAATTGTACTAGGGAAAGGGGGCGCCCCCTTCCTTCCTTCTCCTTCTCCCTTCCTCTTTTCCTATTCCATGTGGGAGGTGGAATCCTACTAGAACTAGGGAGTCCTAGTAGGACTCCACACTTTGGGCGTGCCCTATGAGGGTCGGCCTCCTCCTCCCTCCATCCTTTATATACGTGGCCAGGGGGCACCCCATAGACACACAAGTAAACATCAGTTTTAGCCGTGTGCGGTGCCCCCCTCCACAGATACACACCTCAGTCATATTGTTGCAGTGCTTAGGAGAAGCCCTGTGCCGGTAGCTTCATCGTCACCATCACCACGCCGCCGTGCCGACGAAACTCTCCCGTGACGCTCAACTGGATCAAGAGCTCGTGGGACGTCATTGAGCTGAACGTGTGCTGAACGCAGAGGTGCCGTGCGTTCGGTGCTTGGATCGGTTTGATCGCGAAGACATTCGACTACATCAACCGCGTCACTAGACGCTTCCGCTTTCGGTCTACGAGGGTACGTAGACACACTCTCCCCGCTCGTTGCTATGCTTCTCCTAGATAGATCTTGCGTGATCGTATGATTTTTTTTTTTGAAATACTACGTTCCCCAATAGGGGCATGACTCAGCCAAAAAGCATGGGTAGAGTGGGTTTCAAGGACTTTGAGATTTTTAACTTATTACTCTTGGCAAAACAATCTTGGAGGTTACTTCAATTCCAGGAATCTCTCAGTGCAAAAATTCTCAAGAGTGGTGTATTTCCACGCGGAAACAATTTTGACAGCTGAATTGGGCAGCCGTCCTAGTCAAATTTGGAGATCAATCATTGAGGGCCGAGACATATTGAAGCAAGGCCTGGTACATTCTGTGGGAAACGGATAGGCCACAAATATCTAGAGAGATAATCGGATCCCTAGGAAGGAAATGTTGAAGCCATATGGATGTCGACTCACAACCCGCCAGAACTGGTGTCTGACTTGATCGACCATACGTCCGCATCATGGGATATAGGAAAGCTTGAGAGCATACTTTTACCGATTGATATAACGGCCATTCTTCGCATCCTCGTGTGCACGACAAAGATACCTCATTCCTGGTCCTGGATGTTCGAAAAGAATGGTTGTTTCTCTGTGAGGTCCGCCTATAGAATGCTTAGCAAAACAAAATTCAGAAGAGGGGCCTGGATTAATGAGGTCGCGGGATCATCTAGCAACGACCGAGATTCTGATTCATGGAAACTTCTATGGAAGTGTAGCGACCCGACCCGAATAGGTCAGGTCTCTGTGCTTAAGTGTCATCCCTGGATCGGTATGGTCTAGTGTGCTACCACACTTAGAATGATGGTTACGGTTCCTTCAAAAATCAGGTACTCCATTCTTTGGGTTGACGGTGTCGGTCTTCTTAGATTTTCAGGGTAATTCCTTCTCTTGGCTATTTCGGTAGTGGCATAACCTTTGTCCTCAATTCTTGTGTCCCTTCATCTTGGTAAGGTTCTTTCGAAACTGGTTCTTCTTAACTGACAAGTCCGACGCCAATACTAAACAAGTATCGATCTCTCATGGTGGTCTTCAAACAATTTGATTGGGTCCCTGCAAAAAACGGGTCTGGGCTTCATTCTCACCGTATATCCTACGGTTGGCAACAACTGCCTTGTACAAGGGAAAATTGTCATACCATTCTATGGTTTAAACAAGGTTTTGACATCATCATCTCTCTACTATGGGTAAGTCACTCAGATTTACCATCCCGTATAATAGAGGTGAATAATAAGAGTAAGTCGGCATGGTGATTAATCCATTCCGCACCCAAATCATTACCTTGTATATGGTTTAGTGAATCTCGCATTCTAACACTCGGTCATCCTCACAAGCATTGCAGAATTTTATCTTGTCGACGAACTGCGTTCGGATAAATCTATTGATTCTGCAAGCCAAACAAACATCTATCATTTCTTCAGAACCCTCGGGTTTTGCGTAAACACCTATAAGGTCGTCTGTTGACAAAGTCGTAACTTCTACCAGGGGTTTTCCTTCAGCAAGAGTGTGATTGCTTCTTGACAGGTCCTGGGGCTAGTGGTTTATGGCTCATCTCACCACTAGTAACATGTGGTCTCATCATCGGGTTGCATCTGATCATTCTTCCAACATCTAGCTTCCTTACCATTCGTAAATTCATCCAATTGTACGGTTTCCCTTCCTTCTATTGGTACAAACTAAGGTGTAATTACTCACACTCATCCTTGGGTGGTCCATTCCAAAGTATGTCGTAACTAGCTCTTGTATTCGGGTAACCGTGTTGGGTTCTACCACTCCTAAAATGAAAAACACTAGTTCTCTTCAAAATCTTATTCCATGTAGCATGATTTCACTCATTGCCTATAACGTAATAACTCATAAAATCCAAAATCAATACCATGATGCTAACTTTACCAATTCTCAAGTTATTACAATCTACTGCATTTCCATTGCATGCTTCAACTTGACTACTTAGCACAGGTTTCCTTCTCCTTGGGACAACCTCTAGCAAAGTGTCATGCTTCACTATAGCAGAAACATATTACTTCTGACAAGTCTCGTGGTTCTCGTGGTTCCCGTGGTACTACTTGTGCTTCCATATATCCTTAAACCCAGTTTTGCCATGAGAGTCCACCATACCTACCTATGGATTGAGAAAGATCCTTCCAAGTAAGTTGTCATGTTGCAAAACCACTAAATATGTATGATTTATTAGTGTGGTAGAAATTAGCTTTATACGAGCTTGTGATATGGAAGTAATAAAAGCGACAGACTGCATAATAAAGGTCCTTATCACAAGTGGCAATATAAAGCGAAGTTCTTCTATGCTAAGACTTTGTGCATCCAACCATAAAAACACATGACAACCTCTGCTTCCCTCTGCGAAGGGCCTATCTTTTAGTCTTGTCTTATAAGTGTCAAGGTGAGATCCACCTTTCCTTTTTCATTTTATGCTTTGGCAAGCACATTGTGTTGGAAAGATCCTGATATATATACCCACTTGGATGTAAGTTTTCATGATCTATTACTGTTGACATTACCCTTGAGGTAAAAGGTTGGGAGGCAACACCATAAGCCCCTATCTTTCTCTGTGTCCGATTAAAACTCCATAAACATAAGTATTGCGTGAGTGTGAGCTATTATGAAAGACTATATGATAGTTGAGTATGTAGGCTTGCTGAAAAGCTCTTATACCTACTCTTTCCGATGTTACGATATATTGCAATTGCTTCAATGACCGAGACCAAAGTTTGTTAGTTTCCAATGAGGTTTATGATGCATACTTGATATTGTGGATGAATTGTTACTTTGGCTTAAGAATCATATGACTATATTAATATAAGTTGTTGTTATAAGAATGATCATGATGCCCTCATGTCCGTATTCTATTTTTATCAACATCTCTATCTCTAAACATGTGGACATACTTTTCGATATCGGCTTTCGCTTGAGGACAAGCGAGGTCTAAGCTTGGGGGAGTTGATACGTCCATTTTGCATCATGCTTATAAGTTGATATTTATTGCATTATGGGCTATTCATACATGTTTTGTCACAATACTTATGCCTTTTCCCTCTTATTTTGCAAGGTTTACATGAAGAAGGGGGAATGCCGGCAGCTGGAATTCTGGGCTGGAAAAGGAGCAAACTCTGGAAACCTATTATGCACAACTCCAAAAGCCCCGAAACTCCACAGAACATTTTTTCGGAAAATATAAAAAATATCTGGCGGAAGAAATCCATGAGAGGGGCCACTGGCTGGCCTCGAGGGTGGGGGGCAAGCCCCCTTCCCAGGGCGCGCCCCCTGCCTCGAGGGCCAGCCAGTGGCCCAGGTGGCCATCTTCTCCTATATGAAGCGTTTTGACCTGGAAAAAATCAGAAGGAGGCTTTCAGGACCAGACGCCGCCGTCTCGAGGTGGAACCAAGGCGGAAATCAATCTAGGGCTCCGGCAGAGCCGTTCTGCCGGGGATACTTCCCTCCGGGAGGGGGAAATCGTCACCGCCGTCATCACCAACAATTATCCCATCTTGGGGAGGGCTATCTTCATCAACATCTTCACCAGCACCATCTCCTCTCAAACCCTAGTTCATCTCTTGTATCCAATCTTTGTACCCAAACCTCATATTGGTACCTATGGGTTGCTAGTAGTGTTGATTACTCCTTGTAGTTGATGCTAGTTGGTTTATTTGGTGGAAGATCATATGTTTAGATCCATTATGCATATTAATACCCCTCTGATCATGAACAATATTATGTCTTGTGAGTAGTTACTTTTGTTCCTGAGGACATGGGAGAAGTCTTGCTATCAGTAGTCATGTGAGTTTGGTCTTCGTTCGATATTTTGATGAGATGTATGGTGTCTCTCCTCTAGTGGTGTCATGTGAACGTCGATACATGTCACTTCACCATTATTTGGGCCTAGAGGAAGGCATTGGGAATTAATAAGTAGATGATGGATTGCTAGAGTGACAGAAGCTTAAACCCTAGTTTATGCGTTGATTCGTAAGGGGCTGATTTGGATCCATATGTTTCAGGTTATGGTTAGGTTTACCTTAATACTTCTTTTGTAGTTGCGGATGCTTGCATTAGAGGTTAATCATAAGTGGGAGGCTTGTCCAAGTAAGGGCAGCACCCAAGCACCGGTCCACCCACATACCAAATTATCAAAGTACAGAACGCGAATCAGATGATCGTGATGAAAACTAGCTCGACGATAATTCCCATATGTCCTCGGGAGCATTTTACCTTGCATAAGAGTCTGTCGAGGCTTGTCCTTTGCTACACAAAGGATTGGGCCACCTTGCTGCACCTTATTTACTTTTACCGTTTGTTACTTGCTACCAATTATCTTATCACAAAACTATATGTTACCTATAATTTCAGTGCTTGCAGAAAATACCTTACTGAAAACTGCCTATCATTTCCTTCTGCTCCTCGTTGGGTTCGACACTCTTACTTATCGAAAGGACTACGATAGATCCCCTACACTTGTGGGTCATCAAGACTCTTTTCTGGCGCCGTTGCCGGGAGTGAAGCACCTTTGGTAAAGTGGAATTTGGTAAGGAAAAATTTATATAGTGTGCTGAAATTTATTGTCACTTGTTACTATGGCTCAAAATCCTTTGAGGGGCTTGTTTGGGGTATCTTCACCCCGAGAAGAAGAGCAAAGAGTTGCTCCTCAACCTACTTCACCTAATGAGAATGTTTGCTTTGAGATTCCTTCGGGTATGATTGAGAAATTGCTTGAAAATCCCTATACAGGAGACGGAACACTTCACCCCTATTTACATCTAATCTATGTGGATGAAGTTTGTGGATTGTTTAAGCTTGCAGGTATGCCCGAGGATGTTATCAATAAGAAGGTCTTCCCTTTATCTTTGAAGGGAGATGCATTGACATGGTTTAGGCTATGCGATTATATGGGATCTTGGAACTATAATCGTCTGAAGTTGGAATTTCATCAGTAGTTCTACCCTATGCACCAGGTTCATCGTGATCGTAATTATATTTATAATTTCTGGCCTCGCGAAGGAGAAAGCATCGCTCAAGCTTGGGGGAGGCTTAAGTCAATGTTATATTCATGCCCCAATCATGAGCTCTCAAGAGAAATGTTCATTCAAAAGTTTTATGCTCGGCTTTCTCATGATAATCGCTCCATGCTCGATACTTCTTGTTCTTGCTCTTATATGATGAAGACTATTGACTTCAAATGGAATTTATTGGAAATAATTAAACGCAACTCCGAAGATTGGGACCTCGATGAAGGTAAGGAGTCAGGTATGACCCCCAAGTTTGATTGTGTTAAAGCTTTTATGGATACCGATGTTTTACGTGAGTTTAGCACTAAATATGGACTTGACTCTGAGATAGTAGCTTATTTCTATGAATCCTTTGCTACTCATGTTGATCTCCCCAAGTAAAGTGGTTTAAATACCATCCCCCTATTGAAGTTAAAGTAGTTGAACCTATTAAAGTTGAAGAAAAGACTATCACTTATAATGTTGATCCTGTCATTCCTACCGCTTATATTGAGAAACCACCTTTCCCTGTTAGGATAAAGGATCATGCTCAAGCTTCAACTGTAGTTCGTAAGAGTAATACTAGAACACCTACACCCTCTGGGCAAATTAAAGTTGAACCTAGTGTTGCTATGGTTAAAGATCTCTTGGTAGAAGATTTAGATGGACGTGTTATTTATCTCCAAGAACAGTTTGCTAGAATAGCCAAACCCAATGCTAGAAATAAACATAAACCTATCATAGGCTTGCCCATTATCTCTGTTAAGATAGGAGATCATTGCTATCATGGTTTATGTGACGTAGGTGCTAGTGCGAGCATTATCCCTCTTGATCTGTATACCGAAATTATGCATGATATTGCACCTGTTGAGTTAGAAGGGATTGATGTTACTATTAAGCTTGCTAATAGAGATACTATTTCACCAGTTGGGATTGTTAGAGATATTGAAGTCTTGTGTGGGAAGGTTAAATACCCTGCTGATTTTCTTGTTCTTAGTTCCCCACAAGATGCTTTATGTCCCATTATATTTGGTAGACCCTTCTTGAATACCGTTAATGCCAAGATAGACTGTGTGAAAGACATTGTCACTGTTGGACTAGGAGATATGTCTCATGATTTTAACTTTGCTAAATTCCGTAGACAACCCCTTGAAAAGGCACCACCCAGTAAGGATGAACTTATTGGTCTCGCTTCTATTGCCGTGCCACCTAATGATCCTTTAGAACAATACTTGTTAGACCATGAAAATGACATGCATATGAATGAGAGAAGGGAAATAGATAAAATATTCCTTACACAGGGACCCATATTGAAAAATAACTTGCCTGTTGAAATCCTAGGGGATCCTCCTCCACCCAAGGGTGATCCCGTGTTTGAACTTAAACCTTTACCTAATAATCTTAAGTATGTTTATCTTCATGAAAAGAAGATATATCATGTTATTATTAGTGCTAACCTTTCAGAGCATGAGGAAGAAAGATTATTGAAAACTCTGAAGAAGCACCGAGCTGCTATTGGATATACTCTAGATGATCTTAAGGGCATTAGTCCCATTATATGTCAACACAAGATAAAATTGGAAGAAAATGCTAAACCAGTTATTGATCATCAGTGATGTTTAAATCCTAAGATGAAAGAAGTGGTAAGGAAGGAAATTCTAAAGCTTCTAGAGGCAGGTATTATCTATCCCATTGCTGATAGCCAGTGGGTAAGTCATGTCCATTGCATTCCTAAGAAACGAGGTATGACTGTAGTCCCTAATGATAAAGATGAATTGATCCTGCAAAGAATAGTTACAGGTTATAGGATGGTAATTGATTTCCGTAAGTTAAATAAAGCTACTAAGAAAGATCATTACCCCTTGTCATTTATTGATCAAATGCTAGAAAGATTATCCAAACATACTCATTTCTGCTTTCTAGATGGTTATTCTGGTTTCTCTCAAATACCTGTGTCAAAAGGGGATCAAGAAAAGACCACCTTTACTTGTCCTTTCGGTACCTTTGCTTATAGACGTATGCCTTTTGGTTTATGTAATGCACCTGCTACCTTTAAAAGATGCATGATGGCTATATTCTCTGACTTTTGTGAACAGATTGTTGAGGTATTCATGGATGATTTCTCCGTTTACGGAACTTCTTTTGATGATTGCTTAAGCAACCTTGATCGAGTTTTGCAGAGATGTGAAGACACTAACCTTGTCTTGAATTGGGAGAAGTGCCACTTCATGGTTAATGAAGGCATTGTCTTGGGGCATAAAATTTCTGAAAGAGGCATTGAAGTTGACAAAGCTAAAGTTGATGCTATTGAAAAGATGCCATGCCCTAAGGATATCAAAGGTATACGAAGTTTCCTTGGTCATGCCGGGTTTTATAGGAGGTTCATTAAGGACTTCTCCAAAATCTCCAGGCCTCTGACTAATCTTTTACAGAAAGATATTCCTTTTGTCTTTGATGATGATTGCCTAGAAGCATTTGAAATACTTAAGAAAGCATTGATCTCTGCACCTATTGTCCAGCCTCCTGACTGGAATTTACCCTTTGAGATTATGTGCGATACTAGTGATTATGCTGTAGGAGTTGTTCTAGGGCAAAGAGTTGATAAGAAATTGAATGTTATCCAGTATGCTAGCAAAACTCTAGATAGTGCCCAAAGGAATTATGCTACCACTGAAAAAGAATTTTTAGCAGTTGTGTTTGCTCGTGATAAGTTTAGACCCTATATCGTTGATTCTAAAGTAACTATTCACACTGATCATGCTGCTATCAAATACCTTATGGAAAAGAAAGATGCTAAACCTAGACTTATTAGATGGGTTCTCTTGCTGCAAGAATTTTACTTGCATATTATCGATAGAAAGGGAGCTAAGAACCCCGTAGCAGATAACTTGTCTAGGTTAGAGAATATACTTGATGACCCACAACCTATTGATGATAGCTTTCCTGATGAACAACTAGCTGTCATAAATACTTCTCGTACTGCTCCATAGTATGCTGATTATGCTAATTACATTGTTGCTAAGTTTATACCTCCTAGCTTCACATACCAGCAAAAGAAAAGGTTCTTCTATGATTTGAGACATTACTTTTGGGATGATCCACATCTTTATAAAGAAGGAGTAGATGGTATTATTAGACGTTGTGTACCTGAGCATGAACAGGAACAGATCCTACGCAAGTGCCACTCTGAAGCCTATGGAGGACACCATGCGGGAGATAGAACTGCACACAAGATTTTTTGCAGGAAAACTTCTGTCCAAGTGGGAAGGACCTTACGTTATCGAGGAGGTCTATCGTTCTGGTGCCATAAAGATCAACAACTTCGAAGGCACAAATCCGAAGGTGGTGAATGGTCAAAGGATCAAACATTATATCTCAGGTAATCCTATAAATGTTGAAACTAATATTATTGAAACAATAACCCCGGAGGAATACATAAGGGACACTTTCCAGAACGATTCAACCTCCGAAAAGGAAGAGGTACGTGATACGGTAAGTAAACCGACTCCAAAACAGTTCTAAAGGCAATTTTTCTCCGTTTTGGAATATTTAGAAAAATAGAAAAATAAACCGCAGTCCTGAGGAGACACGGGGCCTCCTCGAGGGTAGGGGGGCGCCCCCCCCCCTGCCTCGAGGGCACCCCGTGTGTCCCCTGGACTCCGTTTTCTTGTGGGTTACTCCTTATGTTCAGGAAAAATTCATTATATATACTCTCGAAGGTTTTGACCTCTGTATCACGCATAATTCCTCTGTTTTCGTTTCGAGCTGTTTTCTGCTAGGGTTTGCGAAGCTAGGCATCATGTCGTCTCCCTCCTCCAACAACGAAGGCAACAATGCTTGCCTAATGAAGATAGATCTGAAGAGAGAAGGACCTGAGGAGATCCACAAGGAGAAAAAGATCAAGATGGAGGTGGAGGATCCGGCTCCGGCAGCGGGAGAAGAAGACACCTCTAAATCCCTTCCTAATCTCTTTACCTCAACTGAGCTAGAAGCTTTCAGGATGATTGAGTTAGCTCAGATCCGCAACAAGCATCTCACAAGTGAAAATCTTTCGTTGAAGGATTACATAGCTGATCTCAAAGGTATTATCCGCAAGCTGGAAGATCTCCTAGGCTCGATATATGAGGATCCCCCGTCACTACTGCAACTCCATCATCACCAACCCCGAAGAAAGAGACATAATCATATGGGTATGGGCACTACCCTTGGCAACTTCCAAGCTTGGGGGAGTGACCCCGGTATCGTATCACCATCACTCCTATCCTTACCGTTTTACTTAGTTCGATCCTTTTGGTAGTAGCTTGATCTATTAGAATAAAGTTAGCATGATCTAGTTGTGAGCTTTTGCTTTGTGAGCTTTATCCTTTGTAATCGAGTCCGTGAGCTATATAATAAAGATTAGTGTTGAGTCAAGGGCTTGATTTCCTCACTTGGGTCATGGTAAAAAGAAAGAAAACTAAAAGATTATCAAAGAGATCATATCGATCTTATGGGAAGTAATGACTTCACATACAAGAGTATGATAAATAAAAGTTGTTGGGAGGTGACAAACATAGTTTTGGTCATCGTTGCAATTAATAAGAAGTAACAAAAGAAGAGAGGCTTCACATACAAATATACTATCTTGGACATCTTTTATGATAGTGAGCACTCATTAAAGTATGACATGCTAAAGAGTTGATGTTGGACAAGGAAGACAACATAATGGGTTATGTCTTCTTATATCCGAAATAAAGTATATTGTCATGGATCTTCCAACATGTCGAGCTTGCCTATCTCCCTCATGCAAGCCAAAACTCCTCGCACTAAGTAGAGATACTACTTGTGCTTCCATATATCCTTAAACCCAGTTTTGCCATGAGACTCCACCATACCTACCTATGGATTGAGAAAGATCCTTCCAAGTAAGTTGTCATGTTGCAAACCCACTAAATATGTATGATTTATTAGTGTGGTAGAAATTAGCTTTATACGAGCTTGTGATATGGAAGTAATAAAAGCGACGGACTGCATAATAAAGGTCCTTATCACAAGTGGCAATATAAAGCGAAGTTCTTCTATGCTAAGACTTTGTGCATCCAACCATAAAAACACATGACAACTTCTGCTTCCCTCTGCGAAGGGCCTATCTTTTATTCTTGTCTTATAAGTGTCAAGGTGAGATCCACCTTTCCTTTTTCATTTTATCCTTTGGCAAGCACATTGTGTTGGAAAGATCCTGATATATATACCCACTTGGATGTAAGTTTTCATGCTCTATTACTGTTGACATTACCCTTGAGGTAAAAGGTTGCGAGGCAACACCATAAGCCCCTATCTTTCTCTGTGTCCGATTAAAACTCCATAAACATAAGTATTGTGTGAGTGTGAGCAAATATGAAACACTATATGATAGTTGAGTATGTAGGCTTGCTGAAAAGCTCTTATACTGACTCTTTCCGATGTTACGATGAATTGCAATTGCTTCAATGACCGAGACCAAAGTTTGTTTGTTTCCAATGAGGTTTATGATGCATACTTGATATTGTGGCTGAATTGTTACTTTGGCTTAAGAATCATATGACTATATTAATATAAGTTGATGTTATAAGAATGATCATGATGCCCTCATGTCCGTATTCTATTTTTATCGACACCTCTATCTCTAAACATGTGGACATATTTTTCGGTATCGGCTTTTGCTTGAGGACAAGCGAGGTCTAAGCTTGGGGGAGTTGATACGTCCATTTTGCATCATGCTTATAAGTTGATATTTATTGCATTATGGGCTGTTCATACATGTTTTGTCACAATACTTATGCCTTTTCCCTCTTATTTTGCAAGGTTTACATGAAGAAGGGGGAATGCCGGCAGCTGGAATTCTGGGCTGGAAAAGGAGCAAACTCTGGAAACCTATTCTGCACAACTCCAAAAGCCTCGAAACTCCACAGACATTTTTTCGAAAAATATAAAAAATATCTGGCGGAAGAAATCCACGAGAGGGGCCACTAGCTAGCCTCGAGGGTGGGGGGCACGCCCCCTTCCCAGGGCGCGCCCCCCTGCCTCAAGGGTCAGCCGGTGGGCCCCAGGTGCCCATCTTCTCCTATATGAAGCGTTTTGACCTGGAAAAATCAGAAGGAGGCTTTCGGGACCAGACGCCGCCATCTCTAGGCGGAAACCAATCTAGGGCTCCGGCAGAGCCGTTCTGCCGAGGATACTTCCCTCCGGGAGGGGAAAATCATCACCGCCGTCATCACCAACAATTCTCCCATCTTGGGGAGGGCTATCTTCATCAACATCTTCACCAGCACCATCTCCTCTCAAACCCTAGTTCATCTCTTGTATCCAATCTTTGTACCCAAACCTCATATTGGTACCTATGGGTTGCTAGTAGTGTTGATTACTCCTTGTAGTTGATGCTAGTTGGTTTATTTGGTGGAAGATCATATGTTTAGATCCATTATGCATATTAATACCCCTCTGATCATGAACAATATTATGTCTTGTGAGTAGTTACTTTTGTTCCTGAGGACATGGGAGAAGTCTTGCTATCAGTAGTCATGTGAGTTTGGTCTTCGTTCGATATTTTGATGAGATGTAT
Source organism: Secale cereale (assembly GCA_902687465.1). Taxonomy (NCBI): domain Eukaryota; kingdom Viridiplantae; phylum Streptophyta; class Magnoliopsida; order Poales; family Poaceae; genus Secale; species Secale cereale. Next base: position 250,251,181 of record LR738710.1, read on the forward strand.
GGTGTCTCTCCTCTAGTGGTGTCATGTGAACGTCGATACATGTCACTTCACCATTATTTGGGCCTAGAGGAAGGCATTGGGAATTAATAAGTAGATGATGGATTGCTAGAGTGACAGAAGCTTAAACCCTAGTTTATGCGTTGATTCGTAAGGGGCTGATTTGGATCCATATGTTTCAGGTTATGGTTAGGTTTACCTTAATACTTCTTTTGTAGTTGCGGATGCTTGCATTAGAGGTTAATCATAAGTGGGAGGCTTGTCCAAGTAAGGGCAGCACCCAAGCACCGGTCCACCCACATACCAAATTATCAAAGTACAGAACGCGAATCAGATGATCGTGATGAAAACTAGCTCGACGATAATTCCCATATGTCCTCGGGAGCATTTTACCTTGCATAAGAGTCTGTCGAGGCTTGTCCTTTGCTACACAAAGGATTGGGCCACCTTGCTGCACCTTATTTACTTTTACCGTTTGTTACTTGCTACCAATTATCTTATCACAAAACTATATGTTACCTATAATTTCAGTGCTTGCAGAAAATACCTTACTGAAAACTGCCTATCATTTCCTTCTGCTCCTCGTTGGGTTCGACACTCTTACTTATCAAAAGGACTACGATAGATCCCCTACACTTGTGGGTCATCATGGTACTCGAGAGATGAAAAAGTATTGACCCATAGTCTTTGGGCAAACTCCTTTCACACGGTGGAGGTGTACCTCCACGTACCAAAGTTCAACTCCATTCTCCAGGAACGGATAGTCCTTGTAGACTGCATCTCCTTCAAGGTGAATATGCTTCATCATGTCCTTCAGGATCTTTGGGTAATCATGATCGCTAGTCAGGGTCATGATTGTTTCCGGGCCCTTGAGAAAAGACTCATAAAGGGTTGTCATATGTAGGTATAAGATTAGAGGGGGTACTCAGGATAATGTATGTATTTCAATGTGGTTGTTTGTCCGAGAAAGGTTTAGGGTCAGCTTGTCCATGGTTCAAGGTTTTAGTCTGGGTGAGATAGCAAGAGTGGCACTAACATTCATCCAACAACTCATAACAATTTCATATGAGATTCCAAACATCTGAACTTCTATTGCTTCACGGACTATTACAATGTCCTTTCCATAACTCAACTCAACATTGTAATAAAAGTGTATTCCACCTGTGTTTACATGCTTTATTCCAATATCAAAATCTCAACTACTCTGCTCAATCTTTCCTCGGGTCTGAACCTTCTCTGGCAAATGCCTCACTTCCTTGCAGCGTAAACAAATGACATCAGACAAATCTAGGGATTTCATGGTGACTATCTTGGTTCACTGGTTCTTGGCTTCCTTGTTGGACAGTTGCTAGCATAATGACGTAAATCCTTGCACCTATAACATGTGATGTGACTCGGGTCCTTTTTCACAGAAATTGGGTTCTTCTGGGGACACATGATCTTTCTCTTCCTCGACTTCTTTGTTCCGATCAGGGCTTCTATTTCATGTGGGTCATACTCAAATTCTACTGTCGGAAATTCTACTAGATACTCCCTCACACAATGCTGGGAAATGTTTCCTTCTTCTCCACATGAATAGCATGACCTGGTGCCAAGTTTAATAGAGTGTTCTTCGTGTGTGCCCTCCACATCTTCCTTCATCACAGGTTCTTCTAAGATTTTCACAAGGGCTTCTTTCATTGCTTCTTTCTTCTGCTGGATAATTCATTGTACCATGGGATAAATGTGACACTGAGCAGGGTAGTGGGTAGTCCATTCACACAAGAAACAAGTAATCTGCCTAGTTGGGCATTCTTCAGTTGGGTGACTTTCTTCATAATGAGGGCATTCATCCTTGTGCTCCTCCTGGGTGTGTCCTGTTTCTTCACAAATCCTGCAGGCACAAGGTTTCCTCTTCGGGTTGTCACCACGCCTTCAGATGAGACGGAACTTTAATAGAGTCTTCTTGAATTCCTCCCAACTTTTTGCTCCATTACATCCTTGTATGGCTTGATGCATTTTCCACCATGTTGCATCATTTTTTGTAAAGTACTGAAGAGCGTATTGAACCTCATACTTCCTTGAAATCAATTTTTTTCCTGAAGTGACCCTCAATGTTTTGTATCCATAGCTCTGCCTCCAGCTGGGTCATCGGTCCAGAAAATACAAGTCTATCTTTTTTCATTATCTATTGGGTCGAATGGTTTTGGGATGAGATTCGGGAGATGGGGAGAGATACACTCAATACAAACAATAGTTTTGAAGAGACGGGGTTTAATTGTTGTGGCCGTCTGAAAAACATCAAACAAATGACTGCTCACAATCGTCGTATCTAATGTAAGTACATAATAGGGGTTTGGTCTTCTAAAGGTCAAAATATCTTCAAAGTCCTCAACTCTTCAAATCTTCGGAGTATCCATTGTTGTAGCTTCGACACTTCTAATGCATGGTGAAATCCTCCTTACTCCGAAGTGGTCAAAATGGAAAAGGGTATTTTCTGACTATTTAAGGTAAAAGGAAAGATTTGACGAAACTCGGAAAAAAAGAGAGATAAATAATCTTTTTGAAAATAAAGTTTTAGAGAAATCCTTTTCTATGGGCTTGCCATTTTCTAGGGTCACATCCTATAGTCAACATGTGCTCTGATACCATCTTGTAGCGACCCGACCCAAATAGGTTAAGCCTCTGTGCTTAAGTGTCATCCCTGGATCGGTATGGTCTAGTGTGCTACCACACTTAGAATGATGGTTACAGTTCCTTCAAAAATAAGGTACTCCATTCTTAGTGTTTTTTTCGGTTCGGGTGAATTTAAAAAAAAAGAGTTCGCGGCCGAACTGGGCCGGCATAGCTAGCGCCAGGCCACGGCCCAGCCGCCACTGCCTCACGTCATCGTGCTCGCGATGGACTCGGGGAGTCCGACCCCGAGCCGCCAGCGCCGCCCCCTCCTGCAAGCCACGCCGCCCCCAGGCCTTTAAAGCCCGAGGCACCGCCGCCCCGCCCCCCACCTCGCCACCCCGCCCCGCCCCGCAGCAGCAGCAGCAGCGCCGCGCCGCCCGCACCCCGCGCCCACGCCGCCGCAGCCGCCGGATCTCGCCGGTCGTTTTTTTTGGTTTAGGTAAAAAGCCGTCTCGTTTGTCTAGAAACCCTAGTTTCGGTTTTTTTTGTAGATCGGTTCGGTTCGTTTCTAATTTTTTCAGTTCCGTTATTTAGCGAGTGTCCGCTCATTAGTTCGTTTTAACGAACGCGTTCGTCCATTCGTCTCTGTTAACGAACGTTTGCGCCGTAGTTTTTTCTTTTTATTCTCTTTTTTGGCCAGGGACCTATCCGCGATTATTTTTATCGCAGATTAGCCCCTGAACTTCAAACCCTCGCCGTTTCTAAACCGTTCGTCCAAATCCAGAGAAACCAACGCCAAAATCTTCGTCTCGAGCCCCTCTTTCTGTTTAATCAACTTGAACAAGGTTTTGACAATTAAAATTTGGCTTCAAGAAGATTTGAATTTGAAGTTCTTTTGACCGTAACTTGAGTTTCGTAACTCCGTTTGAGTTGATTCTTTTTGCAGATCGAAGCTCTCGAACTAAACTTTCCGGTAAGGCCAAATTCACTTAATTTTGGTACTGTTAGAAATTGTTTTCTGTTGCAAGAGTCGTTTGCTTGTTTTCGAAGTTTTCTGAGTTCTGTTCTTCGATTCTGTTGCATGATTGCTTATGTATCCTATTGTTTGATTGCGATAGAATTCCCGGAGTGCGAAGCGTGCTACTACGAGTACTAGGTTTCAGCGATAGTCAGCAAGGCAAGTTCATACTTTGATCATACTTTCCAATACCTAGTTTTCATTGCATTAGTTATATCCTCAAACACTTGCATGAGTAGGACTGGTTACATGATATGATGCTTTGTAGTTCATGAGATAGGAACCCAATAACTTGAGATCAACCCAAGGGAATATGCGCTTTGCTACTTATTGCTTAGCCATGCATGTAGACGTGGATTGGTATGAGTGATTTCATGAAAGTTGTGAGTGTAATAACAACTAAGTGTTCTTTAAGGTGGAATTTAATACACATCTGGGTGGATTGGTCGCAGGGCACCTGGAGAATCCAGTGTTGTCCTAGGAAATCCCGAAGGACCCGTGTGATTATCCTACGGAATGCCACCCAGTCTCAAAGGGATCATATATCATTCTTGCCTAGAAACTTCCGTGTGCAGCCACAAGCTATTATGGGCTCTGGCATAGTTGAGTATGTTGGGTGACCTTTTTCCGTGGTAGACTAGCAGATGTAGCGGATGTAGGTGGTACGATCTACCCAGGGTTAAGAGTTAATGCTTCTGAAAGACCGTGTCTCGGTCATCCGTTTCTCAAACACCATGCAGTGCGAGAAATCAAATGGAAGCGATCGAGTCTTGTGGGGAAAAGTGCACAAACCTCTGCAGAGTGTACAAACCGATCATGATTAGCTGTGTCCCCGGTTATGGACTTTCTTGAGTATCCTGGTATTTGAATTATGGACTGATCTCATCACTTTATTAAATTGTTGGGTTAATAATGACTTTGGTTCGGGATTGAGATGGAGGAACCATACTCAATTGTTCATGCTTAAATTTAACTAAGTAGTTAAATTAATACATTCCTTTGTTATAGGGAAAAATTAGCTTTTTGCAAAAACAAAACCTACAGCCTCCACCAGCCAAATATGCATATAGTTGTAGACATTTCTCATTATCATTACAGTGTGTGTTCTTGCCAGCATATTCAATGTGCTGACCTACATGGCTGCAACGTATCATGTTGGAGAGTTTTCAGACGGAGATTAAGGTGCGATAGGTCGTTGTCATGCACTCAATGTTTGTCGTGGAGTTGGATGGACTCAACTACTCTTCATAGCTTCCACAATTTATTTTATTAGATGGCCTTTAGCCATATTCGTGTATTTGATTTTGCCTCTTCGAGGACTTTCGATGTAATAAAGTGTGATTGAACCTATGTTATAAATCCTCGAGTACTGTGTGTGTCAGCATACCGATCCAGGGATGACACCGAGCACAGAGACTTCGGTTCATTGGAACCGTGGTCGCTACAGGAAGACATAAGTACCTAGCAAGATTCGGATGTTTCTTTGGCGGCTTGCAAGTCATTCGATTCTCACTGAAGATATAAGGAGGCAAAGGACCACAACCAGTACATGTGCGCTATGTGGTGCGGAGGACTAGTGGCATCATTCTATGCTGGAATGCAATATGGCAAGGTGTGTTTGGGCTATGGTGGATGGAGAGTTAGTCGAACACTTATGTGAGACCACAGAACCAAGTGCCAAACAATGGTTATTTGCTATGATTGAAATACTATCGCATGGTGCCTTCATTCAGATGGCGGTCACTCTTTGGGCGTTGTGGTGGGTGAGGAGAAAGGCAATTCACGAACAGATCTTCCAAAGCCCATCAGCTACTCACCAATTTATTGCACGTTTTTTGGGCGATCTGAAACTATTGCGAAAGAAGAATGTACGGCAGCGAGGTACGTCAACGAGCGTACCTACAAAACCTAAGGTGCCTCCACATGGCTTCGCAAAGATTCATGTGGACGTTGCGATATCCAGAAACCATGTCCGGGGAGCAGCGGATGTTGTGTGCTGTGATGAGACTCGCAACTTCATTGGAAGCTCAGCCTTGGTGATTGCAGGAATAGTGGATGTCGCGACAGTTGAGGCCATAGCGTGCTGGGAAGGATTAGCGCTCGCCGAGGACTTCATACTGAACAACTTTATCATAGCCTCTGACTCAAAGCAAGTGATCAATGACATTACCAAGCAGTCTCGTGGAGAGTATGGAGCAATCATCTCAGAGATCAACCAAAGGAGCAACATTTTATAATTAATTATAATTTATCTTTCGAAGGTAGAGCATCTAATATGGATGAGGATAGGTTAGCCAAGTTTGCACTTTCTCATGATCAGGACGACATGTGTGGCTAGGGCAACCCCATGATCCGATTTGTATTCCACATCATGTGGACTTTGGTTAATAAAGCTTGGTTTAATCCCTAAAAAAAGCTACCCCTCAAAGACCGGAATCACTAATTAAGAAGTAGTCCCTTCGTCCGAAAATACTTATCAAAAAATACATCTCTTTTTATCCATTTTTATGACAAATATTTTTTCGGACGGAGGGAATACTCGTTTGAAAGATGACTCCCACAAAGACCTCTAAAAAAGAAAAAAGAAAGTTACCCCTAAAAAAAAACTACCCGCGCGATCTGCCAAGCACAGGATGGACGTGGAGGATGCACAAACCGTTAGTGAAACCGTGTCCTGGAGCTGCGCCACTTGTGCGTATGGCCAAAGGTCCACATGCCAGAGCCAGTTTTAACAGAAGCGGGAGAAAGAACAGGAAGAAATCACAAAACCAGATAAAGCCCACTCTCCCGCGCCCGCCCGCGCCTCCACCACTCGCTCTCCCGGCCTCCTCCACCACCACCATGCCCGCCTCCCTTCTCCCCCCGACCTTCCTCCCCCACCACCGCCAGCGCCAGCGCCTCCGCCTCCCAGTACCCAGCTGCACCACCTCCTCTGTCTCCGTCTCCGTCTCCGCCAGCCGCTACGACTTCGAACCGCTGCTCGCCTACCTCTCCGACCCCTCCACCGTCGCCTCGCTCACCTCGCCGTCCCCTCCGCCCTCCGTGCCGGCCCCCGAGCGCCGCCTCGCCGCGTCCTACTCCGCCGTGCCGTCGCACGAGTGGCACGCTCTGCTCCGGGGCCTCGCCGCCAGCGACGCGTCCCTGCCGCTCGCCTTCGCGCTGCTCCCCTTCCTCCAGCGCCACCGCCTCTGCTTCCCGCTCGACCTGCTCCTCTCCTCGCTCATCCACTCGCTCTCCGTCTCCGGCCGCCTGCTCCCGCACTCGCTGCTGCTCTCCTTCCCGCCCTCCCTCTCCGACCCGCCCTCCCCGCTGCTGCTCAACTCTCTCCTCGCCGCCTCCGCCGCGGCCTCCCGCCCCGCCATCGCGCTGCGCCTCCTCGCGCTCATCCGCGAGCACAACTTCCTCCCGGACCTCGCCTCCTACTCGCACCTCCTCGCCTCGCTGCTCAACACGCGGGACCCGCCCGACGCCGCCATCCTTGAGCGCCTCCTCGGTGACCTCAGGGAGTCGCGCCTCGAGCCGGACGCGCCGCTCTTCTCCGACCTCATCTCCGCCTTCGCGCGGGCCGCGCTCCCGGACGCAGCGCTCGAGCTCCTCGCCTCCGCGCAGGCCATCGGGCTCACGCCACGCTCCAATGCAGTCACCGCGCTCATCTCCGCGCTCGGCATCGCCGGTCGCGTGCCCGAGGCTGAAGCGCTATTCTTGGAATTCTTCCTTGCCGGAGAAATCAAACCGAGGACACGCGCCTACAACGCGCTTCTCAAAGGGTATGTCAAAATTGGGTCGCTCAAGAACGCTGAGCACGTGCTCGATGAAATGTCAGAGTGCGGGGTTGCGCCCGATGAGGCCACTTACAGCTTGCTTGTGGACGCCTACACGAGAGCTGGAAGATGGGAGAGTGCAAGGATACTGCTCAAGGAGATGGAAGCTGATGGAGTTAAACCGAGCTCGTATGTGTTCAGCCGGATCCTTGCGGGGTTCCGTGATAGGGGGGATTGGCAGAAGGCATTTGCTGTGCTACGTGAGATGCATGCAAGCGGTGTGCAGCCGGATCGACATTTCTACAATGTCATGATAGATACATTTGGGAAGTACAATTGCCTTGGCCACGCCATGGATGTGTTTAACCGGATGCGAGAAGAAGGGATTGAACCGGATGTTGTCACATGGAACACACTTATTGATGCACATTGTAAGGGAGGGCGGCATGATCGCGCCATGGAGCTGTTTAAGGAGATGCGTGAAAGTAACTGCCCACCAGGCACGACCACATATAACATCATGATCAATTTGCTTGGTGAACAAGAGCGATGGGTGGGGGTGGAAACAATGATGTCAGAGATGAAGGAACAGGGCTTGGTTCCCAACATTATCACCTACACTACACTTGTGGATGTGTATGGGAAGTCTGGTAGGTACAAGGAGGCAATTGATTGCATTGAGGCGATGAAAGCTGATGGACTGAAGCCATCGCCCACCATGTACCATGCCCTTGTCAATGCATATGCCCAAAGGGTATGGGACGTTTTTAGTGTGGATTTTCCTTTATGGCTTATGATTGACCATGAATGTTCCTTGCCAATTTTCTTACGTAGTTCCCTAGCTAACTATCTTTGATAACGTCGATGCAAAACTGTCGCTGCTAGTACACTAAACAAATATCTTTTTCATACTACCCAGTATTTTTCAGCATCCTGGATAACTAACTAGCTTTGGTAGTCACTTTCGTCATGCTAGCCAGCACTTTTCTACTAACAGGAATGTGCATAATCTAATGATGCATTTGAACGTACCATTTCCAGGGTTTGGCCGACCATGCGTTAAATGTAGTCAAGGCCATGAGAGCGGATGGACTTGAGGCTAGCACGGTAGTGCTCAACTCATTGATTAACGCCTTTGGTGAGGATAGAAGGGTTGTTGAAGCATTCTCTGTGCTTCAATTCATGAAGGAAAATGTAAGTGATGTTTTGCTCTCATTTTGTTATCTTGACCTGCATCATGTTACTTCTCTTAAACCGCTGGTCATCTACGCAATTGGATCTCATGAAAAGTCTTCTTTATTTTGCCCATCAAATTTCAGGATTTTAAGCCTGACGTTATTACATACACGACACTAATGAAAGCTCTAATCCGTGTCGAGCAGTTTGACAAGGTAAGCACAAACTCCTTCAGAATGTTCTTTACTGCAATGCTGGTATAGATAACTTAGATCGAAATGTTGTCTGCTCATTATGCTGGCAATGCTGCACTACTTGCAATTGTTCTAACAAATTGTGTGTGATATGCTATTCTAACCTTCTCTTCTTGGATAAGTAGACCAGCAGCATGATTCAACTAGTTTTATTTGATACTATTACCTGCAAGCCCTTGCAGCAAAAACCCATGATCTGAAGTTGTGGACCTTGTGGTTTGTTAATAATGTACCAGGTTCCAGTCATCTATGAAGAAATGATTACATCAGGATGTGCCCCTGACCGCAAAGCTAGAGCAATGCTGCGTTCAGCTTTAAGATATATGAAACACACGAGGGTTGCATAGGCAATTTAGATACAAGTTACTAATCACTGATGGAAGCACAACGTCTCTGCTGATCTTGTTAAAGTCGCAATGGAAGGTTGGTACTTAAATCCTGCATTTGCCGTTTTGCCTTGTGTTGTATAGATGATTTCCAGTTAATAGCAAATCTTGCTTTTGATGACATGTCGATTGTAATATTTTCCTCAGGTGAAGCTCCACCTGCCTGACAGATAGACTCTGCTTTTTAAGCGTGATATATGCAGTTGTCTTCGTAATCGTTTAGGGGAAGAAAGGCACATCTTGGTCATCCGCCAGAAGGAAGGCTACGTACCAAAAGGAGGGCGGAACTTGAATACTTGATATAGGAAGCAAATACATAAAATCTCTGTCGGGACCTCAAAATTCAGAGTGAAATTTCTGGAATTGATATTGGCCCATAACTCTGACGGCAGTACGGTGCCGAGAGATGAATTGTGACGTGAAATTACATTTCCAGGCCAATTTCAAATTGTATTCAGATGTACATTTTTGTAGAGTTTGTTTAGGGCAAATTTATAAGATGGGAGGATGCCAGTTTCAGTGCGTCAAATTTACATACCATTGGTGGGTTTCTTGTTCCTTTTTCTCTGCATCTACTTGCTCTATGCAATTCAGCGCATGCGATAGGGTCGTTGGGGCACACAAAGTTGTATGCACCCGCTTGGTGTTGAGAATGTTACATACAGCAGTGACATTGAAAAATAAGAAGCTCAGCAGAATCCAAAACACGTGAATTCAGTACTTGCATCATAGCAGTTAAACATCAGGCATTGCAATAGCAAATACTCCCTCCGTCCGAAAATATTTGTCATCAAAATGGACAAAAAGGGATGAATCTAGAACTAAAATATATCTAGATACATCCCCTTTTATTCATTTTGATGACAAGTATTTCCGGACGGAGGGAGTATCTTGGACAATGCTAATAGTTTGATACGGTACAAGTCTACAAGACTAGTGATAAATCTGCCATAACTAAGTTTCAATTCCTGCCGATTTCCAACATCAACCAATCCTTCCTCATGTCCATTGGAAGTGCCACAAGGGATTCAAACTTGCGGTCGTTGCTGGTGAGAATACGGTAGGCCCTCAGCAGATCTCCTCGTCCTAAGTTTGGTATCTCTTGAAGTGCCGCAAAGATTTCCTTGGGAGATGCATTAGCTGGTTCCTCTCGAGGTTCATTTGGCTTCATAGCTATCTGGAATGAATTCTTGATATTACCAGACATGCAAAAGAGTGCATCATCTGTTCTGAACTTCTTGCTCCTCCTGCCTTGTAGAGTGGGTTCCGTTGATGTCGGCGTTCCACCCTGGTCTTGACTGCTAGGTTCAGATGCTGAAGGTGAATTCTGAATAAGCTCCCGGACAACTTCAGCACCCTTCAATGCCGTTTCTTGGGCATCCTCAGCGCCTGCGCTCTCATCTTCACTTGTAGCATAATCTCTGGAGAATATTAGACTTATTGCATCCCAATTCTTAATAACTTTGTTTCTGTAGCATGCAGCTGCTTTGTTTTTCTGTAAAATAATCACCAAATGTGAACCATAAGCTAGAATCGTATCCCAGCAAAGAATAAAAGGAACGAATTTGTATACCCCACCTGTATGTACATTTTCCAAGCATCCTCATTGTGAATCACGATCATGTTCTTGCTTCGATCCCATCCGTATTCAGAACGGGCAAGTAACTTGTTGACGGTACTGCAATGCTTGTCAAAGGTCTTGCATCTCGACAGCACGTGATCTCTTGTGATCTCCACATTGCACTTGTCGCGCACATTTTTCACCGCCGCGGAGTATGCATGTGGCTTCCATCCGTTCGCCGTATGATTGCCATTGTTGTGATGCTCGACAAGAACATCGAGGAGAGCCTGGTCCATTTTGTCTGTCCAAGTAAGGTAACCCCTGTGTTTCCTCTTCCCGTTGCTTGAATCCATCTGACCACAAGATCACACTTGCTAGATTCAGGAAACGCAAGGAGAAGTGTCAGTCATGGACAGAGATTGGCTATAAGCTCTGGATACTCAAGATGAAAAACAAATTGGTAAGCATAGGTCGCAAATCACTATCCCATTACGCCTTTCTTTCAACTTTGAATCTAGGCATTGTTGCACTGATTTTGTGGCAAGCTACTAAGCTAGCAACATGCAAAATGAGATCTGCAGCATAGTGCATACCTGATGAGTGGTGACTCGCACCCTTCCACGGACTTGTTGTTTGGCTTCTGGATTTGTCCCTGGTGGCGTGCGCCAGCTACCCTGCACACAGGAGCACCTCAATCATTCTGAGAAATTCAACACCGGAGACAAAGCAGCCAGCATCGAGCAAGGCGAAGTAGATCCGCATCCTGGGGCCACCGGAGGTAAGCACAGTGGCTGTGGGCTGCGGTGGTGGAGGAGGGTCGGGGTACAGGTACGACAGCTTATTTCGCCGTAGGCATGGTTCTGAGGGTGGGTGGTGAGCGGTTTGCCCGTTGCCGGAGATGAGGGAGGGAGGAGGGTACCTGGACTGGAGCCGCCGCCGCCGAGCCTCCGAGAGACGGGGAAAGAGGAGGGATTCAATTCTCAGGATTCCAGGGGTTTGGGCTCGGAATTATCTACTTTCTTTTATGTGGTCGATTAATTCTCATAGAATTGGAACTGGCAACGCATATTAGCAACACATCCCGAAATGTCATTACCGAGAATTACAAGGCATCTAACTCATCTCCAATTCCTAGATTTCAATAATTTCCCGAGGAAAAACTGACCCTCCCTTCCATACCCGCATCTGCACTGCCTCGACTAGGGAAGGTAGTGCTGCCCACCGCATCGAGTCGTGATGCAGGTTCCACTGTCGTCATGTCTGCCCCATCCCCTGTCTTCGATGAGATCTTGGCTTTCAGAATCAAATATTCATCACTTATGAAAAGATCTTGGCTTCTAAAATTCTAGATTGATATAAATGAGGGTGTGTGATTTATGAATCAAGTCCCATTTGGCCGTTTTCGATGAACTATGTGCTTTGAATTTTAACGGAAAAGTTGACATATTCCAATATTATTGAAATGTTACTGAATTTTAGTTGCAAAAATTAGATAGTGCTAATGATTTCTAGCTGCATGTTTTGACAAATCGGAGTGTTACAAGGATTGACAAATGGCAACGTTACTAGATTAACAAATGTAAATGTTTCCAGTTTGACAAATGGCAACATACCCAATATGACAGATGCAAATCTTACCAAATTGTTTGTACGTGGTTGCACACGGGCCATCCAAAACAATCGTTTGCGTTGAAGAGATGCACAAATCTTGCGTTGCTCTCACTTTGCATACGGGTGTTCTATCTAAAACGTTTGCGATCAAGAGCTGCACAAATCCTGCTCTGTACATTTTCCCTTGGCTTCCTGAGGAAGCTGTCGGTCTGCATACGGGTGTTCTAACTAAAACGTTTGCGAGCAAGGCGGGCGGCCATGGAAGTCAAATGGCTCGCTTCCCGGTGAGCCTGCGCGGCGTACAGCTCGCACGCTTCCCGTTGAGCCTTCGCATTGGAGTACAGCTCGCACGACTTGCGTTTGGTCAAACACTCAAGCACCTGTCCGCACGGCACCTCCTAGCCATTAAAAGAGTGAGGCGTGGCGTCACGTGAATGGTTAACAAAACGCACATAATTTAAATTATACAAAACGTTTGAGATGTTACAGTGACAGCTATTTGTTTCAAAATGCCTTTGCTGGCTGTTATTCGAGTGTGCATTCTCACAAAATAGACACGAAAAATACCACAACATATCGGGTGCCATTCCATTATAGCATGCCAAATTTCATGAATTTCAGACGAATTTTGGATTTACTAGAATTTAAAAACAATGCATCTCAACATTTTACCGGCAATCAATAGTGCCCTGGTGTTCAAAATTTATTCCCATTTCTTGCATGGGACCTAAGCATGCAACCAAGGACACATTTGATTTTTCAACCAGTTTATATGCACCGGATAATGTGCATGTAGTTCAAATTTGAATTATGCGAATAAAATGCCTAGAAAACCCAGTTAATGTATAAAAATGTCCAAACGAACCCCAAAAAATTCCAAAATTGAACACAACACTCCTGTTGTTCTATGTTCACTCGAAAGATTTTGAAAGCAATAAGAGGCAACGGATATCGTTTCGTCCCCAATGGTGGCATGTTCCCTACCGAAAACATCACGCTTGTTGTGAGAAGCTAAGGTTTGTGAGAAGTTTATACCCAAACCTGTCTCAAATGGGATAAAAAAATTACCACGGTATATTGATGCCGCTCCATGATAGCATGCCAAGTTTCACGAATTTCAGACGAGTTTGTATCTACTAGAATTTAAAAGCCATGTATCTCAATGTTTGCGGCCGAGTGGCGGTGACAGGGTGTTTGAAACTCATTCCCATTTCTTGCATGGGACCTAAGCATGCAACCAAGGACACATATTTGATTTTTTAACAAGTTTATATGCACTGGAGAATGTGCGTGTGGTTCAAATATGAATTATGTGAATAAAATGCCTGGAAAACCCAGTTGATAACCCACAAATGTAGGGGATCTATCGTAGTCCTTTCGATAAGTAAGAGTGTCAAACCCAACGAGAAGCAGAAGGAAATGGTAGGCAATTCTCAGTAAGGTATTTGCTGCAAGCATTGAAATTATCGGTAAAAGATTGTTTTGTGATAAGATAATTGGTAACAAGTAAATAATAGTAAAAGTAAATAAGGTGCAGCAAGATGTCCCAATCCTTTTTGTAGCAAAGGACAAGCCTGGACAAACTCTTATATGAAGGAAAGCGCTCCCGAGGACACATGGAAATTATCGTCAAGCTAGTTTTCATGGCGTTCATATGATTCGCGTTCGTTACTTTGATAATTTGGTATGTGGGTGGACCGGTGCTTGGGTGCTGCCCTTACTTGGACAAGCATCCCACTTACTAACCTCTATTGCAGCATCCGCAACTACAAAAGAAGTATTAAGGTAAACCTAACCATAGCATGAAACATATGGATCCAAATCAGCCCCTTACAAAGCAACACATAAACTAGGGTTTAAGCTTCTGTCACTCTAGCAACTGATCATCTACTTATTACTTCCCAATGCCTTCCTCTAGGCCCAAACAATGGTGAAGTGTCATGTAGTCCACGTTCACATGACACCACTAGAGGAAAGACAACATACATCTCATCAAAATATCGAACGAATACCAAATTCACATGACTACTTATAGCAAGACTTCTCCCATGTCCTCAGGAACAAACGTAACTACTCACAATGCATATTCATGTTCATAATCAGAGGGGTATTAATATGCATAATGGATCTGAACATATGATCTTCCACCAAGTAAACCAACTAGCATCAACTACAAGGAGTAATCAACACTACTAGCAACCTACAGGTACCAATCTGAGGTTTTGGTACAAAGATTGGATACAAGAGATGAACTAGGGTTTGAGAGGAGATGGTGTTGGTGAAGATGTTGATGAAGATAATCCTCCCCAAGATGGGAGAGTTGTTGGTGATGACGGCGGTGACGATTTCCCCCTCCCGGAGGGAAGTATCCCCGGCAAAACAGCTCTGCCGGAGCCCTAGATTGGTTCCGCCAAGGTTCCGCCTCGAGACGGCGGCGCTTTGTCCCGAAAGCCTCCTTATGATTTTTTCCAGGTGAAAACACCTCATGTAGCAGAAGATGGGCATCGGGGGGGGGGGGG
>LR738710.1:250266541-250307228 GCA_902687465.1 Secale cereale
ATATATTCATATGACTCTTATGCTAAAGTAACAATCCATTCACAATGTCAGAAAGAGTCAATATAAGAGCTTTTCAGCAAGTCCACATACTCAACTATCTTTTAGTCTTTCACAATTGCTAACACTCTCTCAATACTTATGGGTATGGAGTTTTAATCGGACACAGAGAAATATAGGGGCTTATAGTGTTGCCTCCCAACCTTTTACCTCAAGGGTAATATCAACAATAATAAATCATGATAACTTACATCCAATTGGGTATATATGTCAAGATCTTTCCAACACAATTTGCTTGCCAAAGGATAAAATGTAAAAAGGAAAGGTGAAAATCACCATGACTCTTATAAGGTAAGAACGATAGCTAGGCCCTTCGCAGAGAGAAGCAGAGGTTGTCGAGTGCTTTTATGGTTGGATGTACAAAATCTTAGCGCAAAAGAATGGCACTTTATATTGCCACTTGTGATATGGACCTTTATTATGCAGTCCGTCGCTTTTATTGCTTCCATATCACAAGATCGTATAAAGTTTATTTTCTCCACACTAATAGAGCATACATGTTTAGAGAGTTGCAACAATGACAACTTACTTGAAGGATCTTACTCAATCCATAGGTAGATATGGTGGACTCTCATGGCAAAACTGGGTTTAGGGATGTATGGAAGCACAAGTAGTATCTCTACTTGGTGCAAGGAGTTTTGGCTAGCATGAGGGGGAAAGGCAAGCTCAACATGTTGGATGATCCAAGACAATATACTTTATTTCGGATATAAGAAGACATAACCCATTACGTTGTCTTCCTTGTCCAACATCAACTCTTTAGCAGGTCATATTTTAATGAGTGCTCACTATCATAAAGGATGTCCAAGATAGTATATTTGTATGTGAATATCTCTCTTTATTTATTACTTCTTATTAATTGCAACAATGACCAAAACTATGTTTGTCAACTCCCAACAATTTTTATTCATCATACTCTTTATATGCGAAGTCATTACTTCCCATAAGATCAATATGATCTCTTTGATACTTTTTATATTTTCTTTTGTCATCTCATGATCATAGTGAGATAATCAAGCCCTTGACTCAAAACTATTATTTATTATATATAGCTCACGGACTCGATTATCAAGATAAAGATCATAAGGCAAATCTCACAACTAGATCATACTAAATTTTATTCTACCAGATCAATATATTACCAAAAGGATCGAACTAAGAAAAAAGGTAAAGATAGGAGTGTGATGGTTATACGATACCGGGGCACCTCCCCCAAGCTTGGCAGTTGCCAAGGGGAGTGCCCATACCCATGTGATTATGTCTCCGTCTTCGAAGTTGTTGATGATAGAGTTGGAAGCAGTGATGACGGATCATCATACATCGAGCGTAGGAGATCCTCCAACTTGCGGATAATACCCTTGAGTGTGGCGATATGCTCCTTCCGCAAAATATTTTCACTTGTGAGATACTTGTTTTGTATTTGAGCTAACTCAATCATCTTGAAAGCTTCAATCTCAGTTGAAGTAAAAAGGTTTGGAACGGGTTGAAGGATGTCTTCTTCTTCTACTGCCCGAGCCTGATCTTCCATAGCCTTCTTGTTCCTATTCTGCTTGTTGATCTCCCCGGGTTCTTCTCTCTCCAGCTCTATCTTCATTATCCAATCATCGTTGCCCTCATTGTTGGGGGAGGAATACGACATGATGCATGGCCTTGTCAACTCTGGCAGAAAATAGCTCGAAACAAAAACAAAGGATTTTTGCGTGATACGGTGGTCAAAACCTTTGAGAGATTATATAATAATTTTTTACCGACCAAAAGGAGTAACGTGCAAGAAAATGGAGTTCGGAGGCACACGAGGTAGGGGGCGCGCCCTCCACCCTCGTGGACGCCTCGTGTCCTTGCCGGACTACCTCTTATTTTTCTATTTTTCTAAATATTCCAAAACGAAAATTGCCATTAGGACTGTTTTGGAGTCGGTTTACTTATCGTACCACATACCACTTCCTTTTTGGAGTCTGGATCGTTCTGGAAAGTGTCCCTTATGTATTCCTCTGGGGTTACGGTTTCAATAACATTGGTTTCGACATTTATAGGATTATCTGAGATATAATGTTTGATTCTTTGACCGTTCACCACCTTCGGATTTGTGCCTTCGAAGTTGTTGATTTTTATGGCACCGGAACGATAGACTTCCTCGATAACGTAAGGACCTTCCCATTTAGGAAGAAGTTTTCCTGCAAAAAATTCTTAAACGAGAGTTGTATAGCAAGACATAATCACCTACGTTAAACTCCCGCTTTTGTATCCTTCTGTCATGCCATCTTTTAACCTTTTCTTTAAACAGTTTGGCATTCTCGTAAGCCTGGGTTCTCCACTCGTCAAGTGAGCTGGTGTCAAATAACCTCTTGATGTCTACTACACAACCTTCTTCTTGTAAACGTTGTTGGGCCTCCAAGTGCGGAGGTTTGTAGGACAGTAGAAAATTTCCCTCAAGTGGATGACCTAAGGTTTATCAATCTGTGGGAGGCGTAGGATGAAGATGGTCTCTCTCAAGCAACCCTGCAACCAAATAACAAAGAGTCTCTTGTGTCCCCAACACACCCAATACAATGTTAAGTTGTATAGGTGCACTAGTTCTGCGAAGAGATGGTGATAATATGGATGGTAGATATTGGTTTTTGTAAACTGAAAATATAAAAACAGCAAGGTAACTAAAGGTAAACGTGAGCATAAACGGTGTTGCAATGATAGGAGACAAGGCCTAGGGTTCATACTTTCACTAGTGCAAGTTCTCTCAACAAGGATAACATAATTGGATCATATTACTAGCCCTCAACATGCAACAAAGATTCACTCCAAAGTACTCCCTCCGTCCCAAAATAAGTGACTCAAAAGTAACTCAACTTTGTACTAAAGTTAGTATAAAGTTGAGTCATTTTTTAGTCACTTATTTTGGGACGGAGGGAGTAACTAACAGCGGAAAACAAACGAAGAGATTATGGTAGGGTACGAAACCACATCAAAGTTATTCTTTCTGATTGATCTATTCAAGAGTCCGTAGTAACGTTCAATCTATCATAGAGTTCGTACTAGAATAACACCTTATGACACAAATCAACCAAAACCCTAATGTCCTAGATACTCCATTGTCACCTCAAGTATCCGTGGGCATGATTATACGATGTGCATCACACAATCTCAGAAACATCTATTCAACCAACACATAGAACTTCAAAGAGTGCCCCAAAGTTTCTACCAGAAAGTCAAGACGAAAACGTGTGCCAACCCCTATGCATAGATTCCCAAGGTCACGGAACCCACAAGTTGATCACCAAAACATACATCAAGTGGATCACATGATATCCCATTGTCACCACAGATAAACACATGCAAGACATACATCAAGTGTTCTCAAATCCTTAAAGACTCAATCCGATAAGATAACTTCAAAGGGAAAACTCAATCCATTACAAGAGAGTAGAGGAGGAGAAGCATTATAAGATCCAACTAGAATAGCAAAGCTTGCGACACATCAAGATCGTGCTATCTCAAGAACACGAGAGAGAGAGAGATCAAACACATAGCTACAGATACATACCCTCAGCCCTGAGGGTGGACTACTCCCTCCTCGTCATGGAGAGCGTCGGGATGATGAAGATAGCCACCGGAGAGGGATTCCCCCCTCCGGCAGGGTGCCGGAATGGGGTCTAGATTGGTTTTTCGTGGCTACTGAGGCTTTCGATGGCGGAACTCCCGATCTAGGTTAATTTCCGAAGGTTTCAGTATTTATAGGATTTTTTGGCGTAGGGCACAAGTCAGGGGGGCTTCTGGGCTGTCCACGAGATAGGAGGGGGCAGGGGGGCGCGCCCCCCACCCTCGTGGGCAGCCCGTGGCTCTCCTGGCCCAACTCTTTTACTTTGGGGGCTTCTTTTGGTCCAGAAAAAATCATCAAAAATTGGCACGTCAACTAGACTCCGTTTGATATTCCTTTTCTGTAAAACCCTAAAACAACAGAAACTGGCACTGGGCTCTGGGCTCTGGGTTAATAGGTTAGTCCCAAAAATCATATAAAAGTGTGTATAAAAGCCCATAAGACATCCTAGAAGGATAATATAATAGCATGGAACAATAAAAAAATTATAGATACGTTGGAGACGTATCAGCATCCCCAAGCTTAATTCTTGCTCGTCCTCGAGTAGGTAAATGATAAAAACAAAATTTTTGATGTGGAATGCTAACCAACATAGTTTTCAATGTAATTCTATTAATTGTGGCATGAATGTTCAGATCTGAAAGATTCAAGACAAAAGTCTTTATTGACATAAGAAATAATAATACTTCAAGCATACTAACAAAGCAATCATGTCTTCTCAAAATACTATGGCTAAGAAAGTTATCCCTACAAAATCATATAGTTTGGCTATGCTTCCTCATTATCACACAAAATATGCATATCATGCACAACCCCGATTTCATCCAAGCACTTGTTTTCATACTCCATTCTTTCAAACCTTTCAACTTTCACGCAATACATGAGCGTGAGCCATGGACATAGCACTATGGGTGGAATAGAGAGGTGGTTGTGGAGAAGACAAAAAGGAGGGAGATAGTCTCACATCGACTAGGCGTATCAACGGGCTATGGAGGTGCCCATCAATAGATATCAATGTGAGTGAGTAGGGATTGTCATGCAACGGGTGCACTAGAGCTAAAAATGTATGAAATCTCAACAAAAGAAACTAGTGGGTGTGCATCCAACTTGCTTGCTCATGAAGACCTAGGGCATTTGAGGAAGCCCATCGTTGGAATATACAAGCCAAGTTCTATAATGAAAATTCCCAGTAGTATATGAAGTGACTAAGCATGAGACTCTCTACAATGAAGAACATGGTGCTACTTTGAAGCACAAGTGTGGAAAAAAGATAGTAGCAATTGTCCCTTTTTTTGGGCCATTCTTTTTTTCTTTGGCCTTTTTTTGTGTGGAGGGGCTTTATTGATTTAGCCTTTCCTCCCATGGGACAATGCTCTAATAATGATGATCATCACACTTTCATTACAACTCGATGTTACAACTCGATACTACAACAAAGTATGACTCTATATGAATGCCTCCGGCGGTGTGCCGGTATGTGCAATGAAACAAGAGTGACATGTATGAAAAGTTATGCATGGTGGCTTTGCCACAAATACGATGTCAACTACATGACCATGCATGGCAATATGAAAATATGATGCGTGTCATATGAACAGAACTGTGGAAAGTTGCATGGCAATATATCTCGGAATGGCTATGGAAATGCCATGATAGGTAGGTATGGTGGCTGTTTTGAGGAATAATATGGTGGCTGTTTTGAGGAAGGATATATAGTGGGTTTACGGTACCGGCGAAAGTTGCGCGGTACAAGAGAGGCTAGCAATGGTGGAAGGGTGAGAGTGCGTATAATCCATGGACTCAACATTAGTCATAAGAACTCATATACTTATTGCAAAAATATACGAGTCATCAAAACAAAGCAATCAACGCATGCTCCTAGGGGGGAGGTTGGTAGGAGTTAACCATCGTGCGCCCTCGACCTCCACACAAAGGTTGACACTTTACAAATACCTCATGCTCTAACTTCGTCACATAGCGTTCACCATACGTGCATGTTACGGGAATCACTAACCTTAACACAAGTATTTCTCAATTTCATAATAACTCCACTAGCATGACTCTAATATCACTATCCTCATATCTCAAAACAATTATCAAGCATCCAACATCTCATCATATTCAATGCACTTAGTGTGAATTTTTTTACTACATTGACATTGGATGTCTATCATGTGAAGACTAGTTTTGTAGCCTAAACACATTACCATGCTGTTTTAATAAACTCTCAAAAGGATATAAGTGAAGCATGAGAGTTCATCTATTTCTTCAAAATAAAACCACCGCAGTGCTCTAAAAGATGCAAGTGAAGCACTAGAGCAATATCAAACTACTCCGAAAGATATAAGTGAAGATCAATGAGTAGTTGAATATTTATGTAACTATGTGAAGACTCTCTAACATTTAAGAACTTTAGATCTTGGGATGTTATTCAATCAGCAAGCAAAACAAAATAAACTAAATTGATGCTCCAAGCAAAACACATATCATGTGGTGAATAAAAATATAGCTCCGAGTATAGTTACCGATGGATGAAGACGAAAGAGAGGATGCCTTCCCAGGGCATCCCCAAGCTTAGGCTTTTGATTGTCCTTGAATTTTACCTTGGGGTGCCATGGGCATCTGATACGTCCAAAACGTATCTATAATTTCTGCTTGCTCCATGCCTCTTTTGGGTGATATTGCTATGATATTTATACACTTCCATACACTTTTGATCATATTTGGACTAACCTATTAACTCAGTGCACCCCAGTGCCAGTTTCTGTTTTCTGCTGTTTTTGTATTTCAGGTTTTCACGTTATGAGAACTGCCCGAAAAATCCCGGAAAAATTATATAAAAAATCAGCGTTCCAGAAGCTTCCCGGTAGCCAAAGTACAGCCGGGGGGGCACCAGAGCTCCAGGCACCCTGGTGGCGCGGCCCCCCTGGCCGCGCCGGGGGGGGGGGGCCTGGGCCCCCCGAGCCTCCGCTGATGCCCCCCTTTGGCATATATTTAAGACGCGTCTCGAAACCCTCGAGACGGGAACCCTTTTTCGCGATCTCATCTCTGTTCCGCCGCCGCCGCGCTTCCAAGATCGGGAGCACCAGGAGAACTCTTCCCGGCACCCTGCCGGAGGGGAGGATCACCACCGGGAGCCTCTCCACCACCATGGACGCCTCCCGGATGAGTTGTGAGTAGTCTCCCTTGGACCATGGGTCCATGACCAATAGCTATGTGATGTTCTCCTCCCCTTCTTGTGCTTCACTAATTAGACCTCGTGAGCTGCCCTACATGATCGAGGCACATATGTAATCCTTATGCTGTTGCTATGTTGAGTTTGCTGGGATCCGACGGATTGTGAGATTATGTTCAGATTGTGTTTGAGTAATATATTTGATCTACCTCTTTTATATTTATGTTCGTAAGTAATTCTTGCATGTTCTCCATTGTTATTTATTGCTTTGGCCAAGTAGTAGGTAGTGACTCCAAGAGGGAACGTTATGCTTGATTGTGGATTCATGCCCCTCGATGACTAGCTTGAGTGACAGAAACATGAGTCTAGGGGATGTGATGTTGCCACAAGGGGGAAAACAACGGTGCTTGTGCCCGCGGGTGCAAGGATTGTTTACTTTACGCAAAGTTCTTTTAATGCAGTTGTCTGTTGCTTTGAGTTTACACTATGGGTGGGACTCGCAACTTAATACCAGCGAGATGTTCTGGATAGATATCTCAAGGTGGATGATTAGTAGTAGATATTGATGGATTTCGGTCTACTTACCTTGGCGTACCGCCCATGCTTTGAACCTCTACCTTTCTTGCAATATAATTAGCATTGGTTTGCGCACATAATTCTGTCAATTGCCCAGCTGTAATTCGTTTACCTCACATAGCTATTTTATCGTCTTTTGGGAGAGAGACATCACTAGTGAACATCATGGGACCCCGGTCCATATTACCATCACTGATCACATCCGCTATTTACTTTCTGTTTTACTTACTATTGCAGCAATACCTATCACTATTATCACTTGCGTTTGATCCTTTGTAAACTACAAGGCCGGAGGGATTGACAACCTCTCTGTACTCGTTGGGAGCAAAGTTATTTGTATCTGTGTGCAGGTCCACGTTGATTGCTAATATCTGGCGTCGTTAGCAGTTGACACCTTCTTGTTGAAACTGGGAGTCTCAGGGAAATCGATCCTTGGTATCTTTGCCAAGGGAAAACTTCCGCTACACTGCATCTCAAACCTTCCACTTGGGGTAACCAACGAGGGGCGAGAAGCCATCAAGCAAAGTTTTCTGGCGCCGTTGCCGGGGACTCCACTCTTCAGGATAGGGGAGTTGCACGCTATCTTTTACCTTTGCTTTTTAGTCTTTTTAGTTTACCTTTCAGTTTTTGCTTTAGTATCTTTTATCAAAAATCACAAAAAATTTAATTATTTGCTAGTAGTCCTTTCTGTTTAGTCAAGCATGTTAGGATTTGGTGCTTTGAGGGAATCAGAAATTTTGGATTTCCATCAAAAGGATGGAGAAAATATGAAGAAGGCATGGGACAGAATTTCTGATGCACATAGGAGAATTATGCCTTGGATACCTATAAAAATTGTGCTTAGAAATTTTTACCATGGTCTTTTTGAATGGTGTAAACACTCTCTTGATATTATAGCCGAAGGAGATTTCCTAGAGTGTGATGAAGCTAGAGCTCTTGAAATTATACATGGTCTATCTAGTTACTTTGTTTATGATCATAGTTTTGATACTGTCATAGATAGACTTGCTACTATTGAGAAGAGAATGGATGCTCTAGACTTAATGAAGGAAGAGAAACCCAAACCCAATAAGAGAGATATTTTGGAGATAGACAATAATTGGGAGCCTTTTGTTAGGATTAGTATCTCTAATCAAGACTTCCTTGTTTATTGTGATATTGGATCTATGGTTTCTACTATGCCAAAAACTGTTCATGATTCTTTAAAATTTAACATGGATAGATTACCATCTTATCATGAACACACTAATGGAGATATTTCTGAAATCCAGGGAAGAATAAAAGACATTCCAGTTAAATTCCTTGATTGATTTCTTCATCATGGAGCCAAACCAAGGAAATATAGTGCTTGGAAGGGACTTCCTCCGAGCAGTAAAAGGCTTCATCGATATAGGTAAGGGACAAATCCGCTTATGCGGGAAGGCAAAAGGTGTGTACCCCTTTCCTAGAAAGAGCAAAAGTGAACTTGTTGAGGAACCATTTGAAGCAATTTATAACTCCGATTATTATGATGGTATTTGATTCCTCTTTGCATTATGCCTAGCTTAAAGGCATAAAAGAAAGCGCTTTTGGGAGGCAGCCCACATGAATAAATTTTATTTTGCTTTTGTTGTGTCTTGATGTTGTTACTACAGTAGCATCATCATTGTATCTTTACTTTTCAATTTTGTGCCAAGTGTAGCCTCTGATTGCAAGAAAGTTCAAAAGTTGTGACGTGTTGTCCAGGAAACAGATTCTGTCCTTGGATAGAAAAATTCATACAAAATCACCAGTTCATCTTTTTGGTCTGAATTTTTTCGACAGCGTGCTCTATATAATTGTCTTTCGAGCGTCTGTTCTGAGTTTTTTGATTAGAGTTGCAGAAGTGCCCCGAAAAAATCATTTACTACCTGATGTTCTGTTTTTCACAGATTATGTCCTGCTTTGCCTTTCCTTCATTTTGCAAACCTTGAGCTTGCCTTTTCTTTGCAAAAACCTTTTGGCAATCTTGAGAAACAGTAGACCTTCAAGAATATCCTTATTTCCAGCAAGGAACAATTATTTTATTATGGGTACTAACCTCGCTAATCAGTTTATGATGAGTTATGTATGAAGGGAGTTTTCAAGTGTGCGAGGGAAGATGATAAAAAGATTCAGGAGTGTCAAACGCTCAAGCTTGGGGATGCCCCCATGCACCCCCAAGAAATATTCAAGGAGACTCAAGCGTCTAAGCTTGGGGATGCCCCCGTGCATCCCCTTCTCCATCAACATTATCAGTTCGTCTTTCGTTCCACTATATTTTTATAACTTCATGTGTTATGTGCTATGCTTGGAGCGTCTTGCTTTTAATTTCCTTTTTAGTTTTCTTTAGCTTTTCATAACGAGTCGGAACTCAGCATTTCTTTGTGTGGGAGAGAAACACGCTCCACTTCTACCTAGAACATAACATAGAATTTTCATGTCTATCTTTGCTGTGTGTGTTCTTTGTCTTTCAATAGCTACTATCATGTTTCGCTCTTATTTTTCATGCTTATCTTTTTAAAAGAGCTTTTGTTTAGTTGGTTGCTTGAACTCTCTTTAGTTATCATGCTTATCTTATTAAGAGAGTTTGCTTCTGTTGCATCGGTTGATATGTCTATTATAAGAATGCTACGTGCATAATGGTGCTTAGTAGTTCATGTTTTCTTATGGTTAGTCTCAAATAGCTGGGGGGTTTCCAATGTGTTATTGGAGTACCAACATGATTTGTTTGCCTATGATGTGGTATGGTTTAGTAATATCTTCCTTCGAGAATTTATTTTGATTGACTTGGCGTATGCTCACGCATATTTAAGATCGTAAAGAAAGTCTGTCAAGCCTTGATGATCTTTTATTTCTGAGTAGAGATATCACTTCCATGCCTGATTCAATGTTGCTTTGTCGCTCTGCATGATTATGACCGTCATTGCTCTTTTAGTTGGTCGCTCCCAGTCTTTTGCTAACCTTCGCCTGTACTAAGTGGACTGACTGCTTGTGCATCCAAATCCTTTAAACCAGTTATGCCATATGAGTCCACCATACCTTCCTATACATGGTATTTACCTGCCATTCCTTACGAAGACTTTCATGTGCCATCTCGAAATTATTCAAAAAAAATGCATTTCTATTTTGTGCCTCTGCTTTAGCTCATGAGGAAGTACTAGTTAATTCATGATCTTTTTAAGTTGGACAAGCTTCACCCCGGGATTGCATGTATAATGTGCAAACCCATAATACGAGAAGGAACTGGCAATGAGTGCGCCCGGCTCAAAATTAATATAACAAACAAACCCTCCTTCACGATTTGTTCATGAGAAATCAGAAAACCTTGGTAGTGATAACAAAGGAGATTAAGAGGATGTGATCGTCCTCATTCGGGAGCCGTTCCTCGAAACTTGTCCATCTCATAAAGTAATTGAGTTGTCTGCTAGCATTCGTTGACGAAACATGCATATCCAAAAAAATAATTATTACCTCTGTTTTTAAAACCAAGAGCTCTGGTACATGTTTTGTCTTTGCTTCCGACCACGGGTTTTCAACCTTGCCAACAAAAGCCACGGTTCGAGAGTCTCCACCTTCTTTTAAAAAGCACCAACTACTGAGAGCATGATTGTCATTCTGAGTGTAATGTGCATTGTCCCAAAGTAGCATTGTCTTTTGCATGATTATGATATCGTTTATTTTGAAATCATTGTATCTAGTCATCACTTAAACCTTGGAGGTGCCGCTGCATTTATGTTTTGCTTCACTAAAGGGGGCAAGCGAGATATCAATTTATCATATTTGCACACCATGCTCATTACAAATCTGTTTGATGTTTCAGTATCATATTGTAAAACTTTCAGTTCTTTGTGATTTTCTCATGAGGCAACTTAATTACTACAGATTCATTGTCTCAGTAAGCTTTTATCATATGACTATGAAAAAGTATTATATGGTTAATAGCATGTCACCACAGAAATTATTCTTGTTATCATTTACCTACTCGAGGACGAGCAAGAATTAAGCTTGGGGATGTTGATATGTCCAAAACGTATCTATAATTTCTGCTTGCTCCATGCCTCTTTTGGGTGATGTTTGCTATGATATTTATACACTTCCATACACTTTTGATCATATTTGGGCTAACCTATTAACTCAGTGCACCCCAGTGCCAGTTTCTGTTTTTTGCTGTTTTTGTATTTCAGGTTTTCACGTTACGAGAACTGCCCGAAAAATCCCGGAAAAATTATATAAAAAATCAGCGTTCCAGAAGCTTCCCGGTAGCCAAAGTATAGCCGGGGGGGGGGGGGCACCAGAGCTCCAGGCGCCCTGGTGGCGCGCCCCCCCTGGCCGCGCCGGGGGGCGCCTGGGCCCCCCGAGCCTCCGCTGATGCCCCCCTTTGGCATATATTTAAGACGCGTCTCGAAACCCTCGAGACGGGAACCCTTTTTCGCGATCTCATCTCTGTTCCGCCGCCGCCGCGCTTCCAAGATCGGGAGCACTAGGAGAACTCTTCCCGGCACCCTGCCGGAGGGGAGGATCACCACCGGGAGCCTCTCCACCACCATGGACGCCTCCCGGATGAGTTGTGAGTAGTCTCCCTTGGACCATGGGTCCATGACCAGTAGCTATGTGATGTTCTCCTCCCCTTCTAGTGCTTCACTAATTAGACCTCGTGAGCTGTCCTACATGATCGAGGCACATATGTAATCCTTATGCTGTTGCTATGTTCAGTTTGCTGGGATCCGATGGATTGTGAGATTATGTTCAGATTGTGTTTGAGTAATATATTTGATCTACCTCTTTTATATTTATGTTCGTAAGTAATTCTTGCATGTTCTCCGTTGTTATTTATTGCTTTGGCCAAGTAGTAGGTAGTGACTCCAAGAGGGAACGTTATGCTTGATTGTGGATTCATGCCCCTCGATGACTAGCTTGAGTGACAGAAACATGAGTCTAGGGGATGTGCTGTTGCCACAAGGGGGAAAACAACGGTGCTTGTGCCCGCGGGTGCAAGGATTGTTTACTTTACACAAAGTTCTTTTAATGCAGTTGTCTGTTGCTTTGAGTTTACACTATGGGTGGGACTCGCAACTTAATACCAGCGAGATGTTCTGGATAGATATCTCAAGGTGGATGATTAGTAGTAGATATTGATGGATTTCGGTCTACTTACCTTGGCGTACCGCCCATGCTTTGAACCTCTACCTTTCTTGCAATATAATTAGCATTGGTTTGCGCACATAATTCTGTCAATTACCCAGCTATAATTCGTTTACCTCACATAGCTGTTTTATCATCTTTTGGGAGAGAGACATCACTAGTGAACATCATGGGACCCCGGTCCATATTACCATCACTGATCACATCCGCTATTTATTTTCTGTTTTACTTACTATTGCAACAATACCTATCACTATTATCACTTGCGTTTGATCCTTTGTAAACTACAAGGCCGGAGGGATTGACAACCTCTCTGTACTCGTTGGGAGCAAAGTTATTTGTATCTGTGTGTAGGTCCACGTTGATTTCTAATATCTGGCGCCGTTAGCAGTTGACACCTTCTTGTTGAAACTGGGAGTCTCAGGGAAATCGATCCTTGGTATCTTTGCCAAGGGAGAACTTCCGCTACACTGCATCTCAAACCTTCCACTTGGGGTAACCAACGAGGGGCGAGAAGCCATCAGCATCCCCAAGCTTAGGCTCTTTCCACTCTTTGTTCCATAGTCCATCAAAGAAATACTCAAAACTTGAAAACTTCACAACACAAAACTTAGACAAAAATCTGGTGAGCTCTGTTAGTATAAGAAAACAAACCACTACTCAAAGGTACTGCCATGAATTCATTCTTTGTATATATTGGTGTTAAACCTACTGTATTCCAACTTCTCTATGGTTCATACTTCCCAATACTACTCATAGATGCATTGAAATAAGCAAACAACACACGAAAAACAGAATCTGTCAAAAATAGAACAGTCTGTAGTAATCTGCAGGTTTCGCATACTTCTGTAACTCCAAAAAATTCAAACTAAATTGCTAAACGTGAGGAATTTGTCTATTAATCATATGCAAAAAGAATCAACTAAATAGCACACCCCAGTAAAATCTTATGACCATTCTAGCGAGCGCTAACGATTCTGTTTTTCACAGCAAGATCACATAAACTTCACACAAGTCTTCCCAAAGGTTCTACTTGGCACAAACACTAATTAAAACACAAAACAACATCTAAACAGAAGCTAGATGCAATATATTCCCAAACAGAATCAAAAGCAAAGAAAACAAAATAAAGTTGGGTTGCCTCCCAACAAGCGCTATCGTTTAACGCCCCTAGCTAGGCATAATGATGCTCACATAAAAGATAAGAATTGAAACATAACAGCATCATCATGAAGCATATGAATAGCACATTTAAGTCTAACCCACTTCCTATGCATAGGGATTTTGTGAGCGAACAACTTATGGTAACGATAATCAACTAGCATAGGAAGGCAAAACAAGCATAGCTTCAAAACTTCAAGCACATATAGAGGAAACTTGATACTATTGCAATTCCTACAAGCATATGATCCTCTCTCATAATAATTTTCAGTAGAATCATGGATGAATTCAACAATATAACCAGCACATAAAGCATTCTTTTCATGATCTACTTGCATAGAAATTTTACTACTCTCCACATAAGCAAATTTATTCTCATCAATAGTAGTGGGAGCAAACTCAACAAAATAACTATCATGTGAAGCATAATCCAATTGAAAATTAAAATCATGATTATCTTTATTCTTTATAGCATAGGTGTCATCACAATAATCATCATAAATAGGAGGCATGCTTTCATCATAATAAATTTGCACATCAAAACTTGGGGGACTAAAAGTATCATCTTCATCAAACATAGCTTCCCCAAGCTTGTGGCTTTGCATATCATTAGCATCATGGGTATTCAAAGAATTCATACTAACAACATTGCAGTCATGCTCGTCATTCACATATTTCATGCCAATCATTCTATGTAATTCTTCTTCTAGTACTTGAGCACAATTTTCCTTCCCATAATTTCCACGAAAGCTATTAAAAAGATGAAGCATATGAGGTAACCTTAATTCCATTTTTTTGTAGTTTTATTTTATAAACTAAACTAGTGATAAACAAGAAACTAAAAGATTCGATTGCAAGATCTAAATATATATGATGCGGGGTCAACCCGTTCTAGGATGATCTTTCACGAAATGGAGGGGATCCCACGAAGAACACGAGGGGGAACACGAGGGGAAACACGAGAGAAACACTCAAACCAATAAGAACAAGTCACACATATGCTAGATCCTCGAAACACAAAGAGATACAAGATCCATGATCAACAAGGGACGATACAAAGGGTAACCGATTCTTCTCCGTGAGGAGGCCTTGGGGAATCCCGCGGGATCTTCTCTGTGAAGGAGGTCTTGAATCCGTGTGGATCTTCTCCGTGGAGGCGCCGCAGTCACTCCCAAGGAGATGAACCACTAGTGGATGAGCAAAGCTCTGTCTCAAATGAGCTAAACCTAAGCTAACCCTCAAATGGAGGAGGGGGAGGAGTATGTATAGTCTAAGCCACGAAGGGGTAAGTGAGGGGCGAAGGGGTACACGGGCTCGGCCCAAGTCATGCGCACAGGCGGGGTCCGGATGATCCGGATGGTGGCCTGGATGATCTGGGTGTCAGGGGTCCGGATGACCCGGGCGACCGTCCGGATCATCTGGCTTCATGGGCAAGCTTCGGGTGCCTCGGGGCATATTACCCGGATCGTCCGGGTGTCGGTCCGGATCATCCGGGCTTGGTCCGGATCGTCCGGCTGGGGGTACGGATGATCCGGGCAAGTCCAGTCTTGCTCCGATTCTTCTCCGTCTTCGCGTATGCTTCTCTCCTTTGATCGTACTTGATCCTTCACTGCTCCATGGTCTTCCTCTTGGTTCCTGGTCATGCATAGCACATATGTTTGAGGTAGTAGCCATGTCTCACAAGTGGAAAGTGAAGGTTTGGAGAGGAGCGAGTCAACCTTGTGTCCAATGGTGGGTACTTGAGGTCCTGTCGAAGTGAACATGGGGATGATCGTGGGATGCTCCGCATCATCTCCCCCCTGGGAAAGATTCGACCTCGGATCAAAAGCTCATCACCATGGAAATGGTTGTCGTGAACAGACTTGTAGTTGGACGAAGTTGAGGGCATGGCGCAATCCAAGTACTCCAAGGTGTCTCCGTTATGTGGTACATGTGAAATGATCAAACACAAAGTACAGTTGGAAATACAATGGTTAGCGCACACAAAGTGTCTATCATGTATGAATGAGTCTGTGTGACAAGGTACATGAAGCTTAGCAAGATGATATAGTATGAGATGTAAAGCATTCATGTGATCAAATGCATTTGTGGTGCACACAAAGGTGTTATGAATGTGATCAATGCTACCATTGTGCAAAATGATGTCATAGTGTGATGTTTTATCAAGAGCATGAACATGGCAATGGGTGCTCAATATGACTATGTGATCATGAATTGATGTTGGGCAATATGATCATGATGTGTGAATATGCCGTCAAGAAAGATCACAACAAATTTGCTAAGGAAATGCACAAGCTCATATATCATGGATGACATGAGAATACAAGATGCAACGAGGCAATCATAATGTGAGTCAATCCATGCATAATATGCAAATTTGGCATGGGTATGATATGTCCATGGAGCATGGCATGTGGGCACACAATCAACAAATATGGAGGTTTTGGTGCAATGTGCCAAAGGAGTGTTAATATACCAATGCTCAATGTCGTGGCATGAGTGGTAGACCGGTGGTGTATCCATAGGGTCCATCTTCAATATCGGTCCTCCATCTCGTAGATGTATCATGTAGACAACAAGAAGGAAACAATAATGAAAGTATGGCCCATCCAATATGTGTAAGTGAGGATGGCTCACAAAGAAGGAATTCACCTTATGAATGTTCTTGCAAATGTTGGTGTTGCACATCGTGTATGCCTTGCATGATCAAGTTGTCGCATGACGACACCACCTTGTGAATCCTTCAAAATGAAAGAACATGACAAACACTCGCAAAAACAAATGAGGTCAGAGGACTTGCAAAACCTATCATTCGTTTGGTAAGATACCCAACAAGTTTAGTCATCATGCTTATCATAAGAAAGGACAAGGTATTGTGGCACGACATGTAAGCATATCATGCGATAACAACCAAAGGCATTAGGCTCAAAAAACAATAATGCATCACAAGTATGGTTTCCAAGTCTCTAAGATCAACAAACATAACATTGTTGCACTCAATACAATTGATGAAAGATGCAACTATTGGAGACAAATGATAATGATCAATGTGAATCATGTGAATGGCATGAACATATATGTCATCAACCCAAGAAAGCAAGTAAGAGTGTAACATGGGTGATGCAACATAGCTAGCAATCATAGTGATCAAGGAGTGTAAGCTAGTAGTGCAAAGATGCAACATACTATTTGGAATCATGGCAATCATGGCATGTGTGCAAATAGTAGGCATGAATAATGCACATGGCATAGCACAAGCATGAAAGCAAGATAGGAGAAAAATAGGATCAATGTATTGGCGAGAGGACATATGTAAATAGCAATGGTACATCATGACTCTCCCAACACAACAAGCATCAATAGCGTGGTGCACAAAGAAATCATGGTAGTGGCTACAAGTATCTCCACCAAGCATGCAAATACACATATAAGTAGCCTAATGGTGAATCATGTGTAAAGGCAAGCAAGGGTCACAATTGCATGGCAAAGTCATATCAAGAGGTATAGCATGCAAAGTGAACACGATAGAATGGGCATAATGTAACAAGTGGTAAATAACCCAAAGTCGTGTGAGAGCCAAGTAAAAGAGATGCACGTAGTCGTTGCGTGAAGAGAATGGTGGTAAGGACAATCCATGTGATCCCAAATCATCGGTGCTCTCAAGAGCTCGTTTTGTCAACTCATGGGATTGTGAGGTTGAAAAATGTTCATGAGTACCTACATAAAACAAAGACAAAGGAAAAATTGTGTGTGTGTGGTATATGTACACATCATCCATCATGATGCGCACGTGCATGTGTTGGTTAACACATAATAGCCAATGCTCAAATAAATGAGATGCGTGATATAGAAACATGTCATCCATCATGAGAGGTTTGTTGTTATGTATGGCATAAGGGAGACTCGAATTGTGTAATGCATCACAAGAAATATGTAGAGCATTTTTATTCATGGAATGCATATGGTGCACACAATCATGGCAATCATGCAAGGTATGGAATGCATCAAGATCTCCTAGTATGTATGAGGAAACTATGGGGGTCTCCTCATGAGCATCAATGGAAACATCACATGGAGAATATTGATAACATCCAAAACAATGCATATTTGGAACAATGTGTTCATGGCATGGCATAGTGGATGAATTGCGCAAATCATGTAAAGGAAGCATGGCAATATCATCGCATGAAAAACAAAAGCCAATGACCATCATCTTGTCATCTATGCCATAAGTGCAAATGGGATTTACTTTAATGGGGCATGCATAGGTACTATGTTGAGATTGAAATGATACAATATGTGAGATCTCACTCATAGCATATGACAAGTTCAAAGGATTATCAAACATGATGTGACCAAAAGAATTTTCGCATGATATCCTATGGAGCATAGCATCACAACTAGGCAACTCAACATGCTCATCATCATATTCATCATAAATAGGTAAGTCAAGACATGAGGAAGTCGCACTAACATGAAGCATGGCAATAGGTGTGTCAACATCATGCAAGCAATCATTGGTAAGATAGTCCACTAGTGGGACGAGAGAAGCACCATCACCTATGTTACCTTTGGAGCTCCGCTCATGTGTTGTAGGTGAGGTGGTGAAGACCAAGTAGCGGTCATCGTCATCTTCATGGAACCATGTGGGTGGTGCATCTTCTTCCACCATGGCCATAGGTTTTTCCATTGGAGGGATGGACTCGTCGAGGGTAGGCATGTCCTCATGTAGGAGACCTAGCACCAAAGAAAACACACTCGAAGTAGAGGTTAAGTCATTAGAAATCATAGTGGCCTCACATGCCCTCTCAACTACCTCACTCACTAAGTGTTGTGGCTCACTCACTCCCTCTTGGATGCTCTCACTCGTATGGATGGTGGAGTCACTCAAATGGCTCGCAACCTCACATAGGAGATGTGGCATGCTCGCATATGTGGGGCTAGTAGTGGTCAATCTCATCCTCTCAAAGGAAATGCTCTCAATGTCACATATGGTGGAGTCACTCATATCACTCATGTGGTGGTGGCTCTCCTCACATGGGAATTGGGGCATCTCGTCGTATGTAGATGTCGAAGAGGTGTAGGTGCAATAGTCTCCATGCTCAACTTCCTCATCCGTCATGCTTCCAAAGATGAATGCCGTGGGATGTGGCAAATTATCACGCTCCTCCGAGGTCAAAGAGAAGGCCTCATACTTGCTCGCGTAGCTTGACCCGGAATAGGAGTCTAATATGGGCGCCGTCTTCATGGTGTCGAAGAGGTTCATGCTCGTCGCCTTGGTCGAAGGGGATGGCCCATGCTCGACCGTCTTGTCGCCGTCGCTCGTAGATGATCGCGTTGATGATGAAGACGTCGATGTAGGCGAACTCATGGGAAGTAGGCGAAGATGCCGTATGTCCGAAGGCGAAGATGCCTTGATAGCACTTGGCAAAGATGCCGAAGTGGTTGTTGTAGCCGTAGCTCCTTCATGGTAGTGGTTGTCTCGCGGTCTTCTCTCTTGCTCTTGAAGCTTGGCCTTGGCATGAATTGGAGCTTGTTCGGACTTGTAGGTATTCTCTTGTCGAGCATCTTCATGATGATGTTGTTTTTGTCGTGCTTGAGCTCTTGGTAGATATCGTTCGTCATCGTCGTGCACATGATGCTTGGGGTGGCTTGCCCTTCATGACGATGTCGATGGTCGCCATGGCAGTGTGGACGTGGAAGACTTGCACTTGCATCATGGTTGTGCTCCGAAGACTTGTTACTTGAACATCGCCGCCGAGAGGATGACGAAGGGGAAGAAGACTTGTAATCGACCACCAAGTGTCGGAGCTCCGCCATTTGTTTGTTGAAGGAGTCGCACATGTCATCGAAGGAAGCCATTGTCCTTGTCTCGGAGTGTCGTAGTTCGATGGCGATGTTGCCCAAGCGCTCTTGCATTGCTCGTTGTAGTCCGATGGTTGTCGCGTGGGTGTCATTGTTCGCGTCGTCAATGTCGAAGACCGGAGATGAAATGCCTTGCCTATCCATCACAAGACGCTTGCAAGTATGAGTGGGAGAAAGAGAAGAACTATACCAAATGTACATTGACCGATGTTGAAGATGGATCAATGATCACTCAAATGTGGAACAAGGAAATAGCACAATTGGTACCAATTCTTGTCGGTTTCTCACACCTACACAAGTAAAGCTTATGGTGGAGCTCGGTGAGGATAGTGGCACAAAAATTTGATGCAAAATGTTAGCAAGAGTTAATAAAGTTGAAAGAAATTCACAAATTCGCAAGTGAAACAAGTAGACCAATAGCAAGGGGTGGCACATGGAAACACACGCACGGATAGATAAATGTGGTTGTGCAACCAAGGATTGAGCTGAAAATGTGGAATCCATGGAAAATGCTCTTGTCGCACAACACTAGAGAGACGCTAGCCGATTGCTCAATAGGCGGATACGAACTTGTGCACTACCTATATGAGACAAAATGTAGCGACTTCCTATCACAAGTATGCTATGTGTATGATGTTTCGATGCTTTTAGCTCAAGATGATCCAAGATGATCGGATATGGCAATCTTATATGCAATGTGGTATGGTGCTATGGCTCTTGCTTACAAGCTTCTTTGTCTTTCTCTTTTTGCTTAAAAGCTTATTATTTTTTTATATGGCCACTTATGCGAAATGCAAAAACCAAGATAGCAATTGTGTATATGCGGGAACAATCTTGTGACACAAGAGATGATATGATGATACTAAGATGATATGGTATGTATGCAATGGAAGGGCGGATCGATGACCACTAATGTGCATAAGTAACGTTACCCGCAATACTCAAAGGCTAGTCTCGATAGGCAAGTGACGTAAAATGGGCTAGGGGTTAGCAATGCAATTGCAAGGAGAAAATACAATGATGTCGTCGAGGTTACCGTCCGATGATGATGATGAGATGCGGTGCTCTTGATGTAGACCCGTTCCTAATTAGCCGAAACACCTTAGGAAACGGAAAAACCACAACTCAAAATCTCAAGGAAAAATGTCAAATGGTGGTAGCGGGAAAGCGGTGGTGGTTATGCACTCGGCAAAGCGGAAGTGGAATGATGGGTTATGCGTGTCGGAGTTATTGTGACCGTCCCTAAGTAGCCGAAACACCTTAGGAGACACAAGCCACAACTCAAACAAGCTCAAACAAAATTGGGTTAGGTTTGGGTGGCGGAAATATATAGTGGGCTATGTGTATGCGGAAGTGATGGTGGTGGTTGATGAGGAAGCAATTGTCCCTAAGTAGCCTAAACACCTTAGGGGACTCAAATCACTACTAAAGCAACCACAAATTCTATGGTGGACAAAATGGGTTAGGTTGCGGAAGGCTATGGTGGCTATGCGAATGATATGGTGGAAGGCCTAGGCAAACTTGCCAAATTTGACAAATTTTTATGGATTCAAATGATGATGGTAGTATTTTCGTGCGATGGGGGATGTCAAGAGCTTCAAAACGAGCTAAAGAACGTCAAAAACGGACTCCGGATGAATTAGTTATGGCCAAAACAAAATTTCAGCCGCGTCAGTTTCACGGTTACCCGGACATCCGGGAGAAAGTCCAGCTCATCCGGGCTTTGTTCGGATGATCCGGGAGAACATCCGGATGATCCGGGTTCTTCAGCTCCGGTATGGGTATTCGGGTGCGCGGATTACACGGACGTTCGGGAGAATGTCCAGCTCATCCGGGAGGTGTCTGGATGATCTGGGACTTCGTACGGATGATCCGGGCGGGTCAACTCCGCTCGGTATTTCCTCTCGGGGACGAATTTGGGGGCGGAAATGGATGATTTTGGGCTCAAAATTGTGAGGATTTCGTGGATGGAATGTGGGGAAACTTGTGGAGATGCTAGATCCACTTGAAACCAAGTGAATCCATGGATCAAAATCAACAAAATCTCATCAAACCAACATATCACAAAAAAAATTAGGGCTATTTTTGGTGGGGAATTTTCGAATTTGGGGAAGAACACAACAAAACAAGGCTAGAAAATGATGGGGAGACTCCAAATTCGTGAGAAACCGTGGCTCATGATACCATATGATGCGGGGTCAACCCATTCTAGGATGATCTTTCACGAAATGGAGGGGATCCCACGAAGAACACGAGGGGGAACACGAGGGGAAACACGAGAGAAACACTCAAACCAACAAGAACAAGTCACACATATGCTAGATCCTCGAAACACAAAGAGATACAAGATCCATGATCAACAAGGGATGATACAAAGGAGGTCTTGAATCCGTGTGGATCTTCTCCGTGGAGGCGCCGCAGTCGCTCCCAAGGAGATGAACCACTAGTGGATGAGCAAAGCTCTGTCTCAAATGAGCTAAACCCAAGCTAACCCTCAAATGGAGGAGGGGGGGTATATATAGTCTAAGCCACAAAGGGGTAAGTGAGGGGCAAAGGGGAACACGGGCTCGGCCCAAGTCACGCGCACAGGCGGGGTCCGGATGATATGGATGGTGGCCTGGATGATCCGGGTGTCAGGGGTCCGGATGATCCAGGCGACCGTCCGGATCGTAAGGCTTCGTGGGCAAGCTTCGGGTGCCTCGGGGCATATTACCCGGATCGTCCAGGTGTCAGTCCAGATCATCCGGGCTTGGTCCGGATCGTCCGGCTGGGGGTCCGGATGATCCGGGCAAGTCCAGTCTTGCTCCGATTCTTCTCCGTCTTCGCGTATGCTTCTCTCCTTCGATCGTACTTGCTCTTGAGCTGCTCCATGGTCTTCCTCTTGGTTCCTGGTCATGCATAGCACATATGTTTGAGGTAGTAGCCATGTCTCACAAGTGGAAAGTGAAGGTTTGGAGAGGAGCGAGTCAACCTTGAGTCCAATGGTGGGTACTTGAGGTCCTGTCGAAGTGAACATGGGGATGATCGTGGGATGCCCCGCATCAATATACCTTCAAGCACTCACCTCCCCGGCAACGGCGCCAGAAAAGAGCTTGATGTCTACTACACAACCTTCTTCTTGTAGACGTTGTTGGGCCTCCAAGTGCAGAGGTTTGTAGGATAGCAGCAAATTTTCCTCAAGTGAATGACCTAAGGTTTATCAATCCTTGGAAGGTGTAGGATGAAGATGGTCTCTCTCAAGCAACCCTGCAACCAAATAACAAAGAGTCGCTTGTGTCCCCAACACACCCAATACAATGGTAAGTTGTATAGGTGCACTAGTTCGGCGAAGAGATAGTGATACAAGTGCAATATGGATGGTAGATATTGGTTTTTGTAAACTAAAAATATAAAAACAGCAAGGTAACTAAAGGTAAACGTGAGCATAAACGGTGTTGCAATGATAGGAGACAAGGCCTAGGGTTCATACTTTCACTAGTGCAAGTTCTCTCAACAAGGATAACATAATTAGATCATATTACTAGCCCTCAACATGCAACAAAGAGTCACTCCAAAGTAACTAATAGCGGAGAACGGTACGAAACCACCTCAAAGTTATTCTTTCTGGTCGATCTATTCAAGAGTCCGTAGTAACGTTCAATCTATCATAGAGTTCGTACTAGAATAACACCTTAAGACACAAATCAACCAAAACCCTAATGTCACCTAGATACTCCATTGTCACCTCAAGTATCTGTGGGCATGATTATACGATATGCATCACACAATCTCAGAAACATCTATTCAACCAACACATAGAACTTCAAAGAGTGCCCCAAAGTTTATACCAGAAAGTTAAGACGAAAACGTGTGCCAACCCCTATGCATAGATTCCCAAGGTCACGGAACCCACAAGTTGATCACCAAAACATACATCAAGTGGATCACATGATATCCCATTGTCACCACAGATAAACACATGCAAGACATACATCAAGTGTTCTCAAATCCTTAAAGACTCAATCCGATAAGATAACTTCAAAGGGAAAACTCAATCCATTACAAGAGAGTAGAGGGGGAGAAGCGTTATAAGATCCCACTAGAATAGCAAAGCTCACGATACATCAAGATCGTGCCATCTCAAGAACACGAGAGAGAGAGATCAAACACATAGCTATTGATACATACCCTCAGCCCCGAGGGTGGACTACTCCCTCCTCGTCATGGAGAGCGCCGGGATGATGAAAATAGCCACCGGAGAGGGATTCCCCCCTCCGGCAGGGTGCCAGAACAGGGTCTAGATTGGTTTTTGGTGGCTATAGAGGCTTTTGGTGGCGGAACTCCCGATCTAGGTTAATTTCCGAAGGTTTCAATATTTAGAGGATTTTTTGGCGTAGGGCACAAGTCAGGGGGGCTTCTGGGCTGTCCACGAGATAGGCGGGGGCAGGGGGCGCGCCCCCACCCTCGTGGGCAGTCTGTGGCTTTCCTGGCCCAACTCTTTTACTTCGGGGGCTTCTTTTGGTCTAGAAAAAATCATCAAAAATTGGCACGTAAATTGGACTTCGTTTGATATTCCTTTTCTGTAAAACCCTAAAACAGAAGAAAAACAGAAACTGGCACTGGGCTCTGGGTTAATAGGGTAGTCCCAAAAATCATATAAAAATGTATATAAAATCCCATAAGACATCTTAGAAGGATAATATAATAGCATGGAACAATAAAAAATTATAGATACGTTGGAGACGTATCACCTCTTCTCACTGGCAAGTTTGAAATCATAATTGAGCTCTTTAATAGCCCGATATGCCTTATGTTCTAGTTCAAGAGGTAAGTGGCATGCTTTTCCATAGACCATTTTATAAGGAGACATACCCATAGGATTTTTGTATGCAGTTCTATAGGCCCATAATGCATCGTCAAGTTTCTTGGACCAATTCTTTCTGGACCTATTAACAGTCTTTTGCAAAATTAATTTCAGCTCTCTGTTACTTAGTTCTACTTGACCACTAGACTGTGGGTGGTATGGGGATGCAATTCTATGATTAACATCATACTTAGCAAGCATTTTACGAAAAGCACCATGAATAAAGTGTGAACCACCGTCAGTCATTAAGTATCTAGGGACTCCAAACCTCGGAAAAATAACTTCTTTAAGCATCTTAATAGAGGTGTTGTGATCAGCACTACTAGTTAAAATAGCTTCTACCCACTTAGTAACGTAATCAACAGCAACTAAAATATGTGTATACCCATTAGAGGAAGGAAACGGTCCCATATAATCAAAGCCCCAGACATCAAATGGTTCAATAACAAGTGAATAATTCATAGGCATTTCTTGACGTCTACTGGTATTACCAATTCTTTGGCATTCATCACAAGATAATACAAACTTACGGGCATCCTTGAAGAGAGTGGGCCAATAAAAACCAGATTGCAGTACCTTATGTGTAGCTCTATCTCCAACATGGTGTCCTCCATAAGCTTCAGAGTGACACTTGCGTAGGATCTGTTCCTATTCATGCTCAGGTACACAACGTCTAATAATACCATTTACTCCTTCTTTATAAAGGTGTGGGTCATCCCAGAAGTAATGTCTTAAATCATAGAAGAACTTTTTCTTTTGCTGGTATGTGAAACTAGGTGGTATAAACTTAGCAACAATGTAATTAGCACAATCAGCATACCATGGAGCAGTACGAGAAGCATTTATGATAGCTAATTGTTCATCAGGAAAGCTATCATCAATAGGTAGTGGGTCATCAAGAATATTCTCTAACCTAGACAAGTTGTCTGCAACGGGGTTCTCAGCTCCCTTTCTATCAGTAATATGCAAATCAAATTCTTGTAGCAGGAGAACCCATCTAATAAGTCTAGGTTTAGCATGTTTCTTTTCCATAAGGTATTTGATAACAGCATGATCAGTGTGAATAGTTACTTTAGAATCAACAATATAAGGCCTAAACTTATCACAAGCAAATACGACTGCTAAAAATTCTTTCTTAGTAGTAGCATAATTTCTCTGGGCACTGTCTAGAGTTTTACTGGCATATTGGATAACATTCAATTTCTTATCATCTCTTTGCCCTAGAATAGCACCTACAGCATAATCACTAGCATCGCACATAATCTCAAAGGATAAATTCCAGTCAGGAGGCTGGACAATAGGTGCAGAGATCAATGCTTTCTTAAGTACTTCAAATGCTTGTACACAATCATCATCAAAGACAAAAGGAACATCTTTTTGTAAGAGATTAGTCAGAGGCCTAGAGATTTTGGAGAAGTCCTTAATGAACCTCCTATAAAACCCGGCATGACCAAGGAAACTTCTTATACCTTTTATGTCCTTGGGACACGGCATCTTTTCAATGGCATCAACTTTAGCTTTATCAACTTCAATACCTCTTTCAGAAATTTTATGCCCCAAGACAATGCCTTCATTAACCATAAAGTGACATTTTTCCCAATTCAAGACAAGATTAGTTTCTTCACATCTCTGCAAAACTCGATCAAGGTTGCTCAAGCAATCATCAAAAGAAGTTCCATAAACGGAAAAGTCATCCATGAAAACCTCAACAATATTTTCACAAAAGTCAGAGAATATAGCCATCATGCATCTTTGAAAGGTAGCAAGTGCATTACATAAACCAAAAGGCATACGTCTATAAGCAAAGGTACCGAAGGGACAAGTAAAAGTGGTCTTTTCTTGATCCTCTTTTGGCACAGGTATTTGAGAGAAACCAGAATAGCCATCTAGAAAGCAAAAATGAGTATGTTTGGATAACCTTTCTAGCATTTGATCAATAAAAGGTAAAGGGTAATGATCTTTCTTAGTAGCTTTATTGAATTTGCGGAAATCAATTACCATCCTATAAACTGTAACAATTATTTGTGGGATCAATTCATCTTTATCATTAGGAACAATACTAATACCTCCCTTCTTAGGGACACAATGGACATGACTTACCCACTGACTATCAGCAACTGGATAATTATACATGCCTCCAGAAGCTTCAATATTTCTCTTCGTACCACTTATTTCATCCTAGGATTTAACCATCGTTGATGATCAATAACCGGTTTAGCATCCTTTTCCAATTTTATCTTGTGTTGGCATAGAGTGGGACTGATGCCCTTAAGATCATTAAGAGTATATCCAATAGCAACACGGTGCTTCTTCAGAGTTTTTAATAATTTCTCTTCTTCCTACTCTGAAAGGTTAGCACTAATAATAACAGGATATATCTTCTTTTCATCGAGATAAACATACTTAAGAGTATCAGGTAATGGTTTGAGTTCAAACACGGGATCACCCTTGGGTGGAGGGGGATCCCCTAGAATTTCAACAGGCAAGTTGTGTTTTAATAAGGGTCCCTGTTTAAAGAATATTTCATCTATTTCCCTTCTCTCATTCATATACATATCATTTTCATGGTCTAGCAGATATTGTTCTAAGGGATCATTAGGAGGTACAACAATAGAAGCAAGACTGATAATTTCATCCTTATTAGGCAATTATTTATCATGGGGTTGTCTACGAAATTTAGCAAAGTTAAAATCATGAGACATATCCCCTAATCCAACAGTAACAATATCCCTTTCACAGTCTATCTTAGCATTAACAGTGTTCAAGAAGGGTCTACCAAATATAATGGGGCAAAAATCATCTTGTGGGGAACCAAAAACAAGAAAATTAGTAGGGTATTTAACTTTCCCACACAAGACTTGAACATCTCTAACAATCCCAACTTGTGAAATAGTGTCTCTATTGGCAAGCTTAATAGTAACATTAATACCTTCTACCTCAGCAGGTGCAATATCATGCATAATCTCTTCATATAAGGAAATGGGTATTACACTCACACTAGCACCTACGCACATAAACCATGATAGCAATGATCTCCTATTTTAACGGAAATAGCAGGCATGCCTACAACAGTCTATGTTTATTCCTAGTATCAGGTTTGGCAATTCTAGCAGCTTCCTCATGGAGGTAAATAACATGCCCATCTATATTATCGACCAAGAGATCCTTAATCATTGCAACACTAGGTTCAACTTTAATTTGCTCAGAGGGTGTAGGTGTTCTAGTATTACTCTTATGAACCACAATTGAAGCTTTAGCATCATCCTTTATTCTAACAGGGAAGGGTGGTTTCTACATATAAGCAGTAGGAACAATAGGATCAACATTACAAGTGATAGTCTTTTCTTCAACTTTAACAGGTTCAACTACTTTTACTTCAATGGGAGGATGGTATTTAAACCACTTCTCCTTAGGGATATCAACATGAGTAGCAAATGATTCACATAAAGAAGCTACTATCTCAGAATCAAGTCCATATTTAGTGCTAAATTCACGGAAAGCATCGGTATCCATAAAAGATTTAACACAATCAAACTTAGGTGTTATACCTGACTCCTTACCTTCGTCGAGATCCCAATCTTTAGAGTTACGTTTAATTCTTTCCAACAAATCCCATTTGAATTCAATAGTCTTCATCATAAAAGAACCAGTACAAAAAGTATCAATCATGGAGCGATTATTGAGAGAAAGCCGAGCATAAAAAAATGAATGATCATTTCTCTTGAGAGCTTATGATTGGGGCATGAATATAACATTGACTTAAGCCTCCCCAAAGCTTGAGCGATACTTTCTCCTTCACGAGGCCAAAAATTATATATATAATTACGATCACGATGAACCTGATGCATAGGGTAGAACTTATGATGAAATTCCAACTTCAATCGATTGTAGTTCCACGATTCAATATCATCCAATAGCCTAAACCATGCCAATGCCTCCCCCTTCAAAGATAAAGGGAATACCTTCTTCTTGATCACATCCTCGGGCATACCTGCAAGCTTAAATAATCCACAAACTTCATCCACATAGATCAGGTGCAAGTCAGGATGCAGTGTTCCATCTCCTATAAAGGGATTA
The DNA here is from genome assembly GCA_902687465.1 of Secale cereale. Lineage (NCBI taxonomy): Eukaryota > Viridiplantae > Streptophyta > Magnoliopsida > Poales > Poaceae > Secale > Secale cereale. The sequence continues at coordinate 250,295,030 of LR738710.1, forward strand.
GCTAACAATTCCTCTATCATACCCGAAGGAATTTGAAAGCAAACATTTTCAGTAGGTTCAGTAGGTTGAGGAGCAACTTTTTGCTCTACTGGTCGGTGTGAAGATACCCCAAACAAGCCCCTCAAAGGATTAAGTTCCATAGTGACAAGTGACAGTAAATTTCAGCACACTATATAAATTTTTCCTTACCAAATTCCACTTACCAAAGGCGCTTCACTCCCTGGCAATGGCGCCAGAAAAGAGTCTTGATGACCCACAAGTGTAGGGGATCTATCGTAGTCCTTTCGATAAGTAAGATTGTCGAACCCAACGAGGAGCAGAAGAAAATGATAGGCTATTTTCAGTAAGGTATTTCTATAAGCACTGAAATTATCGGTAACAGATAGTTTTGTGATAAGATAATTGGTAACAAGTAAATAATAGTAAAAGTAAATAAGTTGCAGCAAGATGGACCAATCCTTTTTGTAGCAAAGGACAAGCTTGGACAAACTCTTATATGAAGGAAAGCGCTCCCGAGGACACATGGGAATTATCGTCAAGCTAGTTTTCATCACGTTCATATGATTCGCGTTCGTTACTTTGATAATTTGGTATGTGGGTGGACCGGTGCTCGGGTGTTGCCCTTACTTGGACAAGCATCCCACTTATGATTAACCTCTATTGCAAGCATCCGCAACTACAAAAGAAGTATTAAGATAAACCTAACCATAGCATGCAACCTATGGATCCAAATCAGCCCCTTACAAAGCAACGCATAAACTAGGGTTTAAGCTTGTGTCAATCTAGCAACCCATCATCTACTTATTACTTCCTAATGCCTTCCTCTAGGCCCAAACAATGGTGAAGTGTCATGTAGTCGATGTTCACATTACACCACTAGGGGAAAGACAACATACATCTCATAAAAATATCGAATGAATACCAAATTCACATGACTACTTATAGCAAGACTTCTCCCATGTCCTTGGGAACAAACGTAAATACTCACAAAGCATATTCATGTTCATAATCAGAGGGGTATTAATATGCATAATGGATCTGAACATATGATCTTCCACCAAGTAAACCAACTAGCATCAACTACAAGGAGTAATCAACACTACTAGCAACCTACATGTACCAATCTGAGGTTTTGGTACAAAGATTGGATACAAGAGATGAACTAGGGTTTGAGAGGAGGTGCTGCTGGTGAATATGCTGATGAAGATAACCCTCCCCAAGATGGGAGAGTTGTTGGTGATGACGGCGGTGATGATTTCCCCCTCCTGGAGGGAAGTATCCCGAGCAGAACAGCTCCGCCAGAGCCCTAGATTGGTTCCGCCAAGGTTCCGCCTCGAGACAGCGGCACTTTGTCCCGAAAGCCTCCTTATGATTTATTTTCCAGGTCAAAACACCTCATATAGCAGAAGATGGGCATCGGGGGGTCACCAGGTGGCCCACGAGGCACGGGGCGCGCGCCCCATCCTCGTGGATAGTGGGTTGCCCCCCTCTCGTATCTCTTTTGCCAGATTTTTTTATATTTTCTAAAACGGAGTTTCGTGGAGTTTCAGGGCTTTTTGAGTTGTGCAAAATAGGTCTCCAATGTTTGCTCCTTTTCCAGCCCAGAATTCCAGCTGCCGGCATTCTCCCTCTTCGTGTAAACCTTGTAAAATAAGAGAGAAAAGGCATAAGTATTATGACATAATGTGTAATAACAGCCCATAGTGCAATAAATATCAACATAAAAGCATGATGCAAAATGGACGTATCACCAGTTAATGTTTAAAAATGTCCAAACGAACCCCGAAAAATTCCAAAGTTGAACACAACACTCATGTTGTTCTATGTTGACACTCGAAAGATTTTGAAAGCAATAAGAGGCAATGGATATCATTTCGTGCCCAAAGGTGGCACGTTCCCTACCGAAACCATCACGCTTGTTGCGAGAAGCTCTAGTTTGTGAGAATCTTATACCCAAACCTAGCCCAAATGGGGAAATTTTTTTACCAGGCATGTTGATGCCGCTCCATGATAGCATGCCAAGTTTCATGAATTTCACTCGATTTTTGTACTTACTAGAATTTAAATGTCATGTATCTCAATGTTTGCGGCTGAGTGGCGGTGGGAGGGTGTTTAAAATTCATTCCCATTTCTTGCATGGGACCTAAGAGTTCAACCAAGGACACATATTTGATTTTTCAACCAGTTTATATGCACTAAAGAATGTGCATGTAGTTCAAATTTGAATTATCTGAATCAAATGCCTGGAAAACCTAGTTAATGTATAAAAATGTCCAGGCGAACCCCGAAAAATTCCAAAATTGAACATAACACTCATGTTGTTCTATGTTGACACTCGAAAGATTTTGAAAGCAATAAGAGGCAACATATATCGTTTCGTCCCCAAAGGTGGCACGTTCCCTACCGAAACCATCATGCTTGTTGTGAGAAGCTCTGGTTTATGAGAAGCTTATACCCAAACCAGCCCCAAATGGGACAAAAATTTTACCACGGCATGTTCATGCCGCTCCATGATAGCAATGACAAGTTTCACGAATTTTAGATGAGTTTTAGATTTACTAGAATTTGAACAACCAGGTATCTCAATGTTTGCGGCCGAGTGACGGTGGCAGGGTGTTTGAAACTCATTCCCATTTCTTGCATGGGACCTTAACATGCAACCAAGGACACATATTTGATTTTTCAACCAGTTTATATGCACTGGAGAATGTGCATGTAGTTCAAATTTGAATTATGCGAATAAAATGCCTGGAAAACCCAGTTAACGTATAAAAATGTCCAAACAAACCCCGAAAAATTCCAAAATTGAACACAACACTCCTGTTGTTCTATGTTGACACTCGAAAGATTTTGAAATCAATAAGATGCAATGGATATTGTTTCGTCCCCAAAGGTGGCACATTCCCTACCGAAACCATCACGCTTGTTGTGAGAAGCTCTGGTTTGTGAGAAGCTTATACCCAAACCTGCCTCAAATGGGACAAATTTTTTACCATGACATGTTGATGCCGCTCCATGATAGCATGCCAAGTTTCATGAATTTCAGACGAGTTTTTTATTTACTAGAATTTTAAAAACCAGGTATCACAATGTTTGCGACCTAGTGACGGTGGCAGGGTGTTTGAAATTTATTCCCATTTCTTGCATGGGACCTAAGCATGTAACCAAGGACACATATTTCATTTTTCAACCAGTTTATATGCACTGGAGAATGTGCATGTAGTTCAAATTTGAATTATGCGAATAAAATGCCTGGACAACCCAATTAATGTGTAAAAATGTCCAAACGAACCCCAAAAAATTACAATTTTTTTACGATACACCTATAGTTGCATGTTCACTGCAGATAAAAGTACTAACAATTCAAACACCATCCTTCGTAGTTGTGACCACATTACGTAATTCAAATCAAGACGGTAAATCAAGTAGATCGCACACAGTTTATTATCACCAACCGTGTGAGATGCAGCACAAAATATCTTAGAGCATCGTCGGTGTATAGTACGCCTATGTCTTATGCGAGAAGGTGTGTCGGCTACAGTCCACAGCCGGCGTGTCAAGCACACTAGCTCACTCCCTAAATATAATGTCACTGTTCATTCGTCGCCGGTGAAAGATGGGGACGTGGACCCACGTCGTGACGGAAACTTTGGCGGCCCACTCCAGCGAGAGCGTGGCCGCAGCCACCAGGTGCGTGCTAACAAGCTTCGTGAGGGCGACCGTAGTGTGCGTCCAGGCGGCCAAGGCAGCCCAAACGGCCATCGTTGCTTCTCAGGCAGAGGCGGCATCATCTGCCTCGAGGATATGCACTGGCGAGAGTGGCACAGCAGCTATCCATTTCGCAGTGGCGGCCTTAGCCCTGATGGAGGCCGCCCACTACCATGTCGAGGCCGTCAAAGCCCAGCTCATGGCGGTCATCGCACAAATCGAACGAAGCTTCTCCAATAATGGTTGGCAACCCCCGACCGAAGAGCTGGCAATCGCCGAGAGATTTTGAGCAGCCGTCCGTTCCCGCACGGAATACCTTGCCACGACGGAGCCCACCAGAGCCTAGATTGTGGCCGCCCACGCCCAGCTCGTGGCGGCCTATGCCAAAGATATGGCGGACGCGGATGATGAGATGCTTGCCGAGTATGGTGCAATTGATGCCATGGAGCCCCTTCCCCAGGAGACCGTCGGGCGCGAGCTAGACATGGAGGCGGCACGGAGATCGACGAGCACCAGCCGTAGCAGTACTCTTTGTTTTGTTTAATTAAGAGCGTCGGTCTTTAATTTGTTAGAGTAATGTTTAGGTTAGCTAGCTATGTTTAATTGCTGAAGTTGCTCGATTAAGAAGTTAGTCTCCTTTGTGTACCCAAATAATGCAATGATGTGGACGACCACTGTAACCAGGGAAATTCAAACCAAATTTTTTGATGTTCAAACTCAACACACATGTGTTAAGCTATATGAATCATTTGTGATGTTCACATATCGCACACAGTTTCGAATAAGGGACCGTGTTTGATGACACTTTGCGCGCCAGCTTTTTCGCTGAAGCGATTCCAAATTTTTGGCTTCCACGGAAATATTATACCTCCCCGCCCCCCCCCTTATCAAAAGCCACATTTCCCCTCTTTCCGCCTTCCTTTCCAGGTTGAAACCTTCATGCCTTGCTTGTAGCACCGCCGCCTCATCTCCGGCGACCCTCCTTCACGCTGATCGGCCTCGCCTATCCAGGCAGGTAATCCACACCCGACCCCCATCCTCCTCCCTCCACATCCCAGATGCCCCGACTGCCGGCGCGAGCGCGACACCTTCCACCCAAATCACCGACCCCTCCACCAAATAAGCGCCGCCCTAAGCCATGGTGCACGCAGTATAGCCATGATCTCAAGGAGCATTTGACAGCGGAGAAGCAAATCGCAGCTGCACGCGCGGATAAGGTCGCGACGACTGCCATTTGTGTCGACCCCCAGATCTTGGAGGAGCACCTCGCCGTCGAGGCCACCGTTGAAGCCTCGTGCGCCGACGCGGCGACGCGGTTGGCTGCTTTAAACGACAGTTCGTGGCGTTTTCTCTAGGCCATCATTTGCTAGCTACTGACTTTCCTTAACAAATTCTAGTGAATTATGCTATCTACTTTTACCATGCAATCTTCTGCTATAGTGTATATGTTCTATATGTCGTGCAATGTGGTGTTCAGTTAACTGCTTGATTCAATTCTGCAAATGTGATGTTCAATTCTTCAGGGTGCAATATTTCCAAGTTGTTAAGCATGCTTGGTTTGGTTAACTGTCTGATCTTCTATTACGAGTATGTTATATTGTGCAATGTGGTGCTCAGTTAACGTTTGGTTCATTTGTTGTGGTGTTTAGTTAACTGCTTGGTTCAATTTTACAATGCAATGTTCAATTGTTGTGGCTGCATTCTGTTATTGTATACCATGTGAGAAATAAATCGAATTTGGCTGTACTAAATACATGAGAAACAAATACAATTGTTATATTTCCAAGTTGTTAAGCGTGCTTGGTTTGGTTAACTGTTTGATCTTCTATTAGGAGTATGTTCTGCAATGTGGTGCTTAGTTAATGTTTGGTTCATTTGTTGTGGTGTTTAGCTAACTGCTTGGTTCAATTCTACACTACGATGTCCAATTGTCGTGGGTAGAATGTTGTATTGTTGTGCATGTGAGGAATAAATCGAATTTGGCTGCACTTAATACATGAGAAACATATACCATTTCTATATTTCCTAGTTCTTAATCATGCTTGGTTTGGATAAATGGGTTTTCCATGTGGCTTGAATTAATCTGATGAATCTGCAATGTGCTTATTTTTCATTAACATATTTTACTGATAGCATGCGAACCCTTACTTAACCTGATGACGAACTACCTTATATATGTTGCAGGTTAACAATGGGAAGCACTGAGTTTTACAATCAAGGTTAGCATGTGCATGGTCCGTTGTCTAATAGCACATTATTGTGAAATTGCATGAACCATTCTAATATTTTGGTTTTAAACAATTTGGTCTTGCACATGTAGGTCCTGCTGTCAGAGATTTTGACCCATTGTTCGACCCTTTTTGCATATGGGGAATTGAGTTGTCCATGAATATCAGTCAAGTCAAGAAACTCAGAAAGATTGTTAGGATAAAGAAATTAGCGACAAAAAACAATAAGATCTTTGTCTGCACAATGAAGAAGACATCAGTTCACTACAGGATGGTACGAATAATTATACCTTGCATTTTTATTCCTTTGCCCCATTTCCAATATAGAGAAGATATTTATGCACATCCTTGTTTTCAGGCCGTTCCAAAGCAGTTCACTAATGATTACCTCTCAAACAACCTGTATGGTCAGGAGGCGAGGAAGGTATTCATACAACACCCATGGTTCAATATTGAAGTGTTCATGAAGAGGATGAAGGATGGACGGTCAATCATCCACAGGCACTGGCCTAAAGTTACAAAGACCTTCAACATCAATGAAGGCTCAATATTTTCCTTCTGCTTCAGCAGTTTTCCAGATGAGATACATCTGTCTATGTACCATCTATGATGCTAATTTCGAAAGGTTGTAGATGTTGCATGTGAAACTTGGCCCTGGTGTAGTTGTGTAATCAGGTAGCTGAGTGCTGAAGCTATATGATGTTGTACTTTGATGTATTTCAGTTATGAAAATGAAATATATTGTGTGCTTAATATGAAATGTCAATTAGATTAATAAATGGATTATGAATAATCGGATAATTAGCCTGCTAATTGGGTTTTTCTATTGCAAACGGTTATTGAGAAAACACCTTGTGCGATGCATTCAATAACGCACATAGTTTCTATGACTAAACATTGTTGGATCAATGAACAATCACCCACGACCTTCTCTTGAAAAATTGTTTGTGTTAGGCCACCTTGTGCAAACGTTTACCACATAAAAACTGTGTGTGATGGATAGCCTTTTCCACACAGTTTCTTCTACGCATCGTGTGTGATGCATTCAGTAACGCAAACGATAAAATTGTGAATACCGTGTGTAATGGAAACACAATCACAAACGATTTAACGAGACAAATTGTGTGTGATGTACCTATGAACGAAAACGTTTTCCTTTGAGCGACTGTGTGGAATGTACATACGAACGAAAACATTTAGCGTTTTCCTTTGAGCGACTGTCTGGGATGTACATACAAATTGTGTGTGATATAATTGTATTTTTTAGCTCTACTGTACGTATTTCCGTATTTGAGCGCTCACCGGTCGCACACGACCTCATTTTGCCAAGCGTGTGTGCCAGGAGGTCATATCCCCGACGGTTTCTGTGTCGTGTGGGAAGGACCCCCCTTATCGCCCACACTCACTTGGCGATGATTCTGAAGGCCGTCGCGGAAAGGGGTTTAAAAATGTTTGTTTAGCAGCTCGCTGTACTAGTGTAAGCTTAAACAGCACCTAGGTTTTCAGCCAACATTATAGCTAACCATGTCAACAATAACATTTAAAGATTATATTAACTCATATCAATGACATAATCAGCTAGCGAGCAATAATAAGAGATCGCAAACAGCAACACGTTGTCAAAACAACCATGATATAATATGACAATAGTGGTATCTCGCTAGCCCTTTAAGAGACAGCAAACATAAATGTAGAGCACCTCCAAAGTTCAAGCAGCGACTAAACATTGTAATTCATGGTAGAAAAGATCCAGTCATGCTAACACTCAACATTCACTACACACAATGCATAGGCATGACAACGCTGCTCTCAGATCTGGCGCTTATTAGAGAAGGTGATGACACACCATAAAAGTAAAATAGAAATCCCCTTTGAAGAGGGAAGCAGTGATTTCCAGAGGTGCTAGAGCTCAAGTTTTTTAAATAGAGGTAAATGAAATTTTTGAGAGGTGCACCCTTCTCATTCACTTCACGACAATCATCTATCAATATTTCCCATGCTAAACAAGCTAGTGGCGGTTCCCAAGCAGAAAAGTAAATGTTTGAAGTCCATTGGGAGTTTTTGTTTGTTTATTTGTAATATTTTTGTTTTTGCAATTTGGGACTGGGAATCCCTATTACCGCCCGTGCAATGGCAAGTGAATAAACACTCAACCTGAGAATAACCAGCTTAGCATGTAAAATCCCGACCACCTCCTGCCGTTCCACGAACGATCCAGGCACACAAAAGGAATATTTATTTAAAGTTTTTAGAGGTGACACTTGCAAATTTACTTGGAACGGCAGGGTAATACCGCATATAGGTAGGTATGGTGGACCCATCTAGAATAACTTTGAGTTTTTGAATTTGATGCACAAGCAATATTCCCGCTTAGTACACGTGAAGGCTAGCAAATAGGTTGGGAAGCGGCCAGCTAGAGAGCAACAATGGTCATGAACATGCATCATGCATAATAAACATTGGACACTCGCATGAGTAGGATATGGACACCATGAACATAAATATCATAGAGGCTATGTTTGTTTTGATTCAACTACATTCATAAACATGTGCCAAGTCAAGCTACTTGAACATTCAGAGAAGGATACCATATCATCATACTACATCACAATCATTTTAACGCTATGTTGATGTCCAAGATAAATCATTATTAACTCCTAGCTACTTATGCATGGCATGAGAAACTATAATATCTAATTGTCATTGCAAACATGTTTAATCATAATAGGTTGAATCATGGACACTAGGTTAAACATATTTATACAAAAAGAACAAGTCGACTCCATACCAGTTTCTCTCTGCCGCGGCCAGTTCATCGGATATCGTCATTATTGTCGTTCACTTGCACGACCAAATGATGTGAAAATAGTAATAATGCATGAGTGATGTGAACTACGCTGGAATCTGCAAAACATTTTATTCAACAGGAGAAGACAAGGTACAATGGGCTCTTCATTAGGTTAACATTTATTCATATGAGAGCCACTCAACATTTTCATCGTGATCTTCTCCTCGGTACAACTCGAATAAAAGGAGAAGAAATTCAGAGAAACACACTGAAATATTTTTGGAGTTTTTGGTTTTCTTAAACACGCAAATACAAGGAAAATGCAAAAACTAGAAAAACTATTTACACGGGAAAGCTCCCAACAAGCAAAAAGAAGAACAAGGAAATCTTTTTGGATTTTGTTTTTAGTGCTACTACTAAGCATGCATAGAAAGTAAATTATTACAACTATTTTTTTTGTTTTTCTAAAGTTTTTCAAACACACAAGAAGAAAGCAAGAAAATAAATCTAAGCCTGGATGATACAACGAAAAAGTGTGAGCACCGACAAATAGAATGATATGTAAACATAAATGTAATGTCGGTGAGAAACACGTACTCCCCCAAGCTTAGGCTTTTGGCCTAGCTTGGTAGTCGATCAGTAGCCTGGAGGGTAGTAGTTAGCGTGGTAGCTCACGGAGGCACTCCATGTGGACGCCTCAGCCTGCTGTGTTGCCACCACTGCTGCGTTATGAGCTCGGGCCTCGCTCTCAAGAACAAAATATCTTCCCTTGTTGATATAGTCAAAAAGAGCAAGCGCAGGCAAATATGTGTCCACAACATGTGATTGGTTAAACAACAGATTATAAGTGAAGTTATGAATCTTCCCTCTAAGGAATTTATGGTCTTTTAAAGCACCAAAATCTAAATACCGAGTAGGTAGGATAGGGTCAAAGGGCAAAGATGAAATACCTAGCCCTCATGTTAAACGTGTTGCATAAATTCCACCATAGAACCAGCCACTGTTATCATTATGCTGAAGTCTACATGCAACAATTGCGTCAAGGTTATAATTTCTTTCATCGGTAAGGCCAGTGCGTATGAGGCTCAAGTCTGGAGCACAAAGTGCACTACAATCTTGTTTACCTACTACACATTTCCCGTTGAATAATGCAAGATACCGAATTACCGGAAAATGTATACTCTTTATTCCACCCTGTGTCATTCCCCTATTTCACTGTAACAAAGGCCAGTCAAGAAAGACTCGAACTCGGCCTTTGGTGGCTCATCGAGTGAACCCCAAAATGGAAGTTTGCAATGGTAAGCAAAATTCTCTAGTGGGATAGTAAATGGGTTATCATAAAGCATAAATGACACCCTAGACTCACGTGGAAAATATTTAAACCCTTTGACAAATGATTCGGTGAAAATTGGCGCTGTTCACACTTATCTGAAAGGTAGGGACCGAGACCGGCATTGTGAACATATTGCTCAAATTCCTCCTTGATGCCTATTTCCAACATAAATTCACCGCAAGGCCACAAACATGTTTTGGTGGCGGCATCTCGGGTAGAACTTGCACTCGGTTCTACATAGGATCGACGAGCAGAACTGTCACTAGAAGATGCTGCCGAGGATCTTCACCTCGAAGAACTCCTCCCAAACAAGTTCATAATATTCGCGTACTATTTTTCCTATGAACAAAAACATGAAATTTTAGTCCACAATTTTTTCTCAACAAAACTTCACAAGATTGGTAGCAACTACTCATAGGGATACATAGAAGCCATAGCAAGCATTCAAACTACTTAGAACACTAAGAATTCAACATGCAAGCCGATCTACAGCAGCACCAAGAGTAGCTAATTATTCAAAATATAAACCATTAAAATAAAAACTAATTGGACAAATGGTGGAGTCACATACCAAGCAACAATCCCCCAAAACAGTTTCAGAAACGGAGCTTCGAGCAAAGAGATTGAAATCTGCGGGTTTGAGCTCAAGAACACGGGAGAGATGGCAATGGGGAATTTTTTTCTCGAGGTAAGTGATGATGTGGGTTAAATAGGTAAGTGATAGGGCCCACGTGGGAACCACAACCCACCATGGCGCGCCTGGGGGTCCTGGCGCGCCCAGGTGGGTGGCTCCCACCTGGTGCACCCCCCCTCTGGTATTATTTGCACCAAAAATCTTAAATATTCGGAAAAAATTGTATAAAATTTTCAGGGCATTCTGAGAACCTTTATTTTTGGGTCATTTTTTTATTACACGGGAAAAACAGAAAACGGGCAAAACATGGCATTTTATTTTTTTTAACTAGTAAAAACAGAAAATAAAAAGTAAGGACAGTAGGTAGTGCTTACTAAATTCATCAACTTCATACCGCCCAAAAATGATTCATCAATAAGGTTGATCAGGTCTTATTAACAACCACTTTCGATTAGCATGAAACCGAAGAACTTTCGTAAATCACTAAGTTACTGATACGTCTCCAACATATCTATACTTTTTTTATTATTCCATGTTGTTTTATCATCAATCTTGGATGTTTTATAATCATTTTATATCATTTTTTAGTACTAACCTATTGACATAGTGCCAAGTGCGAGTTGTTGTTTTCTCCATGTTTTCTACATCGTAGGAAATCAATATCAAACGGAGCCCAAACACCACGAAACTTTTTGGAGATTTTTTTGGGCCAGAAGGAACACTATGGGCACTTGTGGCACCTGGGGGTCCCGAGGAGGGGACAACCCACCAGGGCGCGCTAGGAGGCCCAGGCGCGCCTTGGTGGGTTGTGCCCACCTCGGGTGCCCCTTGGACCGCCTCTTTGCTCTATAAATACCCCAATATTCCAGAAACCCTAAAGGCATCGATGAAATATTCATCCAGCCGCCGCAGAGTCCAGAAACACTAGATCCAATCTAGACACCATCACAGAGGGGTTCACTGTGACGCCCGGATAATTAAGCTACAGTAAACCTCTGTTAACGATGCCACATCACCATGATTACTGTTATTAATCTCGTGTTAGTTCGAAACCGATTATAATTCAAAATTCAAAATCAAGCAAACAATAAAAGTTTTCAAATATTAAAACTAAAATGTTCAATAACTAGTAGATAAATCAGAGGCTATGATAAAATTGTAAACAACATTAATGAAATTTGTTAAGTGACTTAAACAACCCCAAACAGTGGCTGAAAACATTATTTAATAACCTTTTTATTAATACCAAAGAAATATGAAAATATACTTACCCCAAACTAGTTTTTGGTGGTAGGATATATTATGCTGTGATTTGTGGGCCAACTCTCATATTTTACAAAACTCATTTGGTGCCCAAACAATTAACCGAGATAGAAAAGAATAATAAAAAGGTGAAAACAAAGCAAGCAAAAGGCCAATCTCCCTTCCCTGGGCCGTTTGGCCTAGCTGGACACCCAGCTGGCCGGCCCACCCCAACCCTCTGGCCTATATGGCCCCGTTGCCCCCAT
>LR738710.1:250307274-250324550 GCA_902687465.1 Secale cereale
TGCCACCCTCTCCCCCGATCCGATCTGGATCGGGGCCCGGCTCCGCCCCCAACCTTTGCCGCAACGTCGCCATCTTCCCTCGCTCCGGCGAGCCGTGGAGCCATCGCCTCCGCCCAACGACTCCTACCTCCTTCCTTCGGCGGCCGGCCCCGCCCCGAGTGGATCTGGATCGGGGCAACCGACGCCCCGACCCGTCACGCGCCATCGCCCCACCACTCACGACGCCGACGTCCCGGAGCGCCTTCGCCGGACCTCCCCGCCGGACTGCCTCCCCTCTGGCGCATGTCTCCGACCTCCACCTCGTGCCCCACTGCCCTTAACCCTACAGCCCTAGTGAGCGCATCCCTCTCCTCGTCTCTCCCTCACCGCGCCTCGCTCGGGCCCCGTCGCCGCTCACCACCATCGCCACCTCGCACTGCAGCCGTCCTGCTCGCCCGCGCCCCGCGCCCCTCTTGGCGAGCCCCATCACTGCTCCCGTTGTTGCTTCGGCATCGCTTCGGCCTCCGGCGGCCGCCCGTGCATCACCGCGGCCCCCGCCCCGTTCCGCGCCTCGCCGGCAACCACCCCGGCGCCGGCCACAACACCCGCACACCCGCGCCCATTCGGGCTAGCGCCTGCGTGCCCGTTAACCCACCCTGTTTGGTCCCTAGGGCCAATGACAAGTGGGGCCCGCCCCAGAACGATAAAAAAATGAGGAAATTAAAAATAAATAAAAAGTAAATAAATATGTTAACTAATTAATTAATTACATAACTACATTAATTAACTTAATTAATCCTGTTTAAATAGACTAATTAAACATAGTTACTTATTTAGCTAATTAAACTAGTTAATAGGTTAATTAGGTTATTGTACCTATGACATGCGGGACCCACACGTCAGCGACCTAGTCAACACCTCCGTTGACTGCTGACGTCATGATGACGTCAGCAAACACTATTCTGGATAATGTTGAATTAAATTAATTAAATTCTAAAAATGATTTAAAGCTTTTAAAATTAATGTAAAATAAACCGTAACTCGGATGAAAATACTTTGTACATGAAAGTTGCTCAGAACGATGAGACGAATCTGGATACGTAGCCCGTTCGTCCGCCACACATACCTAGCATAACAAACACACAACTTTCCCCCTCAGGTTCATTAGTCCGAAAACGCGAAACACCGGGAATACTTTACCGGATGTTTCCCCCCTTCACTGGTATCGCCTAGTACTGCGTTAGGTCACCCCTAGCACCGCGTATTGCCATGTTATGCTTTGTGATGCTTCGATTGCTCTGTTATTTATTGTGTTCCCCCTCCGTTACTTCTTTCCGGTAGACCCCGAGACCACTGCTGGTACCCCTGTGATCGACTACATCGACGACGAACCCTCCTTCTTTCCAGAGCAACTAGGCAAGCCCCCCCTTGATCACCAGATATCGCCCATTCTCTTCTCTCTTATTCTTGCATTAGATTTGCTACTTTTGATGATACGATAGTTCCTATTCTGTTGCATAGCATGTCATTGTTGCTACCACTGTTGATACCTTACCTGCTGTCCTAATGCTTAATATAGGATGCTAGTATTCCATAGTGGCCCCACATCCTTGTCCGTCTGCCATGCTATACTACTGGGCCGTGATGACTCGGGAGGTGATCACGGGTATATACTATACTATTACATACTCATGATGATGATTCAGAGATGGGGGCTAAAGGGGTAGGTGGTTCCACACAGGTAGTGGTGGGCCTGGGTTCCCGGTAGCCCCCTGATGGTTACTTTGTGGCGGAGCGACAGGGCGGGTTGCGACCACCTAGGAGACAGGTGGGCCTGGCCCTGGTCGTTGTCCACGGTTATTTCATAATAACACGTTTAACAAGATCTTGGTATTTGATCTGAGTCTGGCCATTGGCCTATACGCACTAACCAGCTACGTGGGAATAGTTATGGGCACTCGACGTCGTGGTATCAGCCGAAGCCTTCTTGACGTCAGCGACTTAGCGGCGCGCGCTGGATTGGACTAGAACGCCTGTCTGGTATTAGGAGCGGCTAGGTCTGCTTACCGGCCGCCCTCGCAACGTGCAGGTGTGCATTGGGCGATGGGCCCAGACCCCCGTGCACTTAGGGTTTAGACCGGCGTGCTAACCTCTCTGTTGTGCTTAGGTAGGGCTGCGACGTGTTGATCTTCCGAGGCCGGGCATGACCCTGGAAAGTGTGTTCGGCCAAATGGGATCGAGCGTGCTGGGTTATGTGGTGCACCCCTGCAGGGGAGTTAATCTATTCGAATAGTCGTGTCCCTCGGTAAAAGGATGACCCGGAGTTGTACTCTGACCTCATGGCAACTAGAACTGGATACTTAATAAAACACACCGAGACAAGTTCCAGATACAACCCGGTGGTTGCTCTCTCATAGGGTGATGTGCGGGAGGATCGCCGGGTAGGATTATGCTATACGTTGTTACTTGGTGAACTCTTCAGCTAGTCAAGACGGAGGCGGCCAGCAGCTTTGATAGTTGTTACTATTCCATCTACTCTCTTCTACTGCTGCAAGATGGAGGCTGCTTGAAGCGTAGTCTTCGATAGGATTAGCTATCCCCCCTCTTATTCTGGCATTCTGCAGTTCAGTCCACAGATATTACCCCTTTATACAGATACAATTGCATATGTAGTGTAGATCCTTGCTTGCGAGTACTTTGGATGAGTACTCACGGTTGCTTTGTCCCCCCTTTTCCCCCTTTCTCCTTTCTTCTCGGTTGATGCAACCAGATGGCGGAGTCCAGGAGCCAGAGGATCCCGAGGATGTTTCTATGTGGAGTTCGGCTTCGAGGAGTAGTTAGGAGGTCCCAGGCAGGAGGCCTTGCCTTTTCGATCGTTGCTACTTTTGTGCTAGCCATCTTATGGCAACTTGTTTAACTTATGTCTCTACTCAGATATTATTGCTTCCGCTGACTCTTGTGTAACCAAGCTTTTGTATTCGAGCCCTCGAGGCCCCTGGCTTGTAATATAAAGCTTGTATTATTTTAATTTGTGTCTAGAGTTGTGTTGTGATATCTTCCAGTGAGTCCCTGATCTTGGTCGTACACATTTGCGTGCATGATTAGTGTACGGACAAATCGGGGGCGTCACATTCACCACTTCCATTGGTGCCTCTCCGATGATGCGTGAGTAGTTCCTTGGAGACCTACGGGTCCGTAGTTGGTAGCTAGATGGCTTTCTCTCTCTCTTTTGATTCTCAATACAATGGTCTCTTGGAGATCCATATGATGTAACTCTTTTTGCGGTGTGTTTGTTGGGATCCGATGAACTTTGAGTTTATGATCAGATCTATCTTTTTATATCCATGAAAGTTATTCGAGTTCTTTGATCTCTTATATGCATGATTGCTTATAGCCTTGTATTTCTTCTCTGATATTGGGTTTTGTTTGGCCAACTTGATCTCTTTATCTTGCAACGGGAAGAGGTGCCCGGTAGTGGATTTGATCTTACGGTGCTTGATCCCAGTGACAGAAGGGGAACCGACACGTATGTATCGTTGCCACTATGGATAAAATGATGAGATCCATATCTAATGCCATAGATAAACGGATCTTTTCTACATCATGTCATCATTCTTAATGCATTACTCCATTTTCCATGAACTTAATACACTAGATGCATGCTGGATAGCGGTCGATGTGTGGAGTAATAGTAGTAGATGCAGGAAGGAGTCGGTCTACTAATCTTGGACGTGATTCCTATGTAATGATCATTGCATGGATATCATCATGATTATTTGAATTTTTATCAATTGCCCAACAGTAATTTGTTTCCCACCGTTTGCTATTTTTCTCGAGAGAAGCCACTAGTGAAACCTACGGCCCCCGGATCTTCTTTGCCATATATTTGCCTTTGCGATCTACTTTTTCCTTTGCTTTTATTTTCATATCTATTAATCCAAAAACCCAAAAATACCTTTCTGCAATTTATTTATCATTATTTATATATCTCTCACGTCCGTTACCTGAAAGGGATTGACAACCCCTTTTACACGTCGGGTTGCGAGGTGTTGTTATTTGTGTGCAGGTGATGTTTATGTTGTGTTGCTTTGTTCTCCTACTGGTTTGATAACCTTGGTTTCATCACTGAGGGAAATACCTACCGCTGCTATTCTACATCATCTCTTCTTCTTTGGGGAAATACTGACGTAGCTCTAGCAGACATCAGTTACCTCAATGGGGATATGGATGTCCCCAACAATAAGCATTTCATATTTGTTTTTGACAGTAGGTAGAGGTATATGAAAACTTCCAATAGTGATTGTCGAAGATTTCTCAATAACATTAATACCATTCACTTGGAATTGTTTCTCCGGAAAATGCACCGTATGCTCATTACCATTAATGTGAAAAGTGACCTTGTTTTTATTACAATCAATAACATCCCCTACAGTATTCAAGAAGGGTCTACCAAGAATAATAGACATATTATCGTCCTCGGGCATCTCAAGTATAACAAAGCCAATCAAGATAGTAACATTAGCAACAACAATCGGAACATCCTCACAAATACTGATAGGTATGGCAGTGGACTTGTCATCCATTTGCAAAGATATTTCAGTAGGTGTGAGTTTATTTAAGTCAAGTCTTTTATATAAAGAGAAAGGCATAACACTAACATCGGCTCCTAAATCACACAAAGCAATTTTCACATAATTATTTTTTATAGAGCAAGGTATAGTTGGTATACCCGGATCTCCAAGTTTTTTAGGTACTCCATCTTTGAAAGTATAATTAGCAAGCATAGTGGAGATTTTAGCTTCCGGTATTTTTATCTTATTAGTGATGATGTATTTCATATACTTTGCATAAGGATGCATTTTTAAGATATCAGTCAAGCGAGTACGCAAAAAGACTGGCCTTAGCATTTCAGCAAAGCATTCAATTCTTCATCATCTTTAATTTTAGTTGACTGGGGTGGAAAAGGCATAGGTTTTTGATCCCACGGTTCTCTTTCTTTACCGTGTTTTAAAGCAATGAAGTCTCTTTTAGCATATCTTTTATTTTTAGGTTGTGGGTTACCAAGATCAACAGGTGTTTCTATCTCAACATCATTATCTGGTTATTTTTCATTGTTTGGTTGAGCCTCTTCATGAACCTCATCATTATCTTTTTCACTATCACTAGGTGAGTGTTCATTACCAGATTGAGTTTCAGCATCAGAGATAGAAATATCATTATTATTGTCAGGAGGTTTTTCTAATTCAGGTTCACTAGTGGCATGCATAGTCCTATCATTCTTCTTTTTCTTTTTCTTTCTAGAGGGACTAGGTGTACTAGTGTTATTTGTTTGTGAGTTTTGTTCAATTCTTTTAGGGTGTCCCTCGGGATAAAGTGGTTCCTGAGTCATTTTACCTCCTCTAGTTGCAACTCTAACAGCAAAGTCATGCATATTATGATTCATTTCATCAAGTAATTCTCTTTGAGATTTAGCAACCTATTCTAATTGAGTTTGAACCATAGAATCATGTTTTCCAACACCTCAAACATCATTTGAAAATCTAAATAACAAGTCACTCAAGCGAGCAATCATATCAGAATTGTATTTCAATTGTTTCATAACATTTGCATTGAAGTGATCTTGTTTTCTAATATAGTTTTCAAACTCATAAAGGCATTGTCTAGGGTGCATATTGTGAGGAATATCATTATCATTGAACTTCATAAGAGAATTTACCTCTACCACCTCAGGCAGTGGTGGTGCATTAAGTCCATGTATTTCTTCAATAGGAGGTAAAATTTTAACATCCTCAGCTTTAATACCTTTTTCCTTCATAGATTTTTTTGCCTCTTGCATATCTTCAGGACAGAGATATAATATACCCCTCTTCTTTGGAGTGGGTTTAGGCACTGGTTCAGGAAGAGTCCAATCATCATAGTTTTTCAATATATTATTCAATAATTCTTCAGCTTGAGCAATAGTTCGTTCCCTGAAAACACAACCAGCACAACTATTTAGGAAGTCCCTAGAAGCATCGTTAGTCCATTATAGAAGAAATCAAGTATTTCATTTTTCTTAAGAGGATGATCAGTCAAAGCATTAAGTAACTGGCAGAGCCTCCCCCAAGCTTGTGGGAGACTCTCTTCTTCAATTTGCACAAAGTTAAATATTTCCTGTAAGGCAGCTTGTTTCATACGAGCAGGAAAATATTTTTCAGAGAAGTAATAAATCATATCCTGGGGACTACACACACAACCAGGAGTAAGAGTATGATACCAAGCTTTAGCATCACCCTTTAATGAGGACGGAAATAATTTGAGAATAAAGTAGTAGCGAGTTTTCTCATCATGAGTAGTAAATAGGGTGGCTATGTCATTTAGCTTAGTGAGATGTGCCACAACAGTTTCAGTTTCATAACCATGGAAAGGATCAGATTCAACCAAAGTGATTAACTCTGGGTCGACAGAGAATTCATAATCCTTATCATCATAAAGATAGGTGAAGTAGCAAACTTAGGATCACATTTCATTCTAGCATTCAGAGATTTTTCTTTATACTTGTGTAGTAATTTCTCTAGATCATCTCTATCATTACAAGTAAGAATATCTCTATTTGCTTCTTTACTCATAACATAACCTTCCGGTACCTTAGGCAATTCATATCTAGGAAGGCTAGTTCTAGCATGTGTTTCAGGAGTTTCAGTTTCAAGCTCATCATCAGATTCAACAACATCATGTTGTATTACTCTAGCAATCTGTTCATCAAGAAATTCACCAAGTGGCACATCATCATTATGCAAGGTACTAGCATCATCATATGTATCATTCATAGTATAAGTAGCATCATCAATAACTTGCGACATATTAGAATTGATAGCATGTGGTGATGTTGCAAGTTTACTCATAACAGAAGGTGAATCTAAAGCAGAACTGGATGGCAGTTCCTTACCTCTCCTCGTCTTAGAGGGATAAATCTTAGTCTTTGGATCCTTCAGATTCTTCATAGAGATAATATGATAATAATCCCAAGTGACTCAACAAATATAGCCATGCTCCCCGGCAACAGCGCCAAAAAAAGGTCTTGATAACCCACAAGTATAGGGGGTCGCAACAGTTTTCGAGGGTAGAGTATTCAACCCAAATTTATAGATTCGACACAAGGGGATCCAAAGAATATTTGCAAGTATTAGCAGCTGAGTTGTCAATTCAACTACACCTGGAGATTAATTATCTGCAGCAAGTGATTAGTAGCAACGTAGTTTGATAGTTTTGATAGTAGTGACAGCATCAACGGTAACAGTAACAGTGATAGCAGTAATTTTGTAGCAAGTGTAACAGTAGCAACAACAGTAACTTAGCAAGATCAATATAGGACAAATTTGTAGGCATTGGATCGGTGATTTTATGGATGCTGTTCATCATGTGGTAGTCATAACCTAGGGTGATACGGCACTAGCTCCAGTTCATCAATATAATGTAGGCATGTATTCCGTAAATAGTCATACGTGCTTTATTAAAAGAACTTGCATGACATCTTTGGTCCTACCCTCCTGTGGCAGCGGGGTCCATATTGGAAACTAAGGGATATTAAGGCCTCCTTTTAATAGAGAATCGGAACAAAGCATTAACGCACATTGAATACATGAACTCCTCAAACTACGATCATCACCGGGATTGGTTCCGGTTATTGTCACTCCGGGGTTGTCGAATCATAACCGTAGTAGGTGACTATAACTTGCAAGATCGGATCTAAAACATGAATATAATGATAATATCATAAATGGTTCAGATCTGAAATCATGGCACCTGGGCCCAAAGTGATAAGCATTAAGCATGGCAAAGTCATAGCAACATCAATCTCAGAACATAATGGGTACTAGGGATCGAACCTAACAAAACTAACTAGATTACATGATAAATCTCATCCAACTCCTCACCGACCAGCGAGCCTACGAAGGAATCACTCACTCCTGGTGGGGAGCATCATGGAATTAGCGATGGAGAAGGGTTGGTGATGATGAAGAATGAAGATCCCCCTCTCCAGAGCCCCAAACGGACTCCAGATATGGCCTCCCGAGGAAGAACAGGAGGTGACAACGGCTCTGTCTCATGGATCGTGATAATTCTTTCTCTCTGATTTTTTCTCCGAAAATAGGAATTTATTGGGTCAGGGTTGTCATCTGCAGGTCCACCAGGTGGGTACAACCCACCTGGGCGCGTCAGGAGAGGCGGCGCGCCCTGGTGGGTTGTACCCACCTAGGGGCCCCTCTCTGGTGAGTCTTGCCTCCAATAATTCTCTTTTATTCCATACAAAATCCTCACAAAGTTTTGTTTCATTCCGAGAACTTTTATTTCTGCACAAAAACAACACCATGGTAATTCTACTGAAAACAGTGTCAGTCCGGGGTTAGTTTCATTCAAATCGTGCAAATTAGAGTCCAAAACAAGAGGAAAAGCGTGAGGAAAAGTAGATACATTGGAGACGTATCACATTGATATGCCATCTGCTTAGATTAGACATGCTTTGTGTGAATGCCTCATGTTTAGTTTCTATATCAGATATGTGAATTATCTATTGCCATCTTTTTAGCCAGTTATCTTATATGTGAATTGTGCAATGTCATCCTGTGTAGCCACGCATCATATATGTGAATTATCTCATGCCATCATTTTTTTCATTACGTATTCTATTTGTAAACAATCTTTGTATATTGAACTACTCTTCATGTGCATCAGCCACTTGAGTCGGTTATGGAAAAATCTGGAGTGAAAACAAGGTCTTCAGAGCAGGTAATGGTACCTATTGAAGCATATATCTCGATGGTTACAGGTAGATCCTCGGAGGTGATTCAGAGAAAGATGACCAGCCATATGTCCCACCTGAGGTGTATGCTCTTAACTTGCAATGTTTATATTTTCATATCATGCATACGGTGTCCTGTATTGCTTAGTTCAGACATCATATACACAATGTTCAAATGCCATCTGCTTAGTTTACAGATCATATATGCGAGTGTCAGCTGCTTAGTATATCAATAAATTATGTGAATTATATCATGCCATCATGTATACTCAGACAACATGTATGTGAATTATTTCATCCCAACCTATTTTAGAAAGACATCATATAGTTATGTCATGTCATCCTATTTAGATACTCATCATATGTTGAATAATGCCATTATATCATGTTTAGTTATCCATGATATATCTGAAACTGTGTCATGCTATCCTGTTAAGTTAGCCATCATATATGTGAAAATGTGTCATGTTGTCCTGTTTGGTTAGAAAACATATATGCGAATAACCGTATCTGTGTATCCATTCATTTTCTTCTTGTTTACCAGCTATTTGAATTGGAGGGGGTGATGGCAGTATCTACGGGAGTAAAAACACGTTCTTCACAAAAGACTGTGCTACTCGTCGATGCAGATAGAACCATGGTTGTACTGGCCCATGAACTAGCCCCACCACACGTAACTGAGACTCTTGCAGATTGTACCCCTACACCGTTGGACAGAGAACCAGCTACACTCCATCTAACCCCAACCCCGGTAGATAGTAACCTAGTTCTAGCTGACACAACACCATGTCCACCACAGAGTACCCCCACACCAGCAGTTAGTAAGGCAACTGCAGTGCCCAAAGCACAAAGACAACTATAGTGAACCCAAACTCCACGTTTAAAGCAGAAGAGCAACTCTTGTCAGGTCAGATTCCATAGTTGTGGTGCATACTCCTTTGCTCTTGCATCATTGTATTTACTCATACCAACTAATTTCGCATTTGAAGGATCCAATTGAAACCCCCATGGCGCAACATGTATGTTTTAAACCTACTAGCAAGATGCTCGTGCGTTGCACGGAACATCAAGATGCATTTATATGAGTAGTCTATATATCCCGTGGGAGATAAGGATGAACGAGGGAAGGCCTTATTTGCAAATGTGGAGAGGAGTGCGGGTATCTTTTTGCAACATTGGCATAGTTTCCTTCCTATCCGTCCAATATAGATCGGACGACCTAAATTGCAGGATGGCGGGCACACCATCATCACCAACTCTATTTTTTAAGAGTAGATAGAGATATTTCCTTAACTGGATTGTTGTTCTAACTTCTTGCTCTATGTTGATTTCAGTTTCAATTGTATAAACAACTATGTTCTCATGGCATGCACATTACAAGTGTTGTTAGTGTTGTGTAGTTTCCCACACTTATATTATGTCTATGCTAATTTGTCCTAAACAAATATGATTTGAACTATCTCTAACTTGATTTGGCAACATAAACTAGAATAATATAGACCATACAGTGACCATACTAAATAGATATATGTTTGTTTCATGTTGTTATCCTATCCACCTTACAACTGAACTGGTTTACCAAAATGAGTTTCATATCCAACATGGTAAACCTGTGATGTGTCTGGTTGTTCCTCTTGTAGAATGCCGACAGAATATTGGAGAAGAGTACCCCATTATGCAATGGTAGAGAAAGTAATGCAGATCAAGATAGTGAGACAACCCTGTTGATCTCCAGGAAAGCTGATAAAAACTATCTTGTAGACAGTGAGACAACCTCAAAGTCGTGCCTTGATGTAGTGTTTGAGTTACTGGCCACTACTGCTGGCACAAGCTCTTCGAACTCCCTGCCTGAATTAGTTTGGCTTCTTGAGTCTCAACTTCAAGTTGAAATACATCGATCAGATGTGCTGCGACAGGAAGCTGAAAGACTCAGGAAGTCCCTGCATAATTCAGATGCATACTTTCTGGTGCAACAGCAAGTGCTGGAGGATTTAAGCGCAAAACAAGAGAAAGCTAATAAGCTGGCTAAGCATCTTGCCAGCATGGTGGATACCCAGGATATTGTTTCTTGAGCTCTTGTGAAGTGGTTTCAATTCAAGACTTGTTTTGCTGTGGCGTTTATTTGCACTAGTCGCCAACTTGGACAACCAATGTATGTAATATGCTGCTTTGTTCCCCTTATTTACACTGGTGGCGAACTTTGATGCCTAGTGGTTGTAATATGTGTAATAGCCGTAATAGCCTAGCGTATGTTGCTTGCTTATTTATTTCCTTGTTGTCTTGTTTATTTGTTTGCTTGTAGATAGTGCAGTTCTTTTTCTGCGGTTTGCTAGTGGCCACAATAACCTATTTTTTAAAACTAGGACACAATAACCATGGGCAACATGCAGACCGTTGTCACCATGGCCTTCTACATGCCTTCTATGGGCCGTAGAATGAATGGGCCTTTTACGGGCCGTATAGTCGATTGGCCAAGCATGGGCAAATAACGGACCGTATTATGGGCCGTAAACGGGCTAGACTGGCAATCGTCTGTTCATGGGCTGACAATAACGGGCCTTTAAGAGGCTAACGAGTATAACAGGCTTAATTCCATCGATAGACATAATGGGTCGTTAATGGGCCGTATTTGATGACGCTATGAAAATGGCCCAACAGGACAACGGGCCACAAACGGGGCAACTTTAACCATGGGCTGAAATTGACCCACAAGCGGAAAAGGCCAGTAACGGACCCTAAGCTACCAAATGCTTCAAATCAGCCCAAGAATAAATGGGCCCTTAAAAGGCCGAAATATAACATGGGCTAGGAGCGGCCCAATGGAGTAATGGGCCATTAATGTGTATGAAGTGATGTATTGTTCATTATGGTCCAGTTTCACTACGGGTCGTTAATGGGCCAAGAGTTATAAAGGGCCTCATATGGGCCGAAAGAAGTCATGGGCCGTACATGGGCCAGAAGTTACAATGGGCTAGAATCATATTGGACGGCCCATATGAAGCTAGTGGGCCGAAATCGTAAAGGCCATGATGGGTCGTGAGTTATCGGGCCTGAATGGGCTATATGCGAGCAGGCCGTTAGCAGGCTTTCTATGGGCCGACCCGTTATCCCTTGACCAAGTTAATCGGGCCGGCATTTTGACCTGAATGGGCCACTGTTGGGCTGCGCCACGTGTCGATGTATCATAGGCACCTCCTGTCTAGTGGTTGGTTGACATCTGTCCGCACGTGGAGCCGACACGTGGTCCCTTCAGCCAATGAGAATTTTACCCATGGAAAATCCCCATTGGTCCTGGTTGTTAACGGGTTATCGGATCCAAAAACCAGACCCGATAGGGTTAATGGCGTGCCGTTACGATGGATGCCATGTGTCGATTATCCTTGATGAAAGCACTTCCATGACGCACTATTTATTGTCATGGAAGTGGACACTTCCGTGATGATAATTTTGGTATTGTCATGGAACACTTGTACGACAGCACACGTATTATCACGGAAGTGATTTTTTTGTAGTGATGGCGTCGTGGAGCACAATAACAGGACACTCATTGAGATGGCTCGGACGATGCTTGATGAATACAAAACTCCAAGAAAGTTGTAGCCTGAAGCTATTGATATTGCATGTCATATCATCAACAGAGTTTATCTTCACAAATTCTTCAAGAAGACATCCTATGAACTACTCACTGGTAAGAAGCCAAACGTAAGTTACTTCAAAGTCTTTGGTGCAAGGTGCTGGATCAAGGATCCACATCACACTTCCAAATTTGCATCAAAAGCACATGAAGGTTTTATGCTTGGTGATGTCTACTACACAACCTTCTTCTTGTAGACTCGTGTTGGGCCTCCAAGCGCAGAGTTTTGTAGGACAGTAGCAATTTTCCCTCAAGTGGATGACCTAAGGTTTATCAATCTGTGGGAGGCGTAGGATGAAGATGGTCTCTCTCAAACAACCATGCAACCAAATAACAAAGAGTCTCTTGTGTCCCCAACACACCCAATACAATGGTAAATTGTATAGGTGCACTAGTTCGGCGAAGAGATGGTGATACAATGGTAATATGGATGGTAGATATAGGTTTTTGTAATCTGAAAATATAATAACAGCAAGGTAACTAATGATAAAATTGAGCACAAACGGTATTGCAATGCTTGGAAACAAGGCCTAGGGTTCATACTTTCACTAGTACAAGTTCTCTTAACAATGATAACATAATTAGATCATATAACAATCCCTCAACGTGCAACAAGAGTCACTCCAAAGTCACTAATAGCGAAGAACAAACAAAAAGATTATTGTAGGGTACGAAACCACCTCAAAGTTATTCTTTCTGATCAATCTATTGGGCTATTCATATAAGTGTTACAAACAGCCCTAGAGTTCATACTAAAATAACACCTTAAGACACACATCAATTAAAACCCTAATGTCACCTAGATACTCGATTGTCACCACAAGTATCCGCGGGTCTGATTATATGATATGCATCACACAATCTCAGATTCATCGATTCAACAAACACAAAGAACTTCAAAGAGTGCCCCAAAGTTTCTACCGGAGAGTCAAGACGAAAACGTGTGCCAACCCCTATGCATAAGTTCACATGGTCACTGAACCCGTAAGTTGATCACCAAAACATACATCAAGTAGATCACATGGATATCCCATTGTCACCACAGATAAGCACATGCAAGACATACATCAAGTGTTCCCAAATCCTTAAAGACTCAATCTGATAAGATAACTTCAAAGGGAAAACTCAATCCATTATGAGAGGTAGAGGGGGAGAAACATCATAAGATCCAACTATAATAGTAAAGCTCGTGGTACATCAAGATCGTGCCACATCAAGAACACGAGAGAGAGAGAGAGAGAGAGAGAGATCGAACACATAGCTACTTGTACATATCCTCAGCCCCGAGGGTGAACTACTCCCTTCTCGTCATGGAGACCGCCGGGATGATGAAGATGGCCACCGGTGATGGTTTCCCCCTCCGACAGTGTGCCGAAACAGGGCCCCGATTGGTTTTTGGTGGCTACAGAGGCTTACGGCGGCGGAACTCCCCATCTAGGTTTGTTTTAGTTTCACTATTTATAGGATTTTTTTGGCATCGGGGGCAAGTCAGGGGGACCCACGAGGCGGCCACAAGGTAGGGGGCACCCCCTAGGGGGGAGGCTCCCCCACCCTTGTGGTGGCATCGTGGCTCTTCTGGTCCACCTCCAATGCTCCGTGGGCTTCTTTAGGTCCATAAAAAATCATCGTAAATTTTCGTTCCGTTTGATATTCCTTTTCTGCGAAACTCAAAAACAAGGAAAAAACAGAAACTGGCATTGGGCTCTGGGTTAATAGGTTAGTCCCAAGAATCATATAAAATAGCATATAAATGCATATAAAATATCCAAGATAGATAATATAATAGCATGGAACAATCAAAAATTATGGATACGTTGGAGACGTATCAAGCATCCCCAAGCTTAATTCCTGCTCGTACTCGCGTAGGTAAATGATAAAAACAAATTTTTTGATGTGGAATGCTACCCAACATATTTATCAATGCAATATTCTTTATCGTGGAATGAATGTTCAGATCCATAAGACTCAAAATAAAAATGTATCAATATCAAAACAGTAATAGTTCAAGCATACCAAAAGTAATCTACGAAGCTTTAAAAATAACATGGCTAAAAACGTTATCCCTGCAAATCATATAGTCCTTATGCTCCCTTTTCTTAACACAAAGTACCCCTCATGCCCATCTCGGAGTAAGCCAAGCAATTGCTTTCATGCTCTACTCTTTCAAACTTTTCAACTCTTCACGCAATATATGAGCGCGAGCCATGGACATAACACTATGGGTGGAATGGAGGTGGTAATGCACAAAAGGTGGGAGAAAGTCTCACATCAACTAGGCAAATCAATGGACTATGGAGATGTCCATCAATCGATATCAATGTGAGTGAGTAGGGATTGCCATGTAACGGATGCACTAGAGCTATAAGTGTATGAAAGCTCAAAAAAGACAACTAGTGGGTGTGCATCAACTTGCTTGATCATGAAGACCTAGGGCATTTGAGGAAGCCCATCGTTAGAATATACAAGCCAAGTTCTATAACGAAAAATTCCCACTAGTGATATATGAAAGTGACAACATAGGAGACTCTCTATCATGAAGAACATGGTGCTACTCTGAAGCACAAGTGTGGAAAAACATAGTAACATTGTCCCTTCTCTCTTTTTCTCTCATTTTTTATTTATTTATTTTTTATTTTTTATTTTTTTGGGTTCTTTGACCTCTTTTTTATATTTTTTGTGGGCTTCTTTGGCCTCTTTTATTTTTGATAACCTCACCTGGGACAATGTTCTAATAATGATGATCATCACACTTTTATGTACTTACAACTCAATATTACAACTCGATACTAGAACAAAGATATGACTCTATATGAATGATTCCGGCGATGTACCGGGATGTGGAATGATCAAGAGTGACATGTATGAAAAATATGAACGGTGGCTTTGCCACAAATACTATGTCAACTACATGATCATGCAAAGCAATATGACAATGATGAAGTGTGTCATAATAAACGGAACGATGGATTTAGATTTTAATATATCTCGGAATGGCTATGGAAATGCCATAATAGGTAGGTATGGTGACCGTTTTGAGGAAGGTATAAGGAGGGTTTATGCACCGGCTAATGTTGTGCAACACTAGAGTGGCTAGAAAGGTGGAAGGGTGAGAGTGCGTATAATCCATGGACTCACATTAGTCGTAAACAACTCACATACTTATTGTAAAAAATCTACTTAGCCCTCACAGCAAAACACTACGATGCATGCCCCTAGGGGGAGGTTGGTAGGAGTTAACCATCACGTGCCCCCGACCTTCCCACAAAGATGAAACAATCAAGATACAGTGCGCACCAATTTGGTTACATAGGCCATATGTGCTTGCTTCGGGAATCACAAACCTTAACACAATCATTTCTTCAACCTCACAAACTACCTCTAGCATGACTCTAATATTACCATCTTAACATCTCAAAACAATTACAAGGAGTCAAACTTCACATAATATTCAATGCTCTCTATATGAAGTTTTTTATTATATCACCTTTGGATGCCTATCATATTAGGACTAAATTCATAACCCAGGCAAATTACCATGCTATTCTAAACTCTCAAAATAATATAAGTGAAGCATGAGAGTTCATCAATTTCTATAAAATAAAACCATCGTCGTGATCTTAAAAGATATAAGTGAAGTACTAGAGCAACTGACAAACTACTCCAAAAGATATAAGTGAAGATCAATGAGTAGTCAAATAATTAACTAGCTATGAGAAGACCCTCTCTCATTTAAGAATTTCATACCTTAAGTACTTTATTCAAACAACAAACAAAACAAAATAAAATGGCATTGCAAGTATAGCACATATCATGTGAAGAAGCAAAAACTTAGGCTAAACCGATACTATAATTGTTGATGAAGAAAGGTTGGATGCCTACCGGGGCATCCCCAAGCTTAGATGCTTGAGACTTCTTGAAATATTATTTTGGTATGCCTTGGTCATGCCCAATCTTGAGCTTTTGTGTCTCCTTAATTCGTCTCATGTCGCGGTTTCCCTAAATCTCAAAAACTTCATTCACACAAAAGTCAACAAGAACTCGTGAGATAAGTTAGTATAAATCAACTCAAAACCTTATCAATCCATATTGTAGAAAATCACTAAAATTATAATTCAACATTGCATACTAAATGCCTCTGCATATTCAATACTATTATCCTCAAATAGAATCATTAAACATGCAAACAATGCAAACATAACAACAATCTGTCTAAACAGGACATTCTGTAAAGAGTGGATTTTTTCTCATACTTACCTAGCTCTAAAAATTCTGAAAATTTACCATGTTAAAGGTAACTTATTCATTATAACTTTGAAAAACTTTCAGGATTTTACCACTTCCTGACTGTCCAGAAGAATTCAGACAATGATAGAAAACTTTATGTTTTCAAACAGCAACATATATACTTGCAAAATAAGCATGGTAAAGGCTATACTTTTCTTTTTTATTAAAAAAAGATACTTAAACTTATTCTAAATAATATCAAGCAAATATAACCAAAAGAAAATGATGCCAAGCAAAACACATATCATGTGGTGAATAAAAATATAGTCTCAAGTAAAGTTACCGATAGACGAAGACAAAAGAGGGGATGCCTTCCCGGGGCATCCCCAAGCTTAGGCTTTTGGTTGTCCTTTAATTTTACCTTGAGGTGCCTTGGGCATCCCCAAGCTTAGGCTCTTTCCACTCTTTATTCCATAGTCCATCAAATCCTTACCCAAAAACTTGAAAACTTCACAACACAAAACTTAACAAAAAACTCGTGAGCTCCGTTAGTATAAGAAAACAAACCACCACTTTAAGATACTGTATTGAACTCATTCTTTATTTATATTGGTGTTAAACCTACTGTATTCCAACTGACATATGGTTCATACCCCC
>LR738710.1:250332429-250363097 GCA_902687465.1 Secale cereale
CCTCCTCCGCCCCACCATCCTACCCTGACCCGCCTTCCTATCCAGCTCACCGTCGCCGCTGCACAGGGCCGTGACCCCCGCCCAGCCAACTACCTCCGGTGGCCAAGCCCGGGAGCCGCGACGGCCTAGATCCGGCCTCGCCTCCTCCGCGCGATCCCGCACCTCCCTCCACCACCTTCCTCCTCATCCGGCGACCCGATTAGCACCGGATCCGCGCCATGGCCACCGCTCAAGAGTTGTGACCCGCCACCGACGAGATCCATGGCAGCACCCCCTCTCCTCCCGGGCGCCTGGTCATGCCTCTCCCCTTGGACACCACCAACAAGCCGTCTGACTTCCTCTCTTGTTCCTCCCGCTCCCCCGCCGACGCTGCGGCCGACTGGGACGACGCGGCCACCTCCTTCGCTGAATCCCCCCGCGCCCCGCCGCCGACCGTCGTCGTCACGGCCAAGGCCGCCCAGGCCCAGCCCCCGGACCCGTCCGTCGTCACCACCAGCGAGGCCACTAGCAGTGGATCCGGCGACCGCATGCGGTGTTGCTCCCGGTCTGAAGCGAATCCTGCGGCAACAAGTATCCTCCCCCTCCTCTCCCGATCTAGTCTCCTCGACGACCACGGAGGCGCACCTGCCATGCCTCGTCGGCCGACCACACCACCCCAGCGCGGGCAACTCCCTCATGCATCCAGTACATCGCCGGTGTGCGGTGCGTTTGTGCTCGGCGTGCAGTGTGTCTAGATCCCTCGAGCAGTCCGGCGAGCTCTGAGGTGCAGCTTCGGCATTGTCAGATGCGATTCCGTACACATCTCCATGTAGTTCAGGGGGGCACGCCGAGGGACAAACGCAGCTACGGCTTGGTCTCCAGCAAACTCCGACCTCACGTCTCTATATTGCAAAGCACTGCAGTTCGGCCCTTTTTTAGTTACTTGAACAAATGCAGTCCTCCTTGTTGTAATTGTTTTTAATTTTTCCTCTGCTGTTTGTGTAAATTACTCAAACAAAAATGCAGTGCTCTTTGAGAGAAGTTGAAGCCAATATCACAAAAACTAAAGTCATTTGGACTGAAGATGTTCGCTTGAAAGTACTGAGCAGTACGGTGCACTTTGGTAAAAAAATATCCACTACGAAAGACTCTTCGATACTGTCCATTTCAAACAAAAATGTATTTTAAAACATGCAAAAATGCAGTGCACTTTGGTCTAAAAAAAGTCCATTGCAAAAGCACTCTTTGAAGCTCATTTTGTTCTTCTCACGAGGTTGGCCATAAAAAACCGTTGTGGTTCACTTGGTGATCCAAAAACAAAAACACATCGGAAAGCAGCTCACTTCTCAACACTTCTCAAACGCGCGTAAAAAAATTAATAAGTACGAGAAAAAAGACAAACAAAAACTCCTCTGAGAAAAGCAGTTCACTTGGTAGTGTTCCGCTTCACTTTCGGGACTATTGCGGTCCACTTTCCTTCGAAAAAAAAGTTGCGCGCCGACGATAGAAAAACACAATTCCGCGATTTAGTAAATTCAAAACTGCTCTTAAACCGTAGCGAATTAGAAAAAATAATAGATACGAAAAAGATGCGTGGCGACGATACCTTTCCAACGGTGTATCATATGTTTCGTTCCGACGAGCGGTTTAGAAAAAAATGCCAAAAAACGCTCGCTGCCATTCGTTGTGAGCCGCACGATTTTCGAAACTGCTCTTAAACCGTGCGGAATCTTGAAAAGTGTTCAACATTGAGAATATGCGTCTACTCCATAGCTTTTCAACGGTATATTACACGCATAATTCCGATAAACGGTTAAAAAACTAGAGCAAAAAAGGTACCGAAAAAACAACACGTACAGTTTTTTCAACATGAAGTTCGCTGGTCTCTGTGGTGCGGTGCGTTTAGCTCTCCAATGCAATTTTGCAATGCAGTTCAGAAGTGTTATGAGAATATTATTCTCATAATGTTATGAGAATAGACCGGCTGTATATATATATACATATATATATATATATATATATATATATATATATATATATATATATATATATATATATATATATATATATATTGTGTTATGTTCTTTACAACATTCACTTATAGCCATGTCTTCAAGCTGCTATTTTCTGTGCTAAGTGAATGTGATCGGACCCCTACCCCCTCTATGCTCGTCACCTCGTCTCTCTAAATCTTCATATGCATTCTATTTGACACGTGTCGATTGTCTTCACTGTGTCCTTGTCAGTTAAAGATATTGAAATCATCATTTAAATGTTTTAATGTTCTTATCCTCTTTGTCGGAATCCGGAGAAGCCAGAACGACAACCCGTCTTACCAGGTGTACGTGGGGTCATGGATCAGTTTCCAATCTGATGCATGCATGCCACGTATTGTTCAGATGTGTGATACGTCTCCAACGTATCTATAATTTTTTATTGTTCCATGCTATTATTTATGATGTTTTGGATGTTTAATGGACTTTGTTATACACTTTTATATTATTTTTGGGACTAACCTACTAACCCAAAGGCCCAGTCCAGATTGCTGTTTTTTGCCTATTTCAGGGTTTTACAGAAAAGGAATATCAAACGGAGTCCAAACAGAATGAAACTTCTGGAGAGATATTTTTGGAGCAAAATACGCACGGGAGACTTGAGAACCACGAAATAGGGCTGACGTGGCGTCCACAAGGGTGCCCCCCCCTATATGGCGCACCCCATGCCTCGTGGGCACCCCGTTTGGCCCCCGGTGCCCTCCTTCCTCCTATATATACCTACGTACCCCGAAACCATCAGAACAACAGAGAAACCCCTAGTTCCACCACCGCAACCTTTTGTTCCCGTGAGTAGGGATGGCAATGGGGACAATCCCCTATGGGGACCCCTAGAACATACCCGTACCCATCTATTCCCCATCACCCCATCACCATCCCCTTTTACATGACCGAGGACAAAATTTTCCCATACCCATGCCCACTAGGCAGCGGGGCCCCATTAGGGTCCCCATCCCCATAAACAAATAATCACAATTTTAATATGATAAAATATAATCGACATAGATTAATCTAAAATAACAAATAAAAAACACATTAACAGTAGGAGGTGACTATAAGATATCGTATGTCATTTTTGAACACAATACGAGCATGTTTCCAACACATTACGAGCATTTCTGAGGTGAGGACGATCGGATGAGAGGTAGGTTTATTGAATTTTTTAGAGTTAACTGCGCTCTTTATATATAGACATATACATGGTCCTACATGTCATATCTAAAATGCGGGTCCCTGTTGGGTATCGGGTATGGGGAATAGGATACCATCCCCATCCCCGGTGTACCCTATGGGGAATAAATAAGTTCGGTAAATATTCCCATGGGGAAAAATTTCACCCATCCCCAGCCCCTAATATATGAAATCCCCATGGGTTTGGCGGGTATCGGGGCCCATTGCCATCCCTACCCGTGAGATCCCATCTTGGGGCCTATTCCAGAGCTCCGCTGGAGGGGGGATCTACCACGGAGTGCTTCTACATCATCATCATCGCCTCACCATGAGTTGTGAGTAGTTTACCACAGACCTTCGGGTCCATAGCTAGTATCTAGATGGCTTCTTCTCTCTCTTTGGATCTCAATACCAAGTTCTCCTCGGTCTTCGAGGAGATCTATTCGATGTAATCTCTTTTTGCGGTGTGTTTGTCGAGATCCGATGAATTGTGGGTTTATGATCAAGATTATCTATGAAAAATATGTGGTTCTTTTCTGAACTCTTTATGTATGATTATAATATCCTTGCAAGTCTCTTTGAATTATTGGTTTGGTTTGTCCTACTAGATCTGTAGTTCTTGCAATGGGAGAAGTGCTTGGCTTTGGGTTCAATCTTGCGGTGTCCTTTCCCAGTGACAGTAGGGGCAGCAAGGCACGTATTGTATTGTTGCCATCGAGGATAAAAAGATGGGGTTTATATCACTAAGTTTGAGTTTATCCCTCTACATCATGTCATCTTGCTTAAGGCGTTACTCCGTTCTTATGAACTTAATACTCTAGATGATGCTGGATAGCGGTCGATGTGTGGAGTAATAGTAGTAGATGCAGAATCGTTTCGGTCTACTTGTCTCGGACGTGATGCCTATATATAATGATCATGCCTAGATAGTCTCATAATTATTCGCTTTTTTATCAATTGCTCGACAGTAATTTGTTTACCCGCCGTAGAATATCACTATCATGAGAGAATCCACTAGAGAAAACTATGGCCCCCGGGTCTATTCTCAACATATCAATCTACAATATGCTTTACTTTTCCGCTTTTACTTTCTGTTCTTATATCCAAAAATACCAAAAATATCAAACTATCATCTCTATCAGATCTCACTTTCGTAAGTGACCGTAAAGGGATTGACAACCCCTTATCGCGTTGGCTGCGAAGTTCTTATTTGTTTGTGCAGGTGCGAGAGACTCGCGCGTGGTCTCCTACTAGATTGATACCTTGGTTCTCAAAAAGTGAGGGAAATACTTACGCTACTATGATGCATCACCCTTTCCTCTTCGAGGGAATACGACGCAAGCTCGAAAAGTAGCAATGCGTATCGACAACGGCAGATGAGTAAATTCACTGTGGTGTCCCTCTTCTTATAAATACTCAACCCCCGCAGCCATTAAAACTTATCCTCTCGTTGTCTCGCTCAAACCCTAGCGCCATCGCTAGCTTCCGTCGTCGCTGGAGACGAAGTGCTTAGCTGCCGCGACTCCTTCGACGCCGTCGCCACGCCGGTCGTGGACATCCTTCCCTCCACCGCCACAGTAGGCGTCTTCCTCCGCCAAGTTAGGGCGCGGAAGATTGAACTGCTAGGCCTCCTTCTTGCCTCATCTTGCAGTTCTTCATCTGTTCTTCAGCGGTAACTAAAACTTTCACTTTTTACTGTTTATTCGATATGTCCAATCTCCAAAATCGTATGGAAGTTGTTTTACCACTTCCAAATATGGATCTCACTTTTACTCGCATCTCATAGCATGCAAACACTTTCACCTATGCTTCACAATCAGTTAGATTCCTCACTTGTACTTATTCGTGGATTCGTGCAAATATGGAACCAACTTATCTATATAAGTGAATGTCTTCGCAATATGAGGTCAATGTCTTCACACTGATTTATCTTCAAAATCTTCTGAGAATGCATATGACCTCTTCCCTTTCCCTCGCATCTCTAATTCTTTCATAAGTACATGTCCATGGGCGAGACACTCGATTCTCATAGTCTAAATTCATTTGCAGACTTCTTACAGTGTCATCTTGAATCTCCTAAAGCTAATTCATTTCTAACTAATAGAGTGAAGTCTCTCACCTGTGTGAAGCCAATCACTTTTGCTGACCCAATGGTAGGTGACAAACCTACAAGAAAGGGTGGCAGATAGAGACGCACAGATACTGCAAGTACAAGTGTGATCCTGAAGAAACATACATGGAGCGCAAATCCGATGTTCAATGGATTTGCAGGTACTGGGCTAAGCAATGGTTCAAATACAAATTCGTCACCCCAAAGTATGCTTCAAAGAATGCAGTAAGACCTCTGTGGGCTGACATAACATTCAAGAAGATTCACCCAAGGAATAGGGTTGAAGCGATCCAACAAAGATTCTTCCCCTCTATGGTCATAGGACCTATGCCAGCCAATGCCGACCCACCCAGTCTTAGATGGTGTCATGAAGATGATCTCTTTGAAGAAAATTACAAGTTTGCCAAGAATTCTGCTACTCAAAACAAAAATGACTTTGAGATTGTCTTCAACCCAGGTCTAGCCAAACCTCCGACTAACATCAGTCGTGAGGCTGAACCAAATCTCATTGGCCCCTTCAATAACTTTGATGGATTTCTCACACATACTGCTGAGCAAACGGCCAATGTCGAAGAAACTGCTCAAGACAAGCCGGAGTCTGAAGACTCTGAACTCCCAAAGCTTGTGAATAAGGCAAAGGTTTCAAAACCTAAGGGGGAGAAAATCTCCAAAGAAGCCTCTGCAGCAAAAGCTTCCAAGATGAAGCCTCTGAAAATTGCACCTCATGAGTCAAGTGTGCAGTCTGAAGACTTCTCTCGCACCTCCCTAAGAACTATTGATATCATTGGTCGAGCTCCTCCTCCTTCCAGCATCCCGCGAGATGATGGTGATATTATTGATCTGTCAAGTGACGAAGATCTTGATGATGATGCTCTGGAGCTCCTGATCAAGAACAAGCAAGAAGAAGCTGATATCTTCAAGGATCTACCGCTCTTTGATGCTGACATCCTGAACAACTTCATTGATGAATGGTTTGATGACCCGTCCATCTCCCATTGACATCAGTGTCACTTTTCAACGCTTCATAAGCAGAGAGCTCACACTTACTCGGAAAATGATGGAGGAGAAGCACAAAATTGATCATGAGAAGGCTTAGTTTAAGAAACATGTTTCCAAGCTGAGTGTTCATGAAATTCAAAGCTTCAAGACCATGATGATAGATTTGAAGGCTGAATTTCATAAGCATCGTGATGAAGGCAAAGGCTCTCGTGAGCATCTGAAGCTCTATGCAGAAAAGTGCGTTCAAGCTCACAATGACGCCCTGAAGAGGAAATCTCTTGGCCGTCCTGGCATAGACCCTAAGCTTGCCGCTAAAAAGAAGAAGAAGCCAGGTGCTGCTCGGCAAGAAGAGCCACGCATAGTCTTCCCAAAAGGCTTCGTTGCTTTGAAGCCAAATGCTCCATCTATTGCTTCTGAAAGGAAGAAGACTAAGCAGGCTGAGACTGAGGCCAAGAAGAGCAAAAACATTGAAGCCACTGACGCTGCTCCCTCTCCAAAGAAGCGCAAGACCAAGTCTTCAAAGGCTTCTAGAAAGGCTCAAGCAACCACAACTCCAACTGCTTCTGCAGAACCATTGCTTGTGGAGCCCATTTATGTTGCTTTGCCTGCATCCTCCAATCGTGAATGCCGCCTTGTTGTACATGAGCCTGCTACCACAGAGGCTCATGAGTCTGAAGATATTCTAGCTGCCAACACCATCGTAGTTGAAGACATTGGTCGTGATGACAATGTAGTTGACGATGACGTTCTTCCTCAGTTTCCCCAAATCATGCCCAAGCCGGTATCATGGCCTGCTCCCTCGAGAGTGAACAGATAAGTATTGGCGGTCCCACGATGCCAATCACAAATGATGATTTCTGGGAAGAGCAACACCCCAACACCCTATTGCATGAAGTCATTCATCGCACCCCACCAGCTCAAGTCACTACTCCTGTGATTGAGACACCACAAGTCACCCCTGAGGAAATGGAGAAGACCACACCCTCACCACAAGCGTCGCCCTCTTTCCGAAGGCTTCGTAGAGGCCCTAGGCCCATGGTCTCCATGTCAAGCATTCCTGAAGAGGATGTGCAAGCCACAAGCTCAGTAGCATGTCAAGTGTTCCCTGAAGCCATCCCTCGGAAACTGCTCATGAATCTGAAGCCAAAGAGGCTCATGATATTCCGGCTGCATCAGGCGATGAACAAGAAGAAGTTGCTACCCCCCCCCCCATCAAAGAAAATCAAGAAGTGATTATGCCTGACCCACCCATCTTTGAAGCCACTGAAGCTGAGGCAAATGTGGCTGCCAATACCACCACTGATGAAGCCAATGACACTGTCATGGCTGAAGATAATGTGCAGCCCGAAGCCAATGCTGTCACTAAAGACAATGCTCAGCCATCCACCTCGCATGTGGCTGCTGCTCCTCCTATGCCTCACACTATGGAACAAGCGTTCTTTGTGGTGAGCTTGTAACTGTCAAGTGTCCTATCCCGACACCACCGACTCCTCTTGGTCCTCAGTATGATTATCATGTGGAGCAAAGGCCTCACACGCAGAAGCCCCAGCCAAGATTGCCAAGGCTTCCCTGTACTGTTACATCTCAGGGCTCGTACAATGTCATCAGCTTCAGAGAGCACAACACATTCTTTGACAAGGCCAAGAATCCTTACAAGAAGCCCAAGATCTCCTCTGACAGGTTCTGGAGTCACCAACAATGAAGCTATTACTCGTGTATTATGTACAACCAGGACAGAATCTTTCCCCATAAGCGCCTATGCTGCGATGCCATTGCTGGCCTCCCCTACCTTGAGGAAGCTCTTGACTGCTTTCGCAAAGTTGGCTTGCTCCCGTTTGTCG
Organism: Secale cereale; assembly: GCA_902687465.1. Taxonomy (NCBI): domain Eukaryota; kingdom Viridiplantae; phylum Streptophyta; class Magnoliopsida; order Poales; family Poaceae; genus Secale; species Secale cereale. The sequence continues at coordinate 250,340,583 of LR738710.1, forward strand.
TTGACAAGGAGCATTGGAATGAAGAACTCTTGCTGCAATTCTATGCCACTCTTCATATTTCAGGCTACAACGAGGATCCAGAGACATGGGTCCTTGAGTGGATGTAGGTGATGTACATCATGAAGCCAAAGCTCAAGATACCATTTAGTTAACTTCCCTTCCCACTCCTGGTGATCTGTATGAGCCAGGTTGTCAGCTCTATGAGCAAGAATTGCATAGCATATTTCACAAGCTAGAGCCTAACATGAGTCAAATGTTAAGCCTGATGAAGCCATTGCCGGAGTTCTATGTCAATGACCTCGAGTACCTGCCCCGCACCATCTATCATATACTGAGGCATACTCTATGGCCAATCAAGGGGCATTCTCCTCACGCCAAGCTTGAAGGCACAATGAAGACTTTGGTTTTCTATATCATCAATGGCATCAGGTTCAACACTCAAGATTTCTTCATCCGTCAGTTGGCAGCTTCAGGCATTGATCTGTTCGGTCTCAAGTTTAATGTTCCGTGGGTCATGCAGCTGATTAAGCTTCACTCCACCATAAATTATCAAGCTTCAGCGTGCAACCATGTCATCTTTCTGCCTGAAGTGGATATGTCACATGAAGCCATATATCCTAAACCTGCAAAAGAGTCGGTTCGTGAAGACAATGCTACCTTCCAAAGCTTCACCCAACCCATTGAAGGGATTCATGTGCCAAACCCAACATCTACTGCTGTTGGTCCTCTTTTCGGTCAGCTCAGGCTGCCGCATCATGCAAACACTGATGCAACAGCCAGCACAGTAGCCCAAAGGCCTCAGAAGCGTGCTCGTGTACCGAATGACAGAGAGCTTCTTGTTTCACTTCATCATAAGCATGATAGGCATTATGGTTGGATGAAATGCCAAATGCAAAGTCTCCTTGTTGATGTCAATCGCATTCGCAACCTTGTCACCAAGAACTCGTTTGGTGCTCATGAAGCCTGTCGGCGTTCCTAGAAGAGCCTCACACTAATATGTTCTGAAGATGATCTTCAAGCAGATGGCTTCACTAAATGATTCAAGTTTGACTCCAGGCCCCCACAGTCAGCAAGTCGGCGTTCAACTCCTTCTATTGAAGATTCTGAGTACTCATCCTCGGCTCCAACTGTCGTTGCGTGAGTCATGGATGAGGAAGACGACGACACTTCACTAGCCATAGCTTCACTACATCAAGACGCTGCATCAGGCCTTACTGCACCGCCCAACTCCAACGTCGACCTGGCTTCCCCAACATCTTCACCAACACCTCTGGGGAACGCTTAGACACCCTATGTCTTCACACCTTTTTGGTCATCTAATGACAAAAGGGGGAGAAGCATATGGGTTGATAGTCTTCAAGCGGGTTCATATGGGTTGTGTGCTATATTTTTGTTAAGTCTTGCAACTCTCGTTCGTGAACTATTGGTTTTTGAGTTCTAACACTTAAGTCCAGATGGGACGTCTGCTACACTTTTTGATGTTTTATTGCATGGTTCAATTTCTATCTTATGCGCATTAAAACCATTCAGCAGACGCCCATTTCTCATTATGCATATCATTATCTTCACTACATTTTGTATGCATGATGAATTGTCTTCATAAAACTGAAGTAGATCTCCACCAAGAAAAACCTGCCATGTGCATTTGCATTCAAAAGCAAACTACTTATATACACATCTTTAGGGGGGGCTCTTTCAACTTATGAAGTCAAACTCCGCGTACTTTAACTTTCACATATTTTTATCCCCGTTGAAAACTTCAACCAGTTTGTCATCAATCACCAAAAAGGGGAAGATTGTAAGTGCATCAGTGCCACCCCTAGTTGGTTTTGGAGTATTGACGACAAATGTGGTTGATACTAATGTGTTTGTGAGAATTGCAGGATAACACAAGTAGAAGTCTGATAGGATCGATATGGTGGACTAGAGGGGTGAATAGGCAACTAACAATTTTTAGCTTTTATTTACCAAATTAAACTTAGCAACAAAGTAGGTTGTCTAAATGCAACTAGATGGACAATCTATATGATGCAACAATAACAAGCACACAAGCAAGCAAGCTAGGATATACAACAAAAGCTTGCACAAGTAAAGGTAAGAAATAACCATAACTGGAGCCGGTGAAGACGAGGATGTGTTACCGAAGTTCCTTCCCTTTGAGAGTAAGTACGTCTCCGTTGGAGCAGTGTGGAGGCACAATGCTCCCCAAGAAGCCATTAGGGCCACCGTATTCTCCTCACGCCCTCACACAATGCAAGGTGTCGTGATTCCACTAGTGGTGCCCTTGAAGGCGGCGACCGAACCTTTACAAACAAGTTTGGGGCTATCTCCACAACCGAATAGGAGGCTCCCAACGACACCACGAAGCTTCACCACAATGGACTATGGCTCCGCGGTGACCTCAACCGTCTAGGGTGCTCAAACACGCAAGAGTAACAAGATCTGCAAGGGATTAGTGGGGGGAATCAAATTTCTCTTGGTGGAAGTGTAGATCGATGCCTTCTCAAGCAATCCCTAGGAAATCAACAAGTTTGATTGGCTAGGGAGAGAGATCGGGCGGAAATGGAGCTTTGAGCAACAATGGAGCTTGGGGAGGAAGAGGTGAGTCTTCTTGAGGAAGAAGACTCACCTTATATAGTGGAAGAACAAATCCAACCGTTATCCACCAACTCTGCCCACAACATGCGGTTCTACCGCACTTGACTTGCGGTACTACCGCACGGCTCTGCGGTACTATCGTTCCAGGTGCGGTACTACCGCTGGCGCGGCATGAGCCAGATCTAGCCCATGTTGCATATGGCAACGGGCGGTAGTACTGCCGGAGCAGTACTACCGCACGTCCTTGCGGTACTACCGCAAGGTAGGGTCAAACCACTTGGGGAAGAGCGCGGACTAATTAAATTACATCCGCAGCTACTTCCGTAGAGTTTCAATCGATGCAAAAACCCGACACAGTAATACCGCTTGCTTGGAGCGGTACTATCGCGTAGGACGCGGAAGTAAAATTTTACTTCCGCTCCTACTTTCGTACTAGTTACGACGCTGGGGCCGGACACATGGTACTGCCGCGTCCTTGGTACGGTACTACCGCGGTGTGCAGTACTACCGGAACCTTGGAGCGGTACTACCATGAGGTCGTGCGGTACTACCGCTATCTTTGAGCGGTACTACCGCATGCCTCAGAGTGAAAGTAGTAGAACGCCATTGTTTTTGCAAAGACAAGGAAAACAGCCGTAGCTCCAATGAAGCGAATGAAAGGTGGTGCGAATGAATAGATGTGTACGTGTTGATTCCACCCTAACCTTTCCGAAGCGGACCCCCTCTTAATAGTACGGCTTTCCTATGGCTCAATTCCACCGAAAAGAAACAAAAGGAAACGACATCTTCAATAGGTTCCGAGGGGCACTTAATCGTCTTGTGCCTAGGCATGAGATATCTGAAATGCTCAATGCACACGATTAGTCCGCAAAAGCATTGTCATAAATCACCAAAACTACTTAGGGATAAATATGCCCTTACACCCCTTTTTGATGGATTGATGACAATACATGGTTTGCACATAGATATAAAAAAGATAATAAGCAAACTCCAAAATGAATATAAAATATAGGCAAGCTCCCCCTAGATGTGTGCATTCTTATGAAGATGCTTTGGACTGCACAGCGCACATACTAGGATCAACACTCCCCCTATATTTTATAAACAACACACTCCTTGCAACTAATAATATAACGCTACGCATGGATGCAAGGAGGATACCGTGAGCAAAGAGTAACAGGGCAAGTGAAGCATAGGCTCACAACCTACTAGATAGCATAGACATAATGAAGATATAAGGAGTAGAGTGCATATGTCTCACACCATATGATAGGTCTCACACACACGACACAAACCAACAGAAAGCAAATGAAATTCAAGGTTCAACCGAACAAAAGCAAAAGACACGGCACAAGACACACGCAAATCCTACACTCTCCCCCCCCCCCTTTGGCATCGAGACACAAAAGGGCAGAGAGGACTCCTATGACATAAGTGGCAGCTCAGGCGGAAGCGATCAGTCATCACGCGCCTCGTCAGTCTCCTGCTGCTCCTCGGAATCATACCACTTGTATCCCTGCTTGGCAATCCACTCAGCCTCTGGAGTAATGATCTTCTCAGAGCCACTAGACACATCCTCGCCAAAAGTCCTTAAGATCTTCTTGTCGCGCCGGCGAACCTGCTTCTGAGCAACATGTGACTTGTATTGCCCCTTGGCCTGCATACAAAACAGAGCTTTCATCTTGCTCTTCAGCTTTTTAGCCCACGAGGGCTCACACGAGGAGGGAGTATACCCTCTAGAACTGTCCTCATCAGCTACCTCCTCCTCAATTTCCTCCTCATCTACGTCCATCTGAGCCGTTGCAGCCTCAGCACGGGTAGTGGTGTTAGCCCACTAGCTCTTGATGCGAAGCTTGACAGGCTCATGATGAACCCAGTGAGGAGCCTCAAACTCTTCATTAGGATAGAGCTTCTCCCAAGTCTTGGTGATCAGCAGAAACAGGTACGGACCATAGATAGGCACTTTGCGGGTGAACACCGCAAAACGTAATTCACACCACATGATATGTGAGATATCAAGTGGTTGAGTGTGAGCATGACATGCCTCCTCACAAATGAGCATCATGTCCACGAGATATGCATGTACCTTGTCCTTGTCCCCAATGCGAGGAAACATAGAGTTGCGGAAGATCCGATGCATAATATCCAGAAAGGGGTTCAGAACCCAAGTCTTCTTGCCACTTGCGAGCGTCTTCTCCACATAATAGGGCTGCAGCTTGTTCTTGTTCGCAGACTCTTGATTGGCATGAGGGCGAATTCCAATAGGAGTGTGGAGCCCCTCATCAGCAACCTGAAGCAAATCCATGAAATCCTTCCAAGTAGCAGTCATCTTTTGTCCGTTGGTCATCCAAGACATGTTGCGTTCCTCCTTAGGATGGAAATGGACCGAAGCAAAGAACTGGGCCACAATCACTGGGTCAAAGTCCATATGAAAAGATATGACGTGCTCAATGCCAAACTGCTCCACGAGGTCCAGAGCCTCAGCAAAATAGGCCCGGTGCTCCTCCTTCCTCATGTGATTCATGTCAATCCAGTGTGCATCCACATATAAGTTGTGTTTGCTCTTGAGCACCTCTGTGAAGATAAGATGTTGCTGCTTGGTCCAGAACAAATCATCTCCTCTGAACTGTGCCCGGGGATTCACATAGGGATTGACCTTCCTCCTAGCGATGAACTCGGCTGATGGAATCTCGTCCATACCCATTGTTGGTTCCTTGTTCTTGTGGCAGTGGACTTGGTTCGGCATTGGGGGGCATTGGAGCCCTCAGGAACATCATCTTGGTTGCGCAGACGCTTCGACCCTGTGTCACGGCTGGGATTCGATCGACGGACATTTGAACCAGAGCCACCACCTATGACACAAACACAAGAACACGCAAGAGAAGCAAAGAGAATCAATGCAAAAGCCACAACAAAGCACAGGAAACATGTAAAAATGATAATAAGTATGGGCTACGAAGAAGGTGTGGAGTGAACGGTAGTGATACGTCCAAAACGTATCTATAATTTCTGCTTGCTCCATGCCTCTTTTGGGTGATATTGCTATGATATTTATACACTTCCATACACTTTTGATCATATTTGGACTAACCTATTAACTCAGTGCACCCCAGTGCCAGTTTCTGTTTTCTGCTGTTTTTGTATTTCAGGTTTTCACGTTACGAGAACTGCCAGAAAAATCCCGGAAAAATTATATAAAAAATCAGCGTTCCAGAAGCTTCCCGGTAGCCAAAGTACAGCCGGGGGGGCACCAGGGCTCCAGGCGCCCTGGTGGCGCCCCCCCTGGCCGCGCCGGGGGGGCGCCTGGGCCCCCCGAGCCTCCGCTGATGCCCCCCTTTGGCATATATTTAAGACGCGTCTCGAAACCCTCGAGACGGGAACCCTTTTTCGCGATCTCATCTCTGTTCCGCCGTCGCCGCGCTTCCAAGATCGGGAGCACCAGGAGAACTCTTCCCAGCACCCTGCCGGAGGGGAGGATCACCACCGGGAGCCTCTCCACCACCATGGACGCCTCCCGGATGAGTTGTGAGTAGTCTCCCTTGGACCATGGGTCCATGACCAGTAGCTATGTGATGTTCTCCTCCCCTTCTTGTGCTTCACTAATTAGACCTCGTGAGCTGCCCTACATGATCGAGGCACATATGTAATCCTTATGCTGTTGCTATGTTGAGTTTGCTGGGATCCGATGGATTGTGAGATTATGTTCAGATTGTGTTTGAGTAATATATTTGATCTACCTCTTTTATATTTATGTTCGTAAGTAATTCTTGCATGTTCTCCGTTGTTATTTATTGCTTTGGCCAAGTAGTAGGTAGTGACTCCAAGAGGGAACGTTATGCTTGATTGTGGGTTCATGCCCCTCGATGACTAGCTTGAGTGACAGAAACATGAGTCTAGGGGATGTGCTATTGCCACAAGGGGGAAAACAACGGTGCTTGTGCCCGCGGGTGCAAGGATTGTTTACTTTACGCAAAGTTCTTTTAATGCAGTTGTCTGTTGCTTTGAGTTTACACTATGGGTGGGACTTGCAACTTAATACCAGCGAGATGTTCTGGATAGATATCTCAAGGTGGATGATTAGTAGTAGATATTGATGGATTTCGGTCTACTTACCTTGGCGTACCGCCCATGCTTTGAACCTCTACCTTTCTTGCAATATAATTAGCATTGGTTTGCGCACATAATTCTGTCAATTGCCCAGCTGTAATTCGTTTACCTCACATAGTTGTTTTATCGTCTTTTGGGAGAGAGACATCACTAGTGAACATCATGAGACCCCGGTCCATATTACCATCACTGATCACATCCGCTATTTACTTTCTGTTTTACTTACTATTGCAGCAATACCTATCACTATTATAACTTGCGTTTGATCCTTTGTAAACTACAAGGCCGGAGGGATTGACAACCTATCTGTACTCGTTGGGAGCAAAGTTATTTGTATCTGTGTGCAGGTCCACGTTGATTGCTAATATCTGGCGCCGTTAGCAGTTGACACCTTCTTGTTGAAATTGGGAGTCTCAGGGAAATCGATCCTTGGTATCTTTGCCAAGGGAAAACTTCTGCTACACTGCATCTCAAACCTTCCACTTGGGGTAACCAACGAGGGGCGAGAAGCCATCAAGCAAAGTTTTCTGGCGCCGTTGCCGGGGACTACACTCTTCAGGATAGAGGAGTTGCACGCTATCTTTTACCTTTGCTTTTTAGTCTTGTTAGTTTACCTTTCAGTTTTTTGCTTTAGTATCTTTTATCGAAAATCACAAAAATAGTTATCTTGCTTGCTTGCTACTATGGGTTCCACCGAGAACACCAAGTTGTGTGACTTCACTAGTCACAACAACGATGACTTTATCTGCACGCCTATCACTACACCTACCACTTCAGCACCTTCGTATGAAATTAAACCTGCTTTACTGAACTTAGTTATGAAAGATCAATTCTCCGGTGCTGGAGATGATGCTGCTTTACACTTCAACAATTTTGTTGAACTTTGTGATATGCAAAAGTACCGAGAAATAGATGGTAATATTGTTAAGCTTAAGCTTTTTCCTTTCTCCTTGAGAGGAGGAGCTAAAATTTGGTTTCAATCTTTGCCTAGAAATAGCATAGATTCATGGGACAAGTGCAAAGATGCTTTTATTGGAAAATACTATCCACCTGCTAAAATTATCCAACTAAGAAGTAACATAATGAATTTTAAACAATTGGATAATGAACACGTTGCCCAAGCTTGGGAACGTATGAAATCTCTTGTCAAGAACTGCCCTACTCATGGTTTGACTACTTGGATGGTTATCCAAACTTTTTATGCAGGCTTGAACTTTACCTCGCGGAACTTGTTAGATTCGGCCGCGGGAGGAACCTTTATGTCAACTACACTTGGTGCTGCCACGAAGCTTCTCGATGATATGATGACCAATTATTCCCAATGGCGCACCGAACGCGCTCCAACAGGTAGGAAGGTAAACTCTGTCGAGGAGATTTCCTCCCTAAATGAAAAAGTTGACTTGATCATGTCTCTACTTTCGAAGCAATCTTCTGTTGATCCTCGTGATGTTCCTTTAAATTCTATGATTGCTCAAGAACAAGTAGATGTGAACTTTATCTCTAGAAACAATTTTAACAACAATGCTTATAGGAGTAATTTTGGTAGCAATCCTAGACCGTTCCCCTCTAATTCTTATGGGAACAACAATCCTTATCCTAGCACCAAGAACTCCACTACTGAACTAGAGATTATGCTTAAAGATTTCATCACTACCCAAAAATCCTTTAATAAGAGTGTAGAAGAAAAACTAAACAAACTAGATGATCTCTCTTCGAAGGTAGACAATTTAGCCCATGAGGTAGAATTGCTTAAAATTAGAACTTCTCCTCTTGAGGAGAGGACGGTCACTCCTATGAATGCTATTCAAGTGCAAATTAATGAAAACATTAGGATGTTGGCTAAACTTAAAGAGAGATGGGCTAGAGAAAGGGATGAAGAAGATAGAATTAAGAACCTTCCTACCCACCACACTGTTGCTACTATCCAAGTTGTTGAGGATATCCAAACTCTTAGCACCCAATGCGCTCCTGGTCCCAATGGACCTATTAATGGTGATGCTATGACCATAGAAACTACCAAACAAGTGAACCTAAAGGACACCACTACCACCTTACTTGATAGTAGTGACCTTGATTTTGATAATTTCACTCTTACCGAAGTTATTGATTTCCTTCACAAGATGTCTAGAGATCCCCACACTAGCACGCTTAACCTTGCCTTCACAGAGCATATCACTAATGCTCTCATCAAAGCTAGGGAGGAGAAACTTAGAGTAGAAGCCTCCATACCTAGAAAGCTAGAAGATGGTTGGGATCCTATGATTAAAATTAAGTTGAATAACTTCTCTTGCTGTGCTTTATGTGATGTTGGAGCTAGTACCTCCGTTATGCCCAAAAGAATATATGATATGCTTAAATTGAAACCTTTTGATTCTTGTTCTTTTGGTGTTCGTCTTGTTGATTCTTCCATAAAGAAACCTTTGGGGAGGATCGACGATGTTCTTATCATTGTCAATGACAATTATGTTCCCGTTGATTTTACTATTATGGACATTGAGTGTGAACCTTCTTGTCCAATTATTTTGGGACGTCCTTTTCTACGCACCGTTGGTGCCATCATTGACATGAAAGAGGGGAATATAAAATTCCAATTTCCTCTCAAGAAAGGGATGGAACACTTCCCTCGAAAGAAGATTAAGTTACCTTTTGAGTCCGTTATACGGGCTAGCTATTCTTTTACTCTTGATAAAACTTGATCTCTATGCATTATGCCTAGCTTAAAGGCATAAAAGAAAGCGCTTTTGGGAGGCAGCCCACATGAATAAAATTTTATTTTGCTTTTGTTGTGTCTTGATGTTGTTACTACAGTAGCATCATCATTATATCTTTACTTTTCAACTTTGTGCCAAGTGTAGCCTCTGATTGCAAGAAAGTTCAAAAGTTGTGACGTGATGTCCAGGAAACAGATTCTGTCCTTGGATAGAAAAATTCGTATAAAATCACCAGATCATCTTTTTGGTCTGAATATTTTCGACAGCGTGCTCTATACAATTGTCTTTCGAGCGTCTGTTCTGAGTTTTTTGATTAGAGTTGCAGAAGTGCCCCGAAAAATTCATTTACTACCTGTTCTTCTGTTTTTCACAGATTCTGTCCTGTTTTGCCTTTCCTTCATTTTGCAAACCTTGAGCTTGCTTTTTCTTTGCAAAAACCTTTTGCAATCTTGAGAAACAGTAGACCTTCAAGAATATCCTTATTTCCAGCAAGGAACAATTATTTTATTATGGGTACTAACCTCGCTAATCAGTTTATGATGAGTTATGTATGAAGGGAGTTTTCAAGTGTGCGAGGGAAGATGATAAAAAGATTCAGGAGTGTCAAACGCTCAAGCTTGGGGATGCCCCCAGGCACCCCCAAGAAATATTCAAGGAGACTCAAGCGTCTAAGCTTGGGGATGCCCCCATGCATCCCCTTCTCCATCAACATTATCAGTTCGTCTTTCGTTCCACTATATTTTTATCACTTCATGTGTTATGTGCTATGCTTGGAGCGTCTTGCTTTTAGTTTCCTTTTTAGTTTTCTTTAGCTTTTCATAACGAGTCGGAACTCAGCATTTCTTTGTGTGGGAGAGAAACACGCTCCACTTCTACCTAGAACATAACATAGAATTTTCATGTCTATCTTTGCTGTGTGTGTTCTTTGTCTTTCAATAGCTACTATCATGCTTAGCTCTTAGTTTTCATGCTTATCTTTGTGAAGAGCTTTTGTTTAGTTGGTTGCTTGAACTCTCTTTAGTTATCATGCTTATCTTATTAAGAGAGTTTGCTTCTGTTGCATTGGTTGATATGTCTATGATAAGAATGCTACGTGCATAATGGTGCTTAGTAGTTCATGTTTTCTTATGGTTAGTCTCAAATAGCTGGGGGGTTCCCAATGTGTTATTGGAGTACCAACATGATTTGTTTGCCTATGATGTGGTATGGTTTAGTAATATCTTCCTTCAAGAATTTATTTTGATTGACTTGGCGTATGCTCACGCATATTTAAGACTGTAAAGAAAGTCTGTCAAGCCTTGATGATCTTTTATTTCTGAGTAGCGATATAACTTCCATGCCTGATTCAATGTTGCTTTGTCGCTCTGCATGATTATGACCGTCATTGCTCTCTTAGTTGGTCGCTCCCAGTCTTTTTCTAACCTTCGCCTGTACTAAGCGGACTGACTGCTTGTGCATCCAAAATCCTTTAAACCAGTTATGCCATATGAGTCCACCATACCTTCCTATACATGGTATTTACCTGCCATTCCTAATGAAGACTTTCATGTGCCATCTCGAAATTATTCAAAAAAATGCATTTCTATTTTGTGCCTCTACTTTAGCTCATGAGGAAGTAGTAGTTAATTCATGATCTTTTTAAGTTGGACAAGCTTCACCCCGGGATTGCATGTATAATGTGCAAACCCATAATACGAGAAGGAACTGGCAATGAGTGCGCCCGGCTCAAAGTTAATATAACAAACAAACCCTCCTTCACGCTTTGTTCATGAGAAATCAAAAAACTTTGGCAGTGATAAACAAAGGAGATTAAGAGGATGTGATCGTCCTCATTCGGGAGCCGTTCCTCGAAACTTGTCCATCTCATAAAGTAATTGAGTTATCTGCTAGCATTCGTTGACGAAACATGCATATCCAAAATAATAATAATTATTACCTCTGTTTTTAAAACCAAGAGCTCTGGTACATGTTTTGTCTTTGCTTCCGACCACGGGTTTTTAACCTTGTCAACAAAAGCCACGGTTCGAGAGTCTCCACCTTCTTTTAAAAGAACCAACTACTGAGAGCATGATTGTCATTCTGAGTGTAATGTGCATTGTCCCAAAGTAGCATTGTCTTTTGCATGATTATGATATCGTTTATTTTGAAATCATTGTATCTAGTCATCACTTAAACCTTGGAGGTGCCCCTGCATTTATGTTTTGCTTCACTAAAGGGGGCAAGCGAGATATCACTTTATCATATTTGCACACCATGCTCATTACAAATTTATTTGATGTTTCAGTATCATATTGTAAAACTTTCAGTTATTTGTGATTTTCTCATGAGGCAACTTAATTACTACAGATTCATTGTCTCAGTAAGCTTTTGTCATATGACTATGAAAAAGTCCTATATGGTTAATAGCATGTCACCACAGAAATTATTCTTGTTATCATTTACCTACTCGAGGACGAGCAGGAATTAAGCTTGGGGATGTTGATACGTCCAAAACGTATCTATAATTTCTGCTTGCTCCATGCCTCTTTTGGGTGATATTGCTATGATATTTATACACTTCCATACACTTTTGATCATATTTGGACTAACCTATTAACTCAGTGCACCCCAGTGCCAGTTTCTGTTTTCTACTGTTTTTGTATTTCAGGTTTTCACGTTACGAGAACTGCCCGAAAAATCCCGGAAAAATTATATAAAAAATCAGCGTTCCAGAAGCTTCCCGGTAGCCAAAGTACAGCCGGGGGGGCACCAGGGCTCCAGGCGCCCTGGTGGCGCGGCCCCCCTGGCCGCGCCGGGGGGGCGCCTGGGCCCCCCGAGCCTCCACTGATGCCCCCCTTTGGCATATATTTAAGACGCGTCTCGAAACCCTCGAGACGGGAACCCTTTTTCGCGATCTCATCTCTGTTCCGCCGCCGCCGCGCTTCCAGGATCGGGAGCACCAGGAGAACTCTTCCCGGCACCCTGCCGGAGGGGGGGATCACCACCGGGAGCCTCTCCACCACCATGGACGCCTCCCGGATGAGTTGTGAGTAGTCTCCCTTGGACCATGGGTCCATGACCAGTAGCTATGTGATGTTCTCCTCCCCTTCTTGTGCTTCACTAATTAGACCTCGTGAGCTGCCCTACATGATCGAGGCACATATGTAATCCTTATGTTGTTGCTATGTTGAGTTTGCTGGGATCCGATGGATTGTGAGATTATGTTCAGATTGTGTTTGAGTAATATATTTGATCTACCTCTTTTATATTTATGTTCGTAAGTAATTCTTGCATGTTCTCCGTTGTTATTTATTGCTTTGGCAAAGTAGTAGGTAGTGACTCCAAGAGGGAACGTTATGCTTGATTGTGGGTTCATGCCCCTCGATGACTAGCTTGAGTGACAGAAACATGAGTCTAGGGGATGTGTTGTTGCCACAAGGGGGAAAACAACGGTGCTTGTGCCCGCGGGTGCAAGGATTGTTTACTTTACGCAAAGTTCTTTTAATGCAGTTGTCTGTTGCTTTGAGTTTACACTATGGGTGGGACTCGCAACTTAATACCAGCGAGATGTTCTGGATAGATATCTCAAGGTGGATGATTAGTAGTAGATATTGATGGATTTCGGTCTAGTTACCTTGGCGTACCGCCCATGCTTTGAACCTCTACCTTTCTTGCAATATAATTAGCATTGGTTTGCGCACATAATTCTGTCAATTGCCCAGCTGTAATCCGTTTACCTCACATAGCTGTTTTATCGTCTTTTGGGAGAGAGACATCACTAGTGAAAATCATGAGACCCCGGTCCATATTACCATCACCGATCATATCCGCTATTTACTTTCTGTTTTACTTACTATTGCAGCAATACCTATCACTATTATCACTTGCGTTTGATCCTTTGTAAACTACAAGGCCGGAGGGATTGACAACCTCTCTGTACTCGTTGGGAGCAAAGTTATTTGTATCTGTGTGCAGGTCCACGTTGATTGCTAATATCTGGCGCGTTAGCAGTTGACACCTTCTTGTTGAAATTGGGAGTCTCAGGGAAATCGATCCTTGGTATCTTTGCCAAGGGAAAACTTCCGCTACACTGCATCTCAAACCTTCCACTTGGGGTAACCAACGAGGGGCGAGAAGCCATCAGGTAGTACTGCACGAAGATGCGGAAGTAAAATTTTACTGCCGCTCTCGGTGCGGTAGTACCGCACCGGGGTGGCACGGTAGTACCGCATCTGGAGCGGTACTAAAAATTTACTTCCGCGTCAGAGAAGCGGTAGTACCGTGCGCGATACGCGTCAGAGCGGTAGTACCGCAAGTGACCTGCGGTAGTACCGCTCGGGGCCAGATCTGAATCAGTATCTGATCTATGAACGCGCGAGACAACTAGAGCGGTACTACGGTCGATCACAACTCCTTGGTAGCAGCATACTAACTAGCATCTCTACTGCACAACTACTCTTCTACACCCTATTCTTGCATGGATAAGGCCAAAGAGATCTCAAGAACAACATGCATCTCCCCAAAACCTAGAGACAAAACAAAGGGCAAAAGAAGAAAGGATTCGGGGAGAGACCTTGTTCCATGGCAAGAGGGCGAGGTGGGGAATGATCCCACCAGTTGGAATGCGAGGAGAGTGGCCGGAGACGGAGATCCGGCGAGGTCCTCCGGCGTCGTTCTTGGGCACGAGAGAGAGACGACATGGGGAAAACGAGTTGAATGGGTATGGGGGAGTTAGAACTCCCCCTGCCCGCTTATAACCCCCACCCGCTCATAATGACGCAATAGTACTGCGTATCATTGCGGTAGTACCGCTCGGGTGGTAGTACCTCGCACAAGGCGGTGGTACAGCTTACCAGCGGCAGTAAAAAAATTACTGTTGTGCTGGTTGCGGTAGTACCGTGAGGCTCTCTTGTGGTAGTACCGTGCCAGACCACGATAGTACCGCTCCCCCAAGAAAGTGCAAGCTTCGAGAAAGAAGGCTTATGCAAAACAACTACGGACCAAGACCACACAAACACGGCAACAGGGAAGAAAGACAACAGACCACTAGAACCACACACGAGACACCCCTTTTTAAAAGAGGTCGGTGGCTGGAGCCACCTATGTTTGAGTTACTTGGTATGGCACCGCGAAGAATTATCCTTGGGCCCATGACCAACACTCGTCTTGAAGCACTAGTACCATCTAAAATGGCAAACAATAAAGACTTGATCGATTTATGCATAATGGGGGGAGGAAGAGTTCATTGAGAGAATAATACTCCCCTATGTCCATGCCTACACCTAGACAAGATGATCATGATGAGTGGGAGGGGTGTGTGCATGGTTTCAATCCACATTGCTCAAATCTATGATATTTAGCTCATGCCTTAACTCGCGAAATCTTGCTTCATCCAATGGCTTCGTGAAGATATCTGCAAGGTTATCATGTGTGTTGACATAATGAAGGTCTATTTCTCCTCGCCGAATATGGTCCCGGATGAAGTGATACCGAATCTCAATGTGCTTCGTCTTGAAGTGTTGCACCGGGTTGAGAGAAATCTTGACGACACTTTCATTGTCACACCAAAGAGGCACTTTGTCACAAGTGACACCGTAATCCTTTAAAGTTTGCCTCATCCATAAAAGTTGTGCACAACAACTGCCGGCCGCCACATACTCCGCTTCGGTGGATGAGAGAGACACACAACTTTGCTTCTTAGAAGACCAACTTACCAAATAGCAACCAAGGAATTGGGACCCTCCGGAAGTGGACTTCCTATCCACTTTGTCTCCCGCCCAATCCGAATCCGAGAAACCTACTTGAAGTTTGCTCCTCTTGGGTACCATAAGCCAAAGTTTGGGGTATGAGCCAAATATCGAAAGATTCGCTTGACTGTCACAAAGTGACTTTCCTTAGGCGAGGCTTGAAACCGTGCATACATTTCCACACTCAACATAATATCCGGTCTAGATGCACAAAGTTAAAGCAAGGATCCAATCATAGAATGATATACCTTTTGATCCACTGCTTTACCATTGGGATCAATGTCAAGTCGGCACTTGGTAGGCATTGGAGTAGTAGCCGGCTTGACATCACTTAGATTGAACCTCTTAAGCATGTCTTGAGTGTATTTGGCTTGTTTGATGAAGAGTCCTTCTCTTCTTTGCTTGATCTCGAACCCAAGGAAGAACTTCAACTCTCCCATCATGGACATCTCAAATTGTGCGGTCATGAGTGCGGCAAACTCATCATTGAAAGCTTTGTTAGGTGAACAAAGATAATATCATAAACATATAGTTGGCAAACAAACAACTCCCCTTTGACATTCTTAGTAAAAAGAGTGGGGTCGATTTTCCCAATTTCAAACCCACGATATTGCAAAAACTCGGTAAGATGCTCATACCACGCACGTGGGGCTTGTTTAAGGCCATAGAGCGCCTTATCGAGTTGATACATGTGATTGGGGAACTTAGGATCCTCAAACCCCGGGGGTTGTTTGACATATACCAACTCATTAAGAGGACCATTTAGAAAAGCACTTTTCACACCCATTTGTTGCAATTCAAAGTTATGATGAGAAGCATAGGCAAGCAACAAACGAATAGATTCAAGGCGAGCAACGGGGGCAAAGGTTTCATCGTAGTTGATACCCTCGACTTGGGAGTAGCCTTGAGCCACCAAATGAGCCTTGTTGCGAATGACAAAGCCGTGAGCATCTTGCTTGTTCTTAAAGATCCACTTGGTTCCAATGACATTATGGTTTTCCTTCGGCCTTGGCACCAGACGCCACACTTTGTTGCGCTCGAAGTTATGGAGTTCTTCATGCATGGCATTGAGCCAATCGAGGTCTTCGAGCGCCTCATTAGCCTTTTGAGGTTCAACACAAGAGACAAAAGCTTGATGAGCACAATAGTTTGCTAATTGTCTACGAGTGCTCACCCCCTTTGTGATGCTTCCAAGAATATTCTCCATGTGATGCTCTATAGAAGTGAGCCTGGAAGCAACTTTAGCAGCAAGACGCTCCAATTGCTCTTCAAGCGATAATTGAGGAGCTATGAGTTGATCATCTTGAGCGTCGTCAAGAGCTTGATCTTGATCTTGAGCTTGCTCTTGATCTTGAACATGCTCTGAAGAGGGAACTTGGCCTTGTGCATCACTTGGTGGCTCACCACCATCTTGTGGTTGATCTTGCACTTGGCCTTGTTCATCCGGTTGAGGGCCTTCACTTTGTTCTTTGGAAGCGTGTGGGTCTTGGGTTGATGATGGTTCCACTTGAGTGGAACATTGTCCTTCTCCTTCGGCCACAAGGGGTTCCTCAATGGGTAGGATATAACAACACCCATTCTTCTTATGGATTGGGGAGGAATTTCATCACCTACATCACAAGTACCACTTTGCTCCACTTGGGAGCCATTATTCTCATCAAACTCTACGTTACACGTCTCCTCAATGAGTCTATTGGACTTGTTGAGGACACGATAAGCATGAGAGTTCGCAGCATAACCAACAAATATGCCCTCATGAGCTCTAGCTTCGAATTTAGACAAACGAACACCTTTCTTGAGTATGAAACACTTACAACCGAACACCCGGAAGTACTTGAGATTGGGCTTGTTACCGGTAAGTATCTCATATGGAGCCTTGTTCAAGCCTTTGCGGAAATAGCCGATTGGATGCATGATAAGCGTTGTTGATGGCTTCGGCCCAAAAGTTGTACGGAGACTTGAACTCCGCCATCATGGTCCTTGTCGCGTCCATCAATGTCCGGTTCTTTCTCTCCGCTACACCATTTTGTTGAGGGGTATAAGGTGCGGCATATTGACGCTTGATCCCCTCATCACTAAGAAACTCATCCAAGGTGTAGTTCTTGAACTCGGTACCGTTGTCACTTTGAATCATCAAGATCTTTGCATCATGTTGTCGTTGAGCTTCATTTACAAAGTTGATGACGGTTTGTTGGGTCTCACTCTTCTTCTTGAAGAAGTATACCCAAGTGTATCTTGAATAATCATCTACAATCACCAAGCAATACTTTCTACCCCCAAGACTA
Organism: Secale cereale; assembly: GCA_902687465.1. Lineage (NCBI taxonomy): Eukaryota > Viridiplantae > Streptophyta > Magnoliopsida > Poales > Poaceae > Secale > Secale cereale. Next base: position 250,358,010 of record LR738710.1, read on the forward strand.
TCAAAGGATGGAGGACCAAAGAGATCCATGTGAAGGAGCTATAACGGTCTTTTTGAGTAGATGATAGTCGTGGGAGGGTGAGCCTTCTCATGTAACTTTCCTTCAATACAGGCACTGCAAGCACGATCTTTGGCAAAGCTAACATTTGTTAGTCCACGAACATGGTCCCCCTTTAGGAGACTTTGCAAAGATCTAATTTTGACATGGGCTAACCGGCGATGCCAAAGCCAACCCACATCAACTTTAGCCATTAGGAACGTCTGTTGGAAATATGCCCTAGAGGCAATAATAAAAGGATTATTATTATATTTCCTTGTTCACGATAATTGTCTGTTATTCATGCTTGAATTGTATTGCACGGAAACAGCGATACATGTGTGAATACATAGACCACAACGTGTCCCTGGTAAGCCTCTAGTTACTAACTCGTTGATCAACAGATGGTCACGGTTTCCTGACCATGGACATTGGATGTCATTGATAACGGGATCACATCATTAGGAGAATGATGTGATGGACAAGACCCAATCCTAAGCCTAGCATAAGATCGTGTTCGTAATGCTTAAGCTTTTCCAGTGTCAAGTATCTTTTCCTTAGACCATGAGGTTGTGTGACTCCCGGATACCGTAGGAATACTTTGGGTGTGCCAAACGTCACAACGTAACTGGGTGGCTATAAAGGTACGCAACGGGTATCTCCGAAAGTGTCTCGTTGAGTTGGTACGAACCGAGACTGGGATTTGTCACTCCATATGACGGAGAGGTATCTCTGGGCCCACTCGGTAAGACATCATCATCATGAGCTCAAAGTGACTAAAGGAGTTAGTCACGATATGATGGATTACGGAACGAGTAAAGAGACTTGCCATGATGAGATTGAACAAGGTATCGGTATACCGGCGATCGAATCTCGGGCAAGTACCGTACCGATAGACAAAAGGAATTACATACGGGATTAAGTGAATCCTTGACATCGTGGTTCATCTGATGAGATCATCGAGGAACACGTGGGAACCAACATGGGTATCCAGATCCCGCTGTTGGTTATTGATAGGAGAGTCGTCTCGGTCATGTCTACGTGTCTCCCGAACCAGTAGGGTCTACACTTAAGGTTCGGTGACGCCAGGGTTATAGAGATATATGCACACGGAAACCCGAATGTTGTTCGGAGTTCCGGATGAGATCCCGGACGTCACGAAGAGTTCCGGAATGGTCTGGAGGTAAATAATGATGTATAGGAAGTCCAGTTTCGGCCATCGGGAGAGTTCCGGGGGTCACCGGTAGTGTACCGGGACCACCGGAAGGGTCCCGGGGGTCCACCGGGTGGGGCCACCCATCCCGGAGGGCCCCGTGGGCCGTAGGGGAGAGGGGACCAGCCCCTAGTGGGCTGACGCACCCCCCATGGGCCTCCCCCCATGCGCCTAGGGTTGAAACCCTAGGGGTGGGGGCGCCCCCTAGGCTTGGGGGGCAAGCCACCCCCTTGCCCCCCCCCTAGGAGATTGGATCTCCTAGGGCCGGCGCCCCCCCTGGCCCCCTATATATAGTGGGGGGAGAGAGGGCAGCCGCACCTCAGCCCCTGGCGCCTCTCCCCCCTCCCCCCCATTACATCTCCTACTCCTCCCGCAGGGTCTCGGCGAAGCCCTGCAGCTTTTCCCGTTGCATCCACCACCACGCCGTCGTGCTGCTGGATCTCCATCAACCTCTCCTCCCCCCTTGCTGGATCAAGAATGAGGAGACGTCGTTGTACCGTACATGTGTTGAACGCGGAGGTGTCGTCCGTTCGGTGCTGGGATCATCGATGACGAGGATCACGATGAGTACGACTCCATCATCCACGTTCCTTCGAACGCTTCCGCTCGTGATCTACAAAGGGTATGTAGATGCACTCCTTTATGCTCGTTGCTAGATGAACTCCTTAGATTGATCTTGGTGAAGCGTAGAATTTTTTTGAATTCTGCTACGTTCCCCGACAGTGGCATCTGAGCTAGGTCTTTGCGTAGCATCTTGCACGAGTAGAACACAAACAAGTTGTGGACGTTGATTTTGTTCAATTCTCTTGCCGCCACTAGTCCAATCTTGATTCGGCGGCATCGTGGGATGAAGCGGCCCAGACCGACCTTACACGTACGCTTACGTGAGACTGCTTCCACCGACTGGCATGCACTAGTTGCATAAGGTGGCTAGCGGATGTCTGTCTCTCCCACTTTAGTCGGATCGGATTCGATGAAAAGGGTCCTTATGAAGGGTAAATATAAATTGACATATCACGTTGTGGTTTTGGCGTAGGTAAGAAACGTTCTTGCTAGAAACCTATAGAAACCACGTAAAAACTTGCAACAACAATTAGAGAACGTCAAACTTGTTCTTGCAGCATGTGCTATGTGATGTGATATGGCCAAGAAGATGTGATGAATGATATATGAGATGTATGAGATTGATCATGTTCTTGTAATAGGGAATCACGACTTGCATGTCGATGAGAATGACAATCGGCAGGAGCCATATGAGTTGTTTTATTTATTCTATGACACACTAAATAACGCCATGTAATTACTTTACTTTATTGCTAAACGTTAGCCATAGTAGTAGAAGTAATGTTTGGCGAGACGACTTCATGAAGACACGATGATGGAGATCATGATGATGGAGATCATGATGATGGAGATCATGGTCTCATGCCGGTGACAAAGATGATCATGGTGCCCCGAAGATGGAGATCAAAGGAGCAAAAATGATATTGGCCATATCATGTCACTTTATTTGATTGCATGTGATGTTTATCATGTTTATGCATCTTGTTTACTTAGAACGATGGTAGTAAATAAGATGATATCTCAATGAAAATTTCAAGAATTGTGTTCCCCCTAACTGTGCACCGTTGCTAAGGATCGTTGTTCCGAAGCACCACGTGATGATCGGGTGTGATAGGCTCTAACGTTCGCATACAACGGGTGTAAGCCAGATTTACACACGCAATACACTTAGGGTTCACTTGACGAGCCTAGCATGTACAAACATGGCCTCGAAACACGGAAGACCGAAAGGTCGAACATGAGTCGTATAGAAGATACGATCAACATGAAGATGTTCACCGTTGATGACTAGTCCGTCTCGCGTGATGATCGGACACGGGCTAGTCGATTCGGATCGTGTATCACTTAGATGACTGGAGAGATGTCAATCTAAGTGGGAGTTCATTAAATTTGATTAGATGAACTTAATTGTCATGAACTTAGTCTAAAATCTTTACAATATATCTTGTAGATCAAATGGCCCATGCTCATGTTGCCCTCAACTTCAACGCGTTCCTAGAGAAAACCAAGCTGAAAGATGATGGTAGCAACTATACAGATTGGGTCCGTAACCTGAGGATTATCCTCATAGCTGCCAAGAGATCATATGTCCTTGAAGCATCGCTGGGTGATGCACCCGTTCTCCCGGCAACCTAAGACGTTATGAACGCCTGGCAATCACGTTGTGATGATTACTCCTTGGTTCAGTGCGGCATGCTTTACAGCTTAGAATCGGGGCTCCAAAAGCGTTTTGAGTACCACGGAGCATATGATATGTTCCAAGAGCTGAAAATGATTTTCCAAGCTCATGCCCGAGTCGAGAGATATGACGTCTCTGACGCATTCTATAGTTGTAAGATGGAGGAGAATAGTTCTGTTAGCGAGCACATACTCAAGTTGTCTGGGTTGCACAACCGCTTGTCTCAGTTGGGAATGAATCTCCCAGACGAAGCGGTCGTTGACAGAATCCTTCAGTCGCTCCCACCTAGCTACAAGAGCTTCGTGTTGAACTTCAATATGCAAGGGATGGAGAGGTCCATTCCCGAGGTGTATTCAATGCTGAAATCAGCGGAGGTGGATATCAAGAAAGAACATCAAGTGTTGATGGTCAATAAAACCACTAAGTTCAAGAAAGGCAAGGGTAAGAAGAACTTCAAGAAGGACGGCAAAGGAGTTGTCACGCCCGGTAAGCCAGTTGCCGGGAAGAAGCCAAAGAATGGACCCAAGCCTGAAACTGAGTGCTTTCATTGCAAGGGAACGGGTCACTGGAAGCGGAACTGCCCCAAATACTTAGCAGATAAGAAGGCCGGCAACGTCAAAGGTATATATGATATACATGTTATTGATGTGTACCTTACCAGCGCTCGTAGTAGCTCCTGGGTATTTGATATTGATGCAGTTGCCCACATTTGTAACTCAAAGCAGGAGCTGCGGAATAAGCGGAGACTGGCGAAGGACGAGGTGACGATGCGCGTCGGGAATGGGTCCAAGGTCGATGTGATCGCCGTCGGCACGCTGCCTCTACATTTACCCTCGGGATTAGTTTTAAACCTTAATAATTGTTATTTAGTACCAGCTTTGAGCATGAACATTGTATCTGGATCTCGTTTGATACGAGATGGCTACTCATTTAAATCCGAGAATAATGGTTGTTCTATTTATATGAGAGATATGTTTTATGGTCATGCCCCGCTGGTCAATGGTTTATTTTTGATGAATCTCGAACGTGATGATACACATATTCATAATGTGAATGCCAAAAGATGTAAACTTGATAATGGTAGTCCCACATACTTGTGGCATTGCCGCCTTGGTCATATTGGTGTCAAGCGTATGAAGAAGCTGTTGGAAATATGCCCTAGAGGCAATAATAAAAGAGTTATTATTATATTTCCTTGTTCATGATAATCGTTTATTATCCATGCTATAATTGTATTGATTGGAAACTTAAATACATGTGTGGATAAATAGACAAACTTTGTGTCCCTAGTAAGCCTCTTCAGGACTAGCTCGTTGATCAAAGATGACCGCGGTTTCCAGGTCATAGACATGAGTTGTCATTTGATAACGGGATCACATCATTAGGAGAATGATGTGATGGACGAGACCCAAACGTTAAACATAGCTTTTGATCGTATCAGTTATCGCTATAGTTTTCTGCATGTCAAGTATAAGTTCCTATGACCATGAGATCATGTAACTCACTGACACCGTAGGAGTGCCTTGTGTGTGCCAAACGTCGCAACGTAACTGGGTGACTATAAAGGTACTCTACAGGTATCTCCGAAGGTGTCTGT
>LR738710.1:250363972-250388379 GCA_902687465.1 Secale cereale
CCTTGGCTGGCCCCATCTGGCCTTGGCCGCCGCCCCCTAGGGGGAACCCTAGGGGCGCCCCTCCCCTCTCTCCCCCCTATATAAAGAGAGGCAGAGGGAGGGCAGCAACAGAAGTTCGTACCTCGGCGCTGCCCTCCCTCTCCCACGAATATCTTCGTCTATTTTGCAGTGCTTGGTGAAGCCCTGCTGGAATTCCTCCACCACCATCTCCACCACGCCGTCGTGCTGCTGGGTTTCTCCGTCAACCTCTCCTTCCCCCTTGCTGGATCAAGAAGGAGGAGACGTCCCCGAGCTGCACGTGTGAAGAACGCGGAGGCACCGTCCGTTCGGTGCTAGGATCTTCGGCGATTTGAATCGCGGCGAGTACGACTCCATCAACCGCGTTCTTGAACGCTTCCGCTTAGCGATCTACAAGGGTATGTGGATCCGACTCTCCCCTCGTAGATGCATCTCCTAGATTGATCTTGGTGAGCGTAGGAAAAATTTTTGTTTCCCATGCAACGTTCCCCAACAGTGGCATCATGAGCTAGGTTCTTGCGTAGATGTTTTCACGAGTAGAACACAAAGGGGTTTGTGGGCGTTGATGTTTAGATTGCTTCCCTCCTTGGTCTTTCTTGATTCAGCGGTATTATGGGATGAAGCGGCCCGGACCAACTTTACATGTCCACGTACATGAGACCGGTTCCATCGACAGACATGCGACTTTTGTTGCATAAGATGGCTGGCGGGTGTCTGTCTCTCCTATCTTAGTTGAATCGGATTCGACGAAGGCGGTCCTTGTAGAAGGTTAAATCGCAACTTAAATATCACCGTTGTGGCTTTGCGTAGGTAAGAAGCGTTCTTGCTAGATACCCATAGCAGCCACGTAAAACATGCAACAACAAATTAGAGGACGTCTAACTTGTTTTTGCAGGGTATGTATGTGATATGATATGGCCAAAGACATGATGAGATATATTTGATGTATGAGATGATCATGTTGTAATAGTTAATATCGACTTGCATGTCGATGTATACGGCAACCGGCAGGAGCCATAGGGTTGTCTTTAATTTTTGTATGACCTGCGTGTCAATCATTAAGCGCTATGTAATGCTTTACTTTATCGCTAAACGGTAGCAATAGTAGTAAGAGCATGGTGGGCGCGCGACAACCCCGATGGTGACACGATGATGGAGATCATGATGATGGGGATCATGGTGTTACGCCGGTGACGATGGAGATCATGCCGGTGCTTTGGAGATGGAGATCAAAAGCACGAGTTGATGGCCATATCATGTCACTTATGATTTGCATGTGATGTTAATCCTTTTATGCATCTTATTTTGCTTAGGACGACGGTAGCATTATAAGATGATCCCTCACTAAATTTCAAGATAAAATTGTGTTCCCCCCGAGTGTGCGCCGTTGCGAAGGTTCGTCGTTTCGAAGCACCACGTGATGATCGGGTGTGATAGACTCTACGTTCGCATACAACGGGTGCAAGCCAGTTTTGCACATGCAGAACACTCGGGTTAGACTTGACGAGCCTAGCATGTACAGACATGGCCTCGGAACACGGAAGACCGAAAGGTCGAGCATGAGTCATATAGTAGATATGATCAACATGAAGATGTTCACCATTGACACCACCTCATCTCACGTGATGATCGGACTTGGGTTGGTGGATTTGGATCATGCCACGCTCGAATGACCAGAGGGATGTCAATTTGAGTGGGAGTTATAAGTAATTTGATTAGTTAAAAACTCACTTATCATGAACAATAGTCTAAGATGTTTTTGCAAATCTTTTGTTGTAGATGGCTCGCGCAGTAGCTCCCCTGAATTTTAATGCGTTCCTAGAGAAAGCTAAACTGAAAGATGATGGGAGCAACTTTGTGGACTGGCTCCGCAATCTGAGGATCATCCTCACAGCTGCCCAAAAGGTTTATGTCCTAAGTGCACCGCTAGGTGAACCCCCCGCTCCGGCCTCTGTGGACGTTATGAATGCCTGGCAGACGCGTTCGGATGACTACTCAGTAGTGCAGTGTGCCATGTTGTATAGCTTGGAAGGAGGACTTCAAAGGCGTTTTGAACGTCATGGAGCATATGAGATGTTCCAGGAGTTGAAGTTCATCTTTGAAAAGAATGCTAAGATCGAGAGGTATGAGACCACCGATAAATTCTTTGCTTGCAAGATGGAGGAGAATTCGTCTGTCAGTGAGCACTTGCTGAAGATGTCTGGGTACTATACCCTCATAGCTGATCTGGGACTTGTGTTCCCGGAGGAGGCTATCATTGATAGAATTCTCCAGTCACTCCCACCTAGCTACAAGAGCTTCGTGCAGCAGTATAACATGCAAGGGATGAACAAGTCCATCGCCGAGCTGTTTTCAATGCTGAAAGTCACTGAGGCAGACATCCAGAAGGAGTATCAAGTGTTGATGGTCAATAAAACTACCAGTTTCAAGAAAAATGGCAAGGGCAAGAAGGGTAACTCTAAGAAGGGTGGCAAGGCAGTTGCTCATCCAGTGAAGAAACCCAAGGCTGGGCCCAAACCAGAGACTGAGTGTTTCTATTGCAAGGGGAACGGCCACTGGAAGCGGAACTGCCCCAAGTATCTGGCAGACAAGAAGGGGGCCAACAACAACAACAAGCAAGGTATATGTGATATACATGTTATTGATGTGTACCTTACCAACTCTCGTTGTAGTGCCTGGGTATTTGATACCGGTTCGGTTGCTCACATTTGCAACTCTAAACAGGAACTACGGAATAAACGGAGGCTGGCGAAGGACGAAGTGACGATGCGCGTGGGGAATGGTTCCAAGGTTGATGTGATCGCCGTCGGCACGCTCGCTCTTCGATTACCATCGGGATTAGTTATGAACCTGAATAATTGTTATTTAGTGCCTGCGTTGAGCATGAACATTATATCTGGATCTTGTTTAATGCGAGACGGTTACTCATTTAAATCAGAGAATAAAGGTTGTTCTATTTATATGGGTAATATCTTTTATGGTCATGCACCCGAAGTAGGGGGTTTATTCTTATTAAATCTCGATAGTGATGATACACATGTTCATAACATTGATGCCAAAAGATGTAGAGTTGATAACAATAGTACCACTTTCTTGTGGCACTGCCGTCTGGGTCATATCGGCGTGGAACGCATGAGGAAGCTCCATGTTGATGGACTTTTGGAGTCTCTTGATTTTGAATCACTTGACACATGCGAGTCGTGCCTCATGGGCAAGATGACTAAGACCCCGTTTTCAGGAACAATGGAACGGGCAAGTGACTTATTGGAAATCATACATACTGATGTGTGTGGCCCGATGAGTGTCACGGCGCGCGGTGGATATCGTTATTTTCTCACCTTCACTGACGACTTAAGTAGATATGGGTATATTTACTTGATGAAGCATAAGTCTGAAACGTTTGAAAAGTTCAAGCAATTTCAGAGTGAAGTTGAGAATCATCGTAACAAGAAGATCAAGTTCCTACGATCTGATCGAGGGGGAGAGTATCTGAGTTATGAGTTTGGCAATCACTTAAGAAAATGTGGAATTGTTTCACAGTTGACGCCACCTGGAACACCACAGCGTAATGGTGTGTCCGAACGTCGTAATCGAACCCTATTAGATATGGTGCGTTCTATGATGTCTCTTGCCGATTTGCCACTGTCATTTTGGGGATATGCGTTAGAGACGGCTGCATTCACTTTAAATAGGGCTCCATCTAAGTCCGTTGAGACAACACCGTATGAACTGTGGTTTGGTAAGAAACCTAAGTTGTCTTTTCTCAAAGTTTGGGGTTGCGATGCTTATGTCAAAAGGCTTCAGCCAGAAAAGCTCGAACCCAAAGCGGACAAATGTGTCTTCATAGGATACCCAAAAGAGACGGTTGGGTACACCTTCTATCTCAGATCCGAGGGCAAAGTGTTTGTCGCTAAGAACGGGTCCTTTCTCGAGAAAGAGTTTCTCTCGAAAGAATTGAGTGGGAGGAAGGTAGAACTTGATGAGGTTATTGAACCTCTGCTTCAACCAGAAAGTAGCGCAGCACAGAAAGATGTTTTTGTGGAGCCTGCAACGGTTGAAGAGGAAGCCAATGATGATGATCAAGAAGCTTCTGATCAAGTTACTACCGAACCTCGTAAGTCGACAAGGGTACGCACTGCACCTGAGTGGTATGGTAACCCTGTCTTGGAGGTCATGTTGTTGGACAACAGTGAACCTGTGAGCTATGGAGAAGCGATGGTGGGCCCGGATTCCGACAAATGGTTAGAGGCCATGAAATCCGAGATGGGATCCATGTATGAAAACAAAGTATGGACTTTGGAAGTATTACCTGAAGGGCGGAAGGCCATTCAGAATAAATGGATTTTTAAGAGGAAGACGGACGCTGACGGCAATGTCACCGTGTATAAAGCTCGACTTGTGGCAAATGGTTTTTCACAAGTTCAAGGAGTTGACTACGATGAGACTTTCTCACCCGTAGCGATGCTTAAATCCGTCCGAATCATGTTAGCAATAGCTGCATATTTCGATTATGAAATTTGGCAGATGGATGTCAAAACAGCGTTCCTTAACGGTTTTCTTAAGGAAGAGTTGTATATGATACAACCAGAAGGTTTTGTCGATCCAGAGAATGCTGACAAAGTTTGCAAACTCCAGCGTTCCATTTATGGACTGGTGCAAGCATCTCGGAGTTGGAATCTTCGCTTTGATGAGGTGATCAAAGCGTTTGGGTTTGTACAAGTTTACGGAGAAGCTTGTATTTACAAGAAAGTGAGTGGGAGCTCTATAGCGTTTCTGATATTATATGTGGATGACATATTGCTGATTGGAAACAATATAGAACTTTTGGATAGCGTGAAGGGGTATTTGAACAAGAGTTTTTCGATGAAGGACCTCGGTGAAGCTGCTTTCATATTGGGCATCAAGATCTATAGAGATAGATCGAGACGCTTGATAGGACTTTCACAAAGTACATACCTTGATAAAGTTTTGAAGAAGTTCAAAATGGATCAATCCAAGAAGGGGTTCTTGCCGGTATTGCAAGGTACAAAGTTGAGTAAGACTCAATGCCCAGTAACTGCGGAAGATAGAGAAAAGATGAGTGTCATCCCCTATGCTTCAGCCATAGGCTCTATCATGTATGCAATGTTGTGCACAAGACCAGATGTCAGCCTTGCCATAAGTATGGCCGGAAGGTTTCAAAGTAATCCTGGTATGGATCACTGGACATCGGTCAAGAATATCCTAAAGTACCTGAAAAGGACTAAGGAGATGTTTCTCGTTTATGGAGGTGATCAAGAGCTCGTCGTAAAGGGTTACGTCGATGCAAGCTTTGACACTGATCCGGATGACTCTAAGTCTCAAACCGGATACGTATATATTCTCAACGGGGGAGCGGTAAGCTGGTGCAGTTCCAAGCAAAGCGTGGTAGCCGATTCTACATGCGAAGCGGAGTACATAGCTGCCTCGGAGGCGGCAAAGGAAGGTGTCTGGATGAAGGAGTTCATGACAGATCTTGGAGTTGTGCCTAGTGCATTGAACCCAATGACTCTGTTTTGTGACAACACTGGTGCCATTGCTCTAGCCAAGGAACCAAGGTTTCACAAGAGGACCAGACACATAAAGCGATGCTTCAATTCCATCCGCGATTCAGTCAAGGAGGAGGACATAAGCATTTGCAAAGTACACACGAATTTGAATGTTGCAGATCCGTTGACTAAGCCTCTTCCACGGGCTAAGCATGATCAACACCAAGACTCTATGGGTGTTAGATTCATTACCTTGTAATGCTAGATTATTGACTCTAGTGCAAGTGGGAGACTGTTGGAAATATGCCCTAGAGGCAATAATAAAAGAGTTATTATTATATTTCCTTGTTCATGATAATCGTTTATTATCCATGCTATAATTGTATTGATTGGAAACTTAAATACATGTGTGGATAAATAGACAAACTTTGTGTCCCTAGTAAGCCTCTTCAGGACTAGCTCGTTGATCAAAGATGACCGCGGTTTCCAGGTCATAGACATGAGTTGTCATTTGATAACGGGATCACATCATTAGGAGAATGATGTGATGGACGAGAACCAAACGTTAAACATAGCTTTTGATCGTATCAGTTATCGCTATAGTTTTCTGCATGTCAAGTATAAGTTCCTATGACCATGAGATCATGTAACTCACTGACACCGTAGGAGTGCCTTGTGTGTGCCAAACGTCGCAACGTAACTGGGTGACTATAAAGGTACTCTACAGGTATCTCCGAAGGTGTCTGTTGAGTTGACATGGATCGAGACTGGGATTTGTCACTCCGTGTGACGGAGAGGTATCTCCGGGCCCACTCGGTAATACGTCATCTCAATGAGCTCAAAGTGACTAAGTAGTTAGTCACGGGATTATGTATTACGGAACGAGTAAAGAGACTTGCCGGTGACGAGATTGAACTAGGTATAGAGATACCGACGATCGAATCTCGGGCAAGTAACATACCGACGAGACAAAGGGAACTGTATACGGGATTGCCTGAATCCTTGACATCGTGGTTCATCCGATGAGATCATCGAGGAACGTGTGGGAACCAATATGGGTATCCAGATCCCACTATTGGTTATTGACCTGGGAGTGTCTCGGTCATGTCTGCATAGTTTCCGAACCCGCAGGGTCTACACACTTAAGGTTCGGTGACGCTAGGGTTGTTAGTGAGAACAGTGCATGGTAACCGAAGGTTGTTCGGAGTCCCGGATGAGATCCCGGACGTGACGAGGGTCTCCGGAATGGTCCGGGGACGAAGATTGATATATAGGATGAGAGTGAACGGAGTCCGGAAGTGTTCCGGGGAGCACCGGGGAGTCGTCGGATGACCGAAAGGAGTTTCGGGGGGTCCCGGCAAGTGTTGCGGGCCTCATGGGCCATAAGTGGGGAGACGCAACAGCCCACACAGGGGCTGTGCGCCCCCCCTAGGCCCCTCCACCTGCGCCTAAGGGGCTGGGCCCCCCTAGGGCAGCCGCACCCCCTTGGCTTGGGGGGCAAGGCGCCTGGGGGGGAAACCCTAGCCCTGGCCGCCGCCCCCCCCCCCTTGGCCGGCCCCATCTGGCCTTGGCCGCCGCCCCCTAGGGGGAACCCTAGGGGCGCCCCTCCCCTCTCTCCCCCCTATATAAAGAGAGGCAGAGGGAGGGCAGCAACAGAAGTTCGTACCTCGGCACTGCCCTCCCTCTCCCACGAATATCTTCGTCTATTTTGCAGTGCTTGGCGAAGCCCTGCTGGAATTCCTCCACCACGCCGTCGTGCTGCTGGGTTTCTCCGTCAACCTCTCCTTCCCCCTTGCTGGATCAAGAAGGAGGAGACGTCCCCGAGCTGCACGTGTGAAGAACGCGGAGGCACCGTCCGTTCGGTGCTAGGATCTTCGGCGATTTGAATCGCGGCGAGTACGACTCCATCAACCGCGTTCTTGAACGCTTCCGCTTAGCGATCTACAAGGGTATGTGGATCCGACTCTCCCCTCGTAGATGCATCTCCTAGATTGATCTTGGTGAGCGTAGGAAAATTTTTTGTTTCCCATGCAACGTTCCCCAACAGAAGCTCCATGCAGATGGGCTTCTAGAGTCTCTTGATTATGAATCATTTGACACGTGCGAACCATGCCTTTTGGGCAAGATGACCAAGACTCCGTTCTCCGGAACAATGGAGCGAGCAACCAACTTATTGGAAATCATACATACCGATGTGTGCGGTCCAATGAGTGTTGAAGCTCGCGGAGGCTATCGTTATGTTCTCACCCTCACAGATGACTTGAGTAGATATGGGTATGTCTACTTGATGAAGCACAAGTCTGAGACCTTTGAAAAGTTCAAGGAATTTCAGAATGAGGTTGAGAATCAACGTGACAGAAAAATAAAGTTCTTATGATCAGATCGTGGGGGTGAATATTTGAGTCATGAATTTGGCACGCACCTAAGGAACTGTTGAATTGTTTCACAACTGACACCGCCAGGAACACCTCAGTGTAATGGTGTGTCCGAACGTCGAAATCGTACTTTGTTGGACATGGTGCGATCTATGATGTCTCTCACCGACTTACCGCTATCTTTTTGGGGATTTGCTTTAGCGACTGCCGCATTCACTTTAAATAGGGCCCGTCAAAATCTGTTGAGACGACACCGTATGAACTTTGGTTTGGCAAGAAACCTAAGCTGTCATTTCTGAAAGTTTGGGGTTGCGATGCTTATGTCAAGAAACTTCAACCTAAAAAGCTCGAACCCAAATCGAAAAAATGCGTCTTCATAGGATACCCAAAGGAAACAATTGGGTACACCTTCTACCTCAGATCTGAAGGCAAGATTTTTGTTGCCAAGAATGGATCCTTTCTGGAGAAAGAGTTTCTCTCGAAAGAAGTGAGTGGGAGGAAAGTAGAACTTGATGAGGTGACAGTCACCCTTCCCGAACCGGAAAGTAGCGCAGCGCGGGAAGTTGTTCCCGAGGTGCCTGCACCGACAAGGGAGGAAGTTAATGATGATGATCATGAAGATACAAATCAAGTTACTACTGAACTTCGAAGGTCCACAAGGACACGTTCCGCACCAGAGTGGTACGGCAACCCTGTCATGGAAATCATGTTGTTAGACAACGGTGAACCTTCGAACTATGAAGAAGCGATGGCAGGCCCGGATTCCAACAAATGGCTTGAAGCCATGAAATCCGAGATAAGATCCATGTATGAAAACAAAGTATGGACTTTGGTGGACTTGCCCGATGATCGGCATGCCATAGAAAATAAATGGATATTCAAGAAGTAGACTGACGCGATGGTAATGTGACCATCTATAAGGCTCGGCTTGTCGCTAAAGGTTATCGACAAGTTCAAGGGATTGACTACGACGAGACTTTCTCTCCCGTAGCGATGCTGAAGTCCGTCCGAACCATGTCAGCAATTGCCGCATTCTATGATTATGAGATATGGCAAATGGACGTCAAAACGGCATTCCTTAATGGCTTCCTCAAGGAAGAACCGTATATGATGCAGCCGGAAGGTTTTGTCGATCCAGAGAATGCTGACAAGGTATGCAAGCTCCAGCGCTCGATCTACGGGCTGGTGCAAGCATCTCGGAGTTGGAATGTTTGCTTTAATGATGTGATCAAAGCGTTTGGCTTTATACAGACTTGGGGAGAAGTCTATATTTACAAGAAAGTGAGTGGGAGCTCTGTAGCATTTCTCATATTATATGTGGATGATATACTGCTGATGGGAAATGATATAGAATTCTTGGAGAGCATAAAGGCCTACTTGAATAAGAGTTTTTCAATGAAGGACCTTGGAGAAGCTGCTTATATATTAGGCATCAAGATCTATAGAGATAGATCGAGACGCCTCATTGGTCTTTCACAAAGCACATACCTTGACAAGATATTGAAGAAGTTCAATATGGATCAGTCCAAGAAGGGGTTCTTGCTTGTTTTACAAGGTATGAGATTGAGCACGACTCAGTCCCCGACCACGGCAGAAGATAGAGAAAAGATGAGTGTCATCCCCTATGCCTCAGCCATAGGTTCTATTATGTATGCCATGTTGTGTACCAGACCTGATGTGAACCTTGCCATAAGTTTGGTAGGGAGGTACCAAAGTGATCCCGGTATGGAACACTGGACAGCGGTCAAGAACATCCTGAAGTACCTGAAAAGGACTAAGGATATGTTTCTCGTTTATGGAGGTGACGAAGAGCTCGACGTAAAAAGTTACGTCGATGCTAGCTTCGACACAGATCTGGATGACTCCAAGTCATAAACCGGATACATGTATATTTTGAATGGTGGAGCAGTCAGCTGGTGCAGTTGCAAGCAGAGCGTCGTGGCGCATTCTACATGTGAAGCGGAGTACATAGCTGCTTGCGAAGCAACCCAGGAAGGAGTCTGGATGAAGGAGTTCATCACCGACCTATGAGTCATTCCAAGCGCGCAAGCCCGATGACTCTCTTCTGTGACAACACTGGGGCTATTGCCATTGCCAAGGAGCCCAGGTTTCATAAGAAAACCAAGCACATCAAGCGTCGTTTCAACTCCATCCGGAATTATGTTCAAGATGGATACATAGATATTTGTAAAGTGCATACGGATCTGAATGTTGCAGATCCGTTGACTAAACCTCTTCCACGGGCAAAACATGATCAACACCAGAACTCTATGGGTGTTCGATTCATCACAATGTAACTAGATTATTGACTCTAGTGCAAGTGGGAGACTGTTGGAAATATGCCCTAGAGGCAATAATAAAAGGATTATTATTATATTTCCTTGTTCATGATAATTGTCTGTTATTCATGCTTGAATTGTATTGTACGGAAACAGCGATACATGTGTGAATACATAGACCACAACGTGTCCCTGGTAAGCCTCTAGTTACTAGCTCGTTGATCAACAGATGGTCATGGTTTCCTGACCATGGACATTGGATGTCGTTGATAACGGGATCACATCATTAGGAGAATGATGTGATGGACAAGACCCAATCCTAAGCCTAGCATAAGATCGTGTTCGTAATGCTTAAGCTTTTCCAGTGTCAAGTATCTTTTCCTTAGACCATGAGGTTGCGCGACTCCCGGATACCGTAGGAATACTTTGGGTGTGCCAAACGTCACAACGTAGCTGGGTGGCTATAAAGGTACGCAACGGGTATCTCCTAAAGTGTCTGTTCGGTTGGTACGAACCAAGACTGGGATTTGTCACTCCTTATGACGGAGAGGTATCTCTGGGCCCACTCGGTAAGACATCATCATCATGAGCTCAAAGTGACTAAAGGAGTTAGTCACGAGATGATGGATTATGGAACGAGTAAAGAGACTTGCCATGACGAGATTGAACAAGGTATCGGTATACCGACGATCGAATCTCGGGCAAGTACCGTACCGATAGACAAAAGGAATTACATACGGGATTAAGTGAATCCTTGACATCGTGGTTCATCCGATGAGATCATCGAGGAACACGTGGGAACCAACATGGGTATCCGGATCCCGCTGTTGGTTATTGACCGGAGAGTCGTCTCGGTCATGTCTACGTGTCTCCCGAACCCGTAGGGTCTACACACTTAAGGTTCAGTGACGCTAGGGTTATAGAGATATATGCACACGGAAACCCGAATGTTGTTCGGAGTCCCGAATGAGATCCCGGACGTCACGAGGAGTTCCGGAATGGTCCGAAGGTAAAGAATGATGTATAGAAAGTCCAGTGTCGGCGATCGGGAGAGTTCCGGGGGTCACCGGTAGTCTACCGGGACCACCGGAAGGGTCACGGGGGTCCACCGGGTGGGGCCACCCATCCCGGATGTCCCCGTGGGCCGTAGGGGAGGGGGGACCAGCCCCTAGTGGGCTGGCGCACCCCCCATGGGCCTCCCCCATGCGCCTAGGGTTGAAACCCTAGGGGTGGGGGGCCCCCCTAGGCTTGGGGGGCAAGCCACCCCCTTGGCCGCCGCCCCCATAGGAGATTGGATCTCCTAGGGCCGGCGCCCCCTGGCCCCCTATATATAGTGGGGGGAGAGAGGGCAGCCGCACCTCAGCCCCTGGCGCCTCTCCCCCCCGTTACATCTCCTACTCCTCCCGCAGGGTCTCGGCGAAGCCCTGCAGCTTTTCCCGTTGCATCCACCACCATGCCGTCGTGCTGCTGGATCTCCATCAACCTCTCCCCCCCCTTGCTGGATCAAGAAGGAGGAGACGTCGATGTACCGTACGTGTGTTGAACGCGGAGGTGCCGTCCGTTCGGCGCTGGGATCATCGGTGACGAGGATCACGACGAGTACGACTCCATCATCCACGTTCCTTCGAACGCTTCCGCTCGCGATCTACAAAGGGTATGTAGATGCACTCCTTTATGCTCGTTGCTAGATCAACTCCTTAGATTGATCTTGGTGAAGCGTATAAATTTTTTGAATTCTGCTACGTTCCCCAACAACGTCGTAGTCTTAGTGGGTTGCTCCGAGAAGTTAACCACATAGAGACCGTTCTCGACATGCCCAACATAGGCTACTTTAAGAGTATTGCTCCACAAGAGGGCCACGGTATCAATATCAAAGAATGTGGCAAACCCCATGAGTGCAAGTTGACGAACAGAAAGTAAATTGTATGCAAGGGACTCAACAAGCATGACTTTCTCGATCGTGAGATCATGCGAAACAACAACCTTGCCAAGCCCCAATACCTTAGAAGATGAAGCATCACCCCATTAAACATTGGTGGCCATAGATGAACCTTGGTGCACGTCCACCACCAAGTCTTTGCTTCCGTCATATGATTTGTGGCTCCACTATCGAGCAACCATGATCCCCCACCGGAAGCAAACTCCTACAAGAGATCAACTAGTGGATTTAGGTACCCATTTCGTAATGGGTCCTTTGAGGTTAGTAACAATGGTCTTAGGAACCCAAATAGACATTAAATGTACTCATAAGAAGAACCAACAAATTTAGCAAACACATGTCCATCACTAGCGCGACATAGAACATATGAAGGGTAAAAGTCGCCGGCTTTTTTGGATGGCATGGCGGTGTTTTTCTTGACTTCACCACTCTTCACATTGTTCTTCTTCTTAGGAGCACCCTCTCCCTCTTTTGCAAAAGTTTGCTTGAGAGGAGGAGGTTGCTTGGTCTTGTCGTTCTTCTTCTTCTTGGGCTTGGGAGCAAACCCAATTCCTTCCTTCGCCACAACCTCCTTTTGATTGCTCAAAAGATCATTGAGGTTCTTCTCACCTTGTATACAAGACACAAGGCCTTTCTGAAGTTGCTTCCTCAACTTGGCATTCTCTTCAACAAGATGCACATGCTTGCAACATGGGTTAGTAGCATTTGCATTATCAATTAAAACCATGCGAGGAAAGGTAGCTTTCTCCTTGGTTAGCAAAACTTGAAGTTGATCATGAGACTCTTTGAGGCTAGTATGTACACTCTTCAAGACCTTGTGAGCCTTCTCAAGCGTAACAAACTCCTCCTTGAGTCTATCATGGTCAACCACAAGCTTTGCATTCTCGGAATTGAGCACACGAGAGACAACTAAAGCATGATAAAGATCTTTCTTTAATTTAGCATGATCATCGTTGTGTGACTCCTCAAGATCCAAACGAAGACCACGCTCTTCCTCAAGAGCATTAGAGAGATCCGATATCTCATCGGCATAGTCTCGACTATGACCCTCCATTTTAGAAATGGTCTCCTCGTGAGCCTCGATCATGTCATTGGCTTCACCGAGTTGTTCCAAGAGAGCAACGAAGTACTTCTTGGGTTTGCCCCTGAGTTTACTCATAAACAACTCAAATTCATTTTCCTCCTCCTCCGCCCCCTCACTCTCATCAATACAATCCGTCAATGAAGGATTATAAGTGATGGTAGTATTGATGTTGGAGGTTAACTTGTTGGTGGCCTTAGCCATGAGGCACTTGGCGGTGATGTTCTCATTTGGTGAGTTGAAGAGGGATGATCGTGGAGTTGTTGCAATAGCAATGGTGGCCATAGTGACCATCTCATCATCTTCTTCATCGTCATCATCATCCTCAACATATTATTCTTAGGCCACCAATCCTTTGGGAGGGGTCTTCTTGTTGAAGTTGTTCTTGTTGGGATAAGATTTGGCCTTGTCCTTTCAGATGAGCTTGCCACCATTGTCTTCTCTTTTCTCATATGGGAAATCTACCACAAAGTGGCTCACATTGCCACAATTGTAGCACGTCCTCACTCGTTTCTTGCCCTTGATGTCACTTGAGTTGCTCTTGTTGAAATTGGGCTTTAAGTTCTTCTTGTTGCCCCAAAATTGCCATGAGGCAAGAGCCATGTGCTCATGATAGGCATATTTGGTGTCTTCGGGGCAACACTCATCTTCATCCTCTTCTTCCACACAAGACTTGTCCTTCAAAGCAAGGTTGGGCTTCTTTGATCGTTAAGCTTGCAATACCGCATTGTCGGTAGTCTTATCCAAGATCCTCATGGCAACGAACTCATCCAACACTTCACTTGATGAGAAAGTGTGGAAGTCCGGTCTTTGGCGGATGACAGAGGACATGGCCTTGTGATAAGGCATCATGGCCTTGAGAAACTTGCGCTTGATCCAATTGTCATCCGTGTCCTTGCTCCCATGATCTCGAAGCGAGACCGCAAGAGTGGTCAATCTCCGATAAAGTTCACGAGGATCTTCATCTTTGATCATGGCAAACTCATCGGCTTCATCTTGCACAACTTCATAGTTTGAGTGTTGAATGCTTGCACTCCCCTTGTACAAGGAACCAACATGCTCCCAAGCTTTATTGGCCACGATGAAGGGTCCAAGATGTGCAATGTCTTCGGGAGGGATCGCTTCTTAAAGTATGCAAAGAACGGACTCGTTGAATTGATGATCCGCAGCTTCTCTTGGGATTAAGTTGTAAGGATCATGCGGGTAGAAACCTTGCTCAATGATTCTCCAGAGATTAGTAGAACAATGATTTAAATGAAGTTTAAAGCGAAACGTCCAAGTAGCAAAATCAGTTTTTTTTTTTTTGCAAACTTAGGAGGAGGGCCAACCCAATTTAAATGCGGAGTAGGGACGGGTCCTCCATAATGTGTAGGAGGCGCGGAGTGAGCAAAAATCCCACTCCCATTTTTAGTCACCGGAACTTGCTCACTACTAGCTTCTCCCTTGTCGGGAATAGCATCCCACACGTTGGTAGCGGGACGAGCCACTTCCAACAGTGCGGTGGGTAATTTAAGTCCCTCAAGAAATTCTTTGAACATGCCTTTGACCTCGGTTGCTAGTGAGTCCTTCAATTCAACTCCTCACGAGAGACAGAGGTTCCCCCATCGGACGTAGGCAAGGACGGAGTTCCACAGGAGTGTACCTCCGTCTCGACTACGTTGTCACCCATACTCTTTGGACGGTAAAGTCCTTAATAAAGAGACCAGGCTCTGATACGAATTGATAGGATCAATATGGTTGACTAGAGGGGGGTGAATAGGCAACTAACAATTTTTAGCTTTTCTTTACCAAATTAAACTTAGCAACAAAGTAGGTTGTCTAGAAATGCAACTAGATGGACAATCTATATGATGCAATAATAACAAGCACACAAGCAAGCAAGCTAGGATATACAACAAAATCTTGCACAAGTAAAGGTAAGAAATAACCACAAGTGGAGCCGGTGAAGACGAGGATGTGTTACCGAAGTTCCTTCCCTTTGAGAGGAAGTACGTCTCCGTTGGAGCGACGTGGAGGCACAATGCTCCCCAAGAAGCCACTAGGGCCACCGTATTCTCCTCACACCCTTAACACAATGCAAGGTGCCGTGATTCCACTAGTGGTGCCCTTGAAGGCGGTGACCGAACCTTTACAAACACCCAAGAGTAACAAGATCCACAAGGGATTAGTGGGGGAATCAAATTTCTCTTGGTGTAAGTATAGATCGATGCCTTCTCAAGCAATCCCTAGGAAATCAAAAAGTTTGATTGGCTAGGGAGAGAGATCGGGCGAAAATGGAACTTTGAGCAACAATGGAGCTTGGGGAGGAAGAGGTGAGTCTTCTTGAGGAAGAAGACTCACCTTATATAGTGGAAGAACAAATCCAACCGTTATCCACCAACTCTGCCCACAACATGCGGTACTACCGCACTTGACTTGCGGTACTACCGCACGGCTCTGCGGTACTACCGCTCCAGGTGCGGTACTACCGCTGACGCGGCATGAGCCAGATCTAGCCCATGTTGCGTATGGCAACGGGCGGTAGTAATGCCAGAGTGGTACTACCGCACATCCTTGCGGTACTACCGCAAGGCAGGGTCAGACCGGTCGGGGAAGAGCGCGGACTAATTAAATTACATCCACGGCTACTTCTGTAGAGTTTCGATCGATGCAAAAACCCGACACGGTACTACCGCTTGCTTGGAGCGGTACTACCGCGTAGGACGCGGAAGTAAAATTTTACTTTCGCTCCTACTTCCGTACTAGTTATGACGCTGGGGCCGGACACACGGTACTACCGCGTCCTTGGTACGGTACTACCACGGTGTGTGGTACTACCGGAACCTTGGAGCGGTACTACCGTGAGGCCGTGCGGTACTACCGCTATCTTTGAGCGGTACTACCGCATGCCTCAGAGTGAAAGTAGTAGAACGCCACTGTTTTTGCAAAGACAAGGAAAACAGCCGGAGCTCTAATGAAGCGAAGGAAAGGTGGTGCGAATGAATATATGTGTACGTGTTGATTCCACCCTAACCTTTCCGAAGCGGACCCCTCTTAATAGTACGGCTTTCCTATGACTCACTTCCACCGAAAAGAAACAAAAGGAAACGCCGTCTTCAAAAGGTTCCGAGGGGCACTTAATCATCTTGTGCCTAGGCATGAGATATCTGAAATGCTTAATGCACACGATTAGTCCGCAAAAACATTGTCATCAATCACCGAAACTACTTAGGGAGAAATATGCCCTTACAAAGTCCCTCATTGATTCGGTTTTCCTACCAGAGATGACCCCTAAAAATGTATGAAGACATTGAAGAAAATGATGGTTCATGAAGACATTCATGTCGAAGACAATGACACGTGAAGACATTCATTTGAAGACAATGGAGCACGAAGACATAGTTGTTTCGTTGTTTCATTTTCTTCTTACTTGAGTCATAGGAACCACCGAACTATCAAGTGGGGTCCAAGTGAACAAAGTCGGAAAACTGATGTGATGCTCAACCCAAATCCTATGTCTTCGAGTGAAGACAATGAGAGAAAATATTGTCCTGAGTTGGACAAGTCAGCTTTACTCGTAGCCCAAGTCAAGCTGTCGTGTGTGTTTGAAATCCGACAGTTGGACACATGTCGGTTCCCCAATGACCAAGGGTCATTTTGGACAAATCATGTTGGGTTGCCTCCTGGCTATAAATAGCCCACCCCCTCCACCATAAATCGGTGGCTGCTCAGAGTTAAGACACGACTTTTGTCGTTTGAGAGCAACCCACCTCCGAAGCCTTTGAGAGAGAATCCTTGCGAGGACAAAGCCCAAAACACCCAGAGACAAAGAGTGTTAGGCATCTCTGAAGTATTTCTGTCCGCGTGATCTGAAGACTTGTTACACTTGAAGATTGTGTATCTTCCAGTCGGTTAGGCGTCGCGTTCTGAGCATCCAAGAGTCATTGTGGATTGCCAGTGAACGAAGTTTGTGAAGGTTTGGAAGTCTACCTTGAAGACTTACCTGAGTGATTGGGCGAGGACTAAGTATCCTTATCTCAAGGGGAATAAGGTGAAGACGCGGTCTTCTGAGTTCAATCTCAGCCTCCCTAACCAGACGTACAGTTGTCACAGCAACTGGAACTGGTCTACCAAATCCTTGCCCTCATCAAGCAACTGGTTCTATCACTTCACCCTTACTCATTGTTTATCTTCGTGAGGTCATTGCCTGCTTGCCTTGTTTGACTTCAATGTGTGAAGACATACTCTTGTTCTCATAATTAGCTTCATAATGTCTTCCAATTCTGATCCTATCTACCTAGCTGCTATTAGTCATCGTGCTTACTCAGTACTTTATCTTAGACTATGGCTTGTCTAGTGTAGTTCATCTTTTGCTGCATACTGTGTACGTAGTTTTTGAGTGTTTGTCTCCGAAGACATTGCCTGTCTTGAAGACTTTCATAAAAATCGCCTATTCACCCCCTTCGATAACAAGCACTTTCAGTCACAAGTCGATTTGGCGCACTCATTGATGAACATGTTGCTCTAGGGCCGGGAGTGTCTGGGGAAAAAGGGTCAAAGGCTCCAGCCAGTTTGCAGGGCCTATGTCAAAGCTTGGAGATTGGAGTCTCCGAGAGATCCCCAGGTGCTCTCGGCTTGGACCTAGAGGCTTCGAGTCAATCTGGTTGGAATGTACGGGTGCCTGGCGAGGGCGCATCCTTGCCTTCTTCGTCATGTGATTCTTCTGTCGCTTCCATGCTTGTCTCATGGATATTGTAGACGCTTTCTTGTGCTTGACCTCCTACATTATACATTCAGCTCAAACTTGAAGGTGCAAAAGGGTAAGAATGTCAAGTAGTACGGTAACCCTTTTCATGTGCTCTAGAGTCAAGGGCGACTAGGGTTCCTCACCTCCTTCCGGCGGCACCACGGGTCTATCTCGTCTCATGTGACCTTAGGCCTTGAAGGCATGGGGGATCTCGATCCTTGTCGGAGGGAGGACTCCTGCTCCGTTTTTAGTGTATTTTTGTGTCCGTTTAGGATTTGTGTTCCGTTCAGGAAGGCGGGCGGTGGTGGCTCCCTAAAGATGGAATACAGTTTTCCTGCCTAACCTCGGTCCCGGTGTGTGTCTAGGGTCAATGGAGGGCGTGTGGAGATGTGTCTTTGGCGGATCTCATAGGATTTGGTCGGCGTTTGTCTTCGGTGGGTCTACTTGGACCCGATCTTTGTTAGTCTACGTTAGTGTGTCTACATGTTGGATAGTTTTGATCTACGCTTTTCTTCATCGACAATGGTTGTTATTCTTGTGTGTTGTCCCATGGGGCCTTAGCACAACAACGTCCCGACTATCCACTACAACAAGTTTGCCTTGCTCCGATAATGGAGGAGTGATGACAGCAGCGCGTCTTCGGCTCGCTTCAGTGCTTGTAGTCGTCGCTCGGTGGTCTATGGGTCTGGATGTAAGTTTGTTATATATGATGTTCTTTAAACTGCCATGAATAGATTGAAAGTTTTGCCGTAAAGAACATATCATCCACCAAAGTGGCAAGTAGACACGCATAAAGGAGAGATTTATCTTTGTATTCATAGCACCCATGTCACTCGATGATGGGGCACTTGGTATGATGATGTCCATAGGATGCATGTCCCCACACTTGAAAAAGATACGTCATTGACGCTAAGGCATTATCACCATGGGAAGGAGGTAGATCAATGACCTTGGTGAAGTTAACTTGTTGATCACCATGTACTCAATATCTTACACTTGATGTGGCGATTCTTGAGGTGTGTCATGCAAACAATAAGGAAACGACAATGAAATTGTAGCCAATTCATGAAGCTCATCTCAAGAATCCAGCCGCCTCGCAAGATCTTGCCCAATAGAAGTGTGGAGCACAAAACACCCATTGTACTTTATCCACAGGTTCAGGTTAATCTACCCTAGTTCCGCACCACGAGCACTACTATGCACACTGACACTTTGCCATCCAAATTTTTGTATGATGAGATCAAATCACTGTTGGCATGCATCATTTTCCCGATCAGTGCCGTTCGAAGTAAGTACTGTAACTAAACTGGACATGAATTGTCATGTGCCAAATACTTCCGCTGCTCTAATTATCATGTCCGTTCGTGTAGTTATCTTCAAATGTGTCGCTTGGGTTGGTCAAATAGTTGGCACAAGCATGATCAATAGATGTTGTGTTTGTGTCCACATTTTACTCAAAAAAAGTTTCAAAACATGCAGTAAGGCTACCAAGATTGGGTGGACTGATGCACCACACGCCCTGGTGCCCTAGATACACCATGGCAATTCTTACAAGTTTCATGGGATATCGAGATGTCTGAGGCAAGATTGACGCGAGACAAAATGTGTCAGGAGTATACACGAGCTTTCCCATGGAAGACGACAATACATAGTGAAATACAGTATAATTGAGAGACCGAATAAATACCAACACATCAAATTCAACTCTTGTTGGCTTCTTGCACGTGAGAATAAGAATCACTCGGTAGTCAACAGGACCAAGCTTACCCCGGAATGGCTGATTCAGCTGCAATGTCAATCATGTGGTCAAATTTGTATAGAACTACGATAAGCAAAACACATTCAAGAATGACAGATTAAGATAGCTTCCAGCAAACTATTGGCAGATGACTCATTCTTGAGTTGTTCTAAGCTGATACAATATTTCAATT
Source organism: Secale cereale (assembly GCA_902687465.1). Lineage (NCBI taxonomy): Eukaryota > Viridiplantae > Streptophyta > Magnoliopsida > Poales > Poaceae > Secale > Secale cereale. Next base: position 250,383,829 of record LR738710.1, read on the forward strand.
CTGGAAGTCCAAGTCTGCGCCATGGCACCTTTAGTAAATCATCTGCAAGGTGGCGACGGTAGCAGTGAATAACACTCGTCAACTAGTGTCATTTGCATGGAAAGAGCACGGAAAGTGCATCTTTAAACTTGTAACGTTCCGATCAGATTAACGAGAAATTTGGATATCTTGTCACTCCAAATAATAGCAATTCGAGCTTTCCCACTCCATGTCATAACAACATGTAACCCCAAGACCCAAATATCTGTGTCACATGGGTGGCAATGCCATTCTTTGGAGTGCAGAATATTCAATTTTTTCAATAATGAAAGGATCAAAGCAAAGTAAAATAATTCCTGGTTATCATAACATACAATTTCAGGACTATAGTATTAGTATGTACCCTTCAGATCTGCAAGCAAGTCAAAAACTTCCAGCGATCTCCATATTTAATATAACTTCACGGCAAAATATTTCAGAAGAGTGACTTACTATCCGTTGCAGCCTTCATTACACAATGATGGCAAAATGATTCCAACTACATCTAAGCTTACAAATTCCTTCCATAATAAAATAATATTGAGTGTTCATGTTAACATATTGAAATGGTGGTGAAATATTTTTTTTATAGATATTCAATTACTAAAGAGTAAAGAGGCACCGATCTCCATTCTACTTGTGAAGATCTGCCTATATAGATGCCAGGTACAATTTATGGCACACAGACCCCACATGTGCCACTAAACGTTTTTGGTTTCTGTGACCCATGGTTAAAAAGGAAAAGTCAGGTAGCACCATATCATATGTTTTGACTGAATTTTTTTCAGTAAGTCAAAAGGGTCATTTATTACTTTGTAAGCAGGAAAGATTTGCCTAGCTACATAAGAAAAATAACTGAGGTAACAACTCAATATGGCAAGTTATGATTAACTCTACTTAACTAAATTTAGGTACATATCCACACAGTTACAAAATATATTATTAGAATTTCAATAAGTGATGATACTGAAACATTTAATTTTCCAATGGATGAAATTATAAAAGAGAACATAAAATTATATGTACAAAAGAATTACGTGACAATGTAACTCACCTTACACTAGAATTAGTTATTTTACTTGTCGCCAAATGGCCCAAATCGCTGCCAAACATGCTCGATTAAATCTCTTCGGAGTTGGTTATCTGTTGACTTTGTACAAATACTAGCATTTCTCTGAAGTAAATCAGCAAAATGATCAGTAGGTCCATATTTAATGTTTGACAGTGGAGCAACCGGCTTCTCTGAAATTTCATTCGAGTCAAAACAAGCACTTGCCATATCTTGCTCATCCTCAAGTGTCATGTTATGTAGTATGATGCAAGCCTGCATGATTTTGCCTAGAGTCGCCTTCTGGAAGAATTTTGTTGGGCCACGCACGATGGGAAAACGTGATTCTAGGAGTCCAAATGCTCGTTGGACATCATTCCTTGCTCCTTTTTGGTATTGTGCGAACAATCGATCCTTTTCAGTTCGAGGGAGGGGCATCGCCTTAATGAAGACAGGCCATTCTGGGTATGTACCATCAGCAAGATAGTAACCCATACTGTACTGCCTCCTGTTGATGGAGAATTGCACATGAGGACCTTGACCTTTCAAGACATCGGTGAACAAATGCGATTGATTCAGCATGGTAATATCACTGTGAGACCCAACAACACCAAAGAAAGCATGCCATATCCAGAGGTCTTGTGAAGCAACTGCTTCAAGAATGATATTAACAACACCATGATCACTGTGAGTAAGATGACGCACCCATTTAACTGGGCATTTTTTCCACTCCCAGTGCATACAGCCAATGCTTCCCAACATGCCAGGGAACCCACGGGTCTCACCCATCTGTAGAAGACGCTGCATATCAACACTAGTGGGGCTCCTCAAGTATTCTTCACCAAACATGTTGATCACCCCGTCCACAAACTGCTCCAAACAGTTCATTACTGTGCTGGAACCAATTTCTACGTATTTATCAGTGGCGCCAGAGGGGGAACCCAATGCTAATATACGAATAGCTACTGTGCACTTCTGTAGAGGTGTGAGTCCTTGACGATTAAGGCCATCTCTCCTTTCTGTGAAATAGGGAGACCACTCTCCCAAGGCACGCACTATACGTAGAAAGAGGGGTCTTCTCATCCTGTACCTTGTACGGAACTGATTGTCAGTGTAGATTGGATGCTCAGCGAAGTAATCAGCAACAAGTTGTTCATGGCCCTCTTCACGATTTCTCACTATGTACTTCCTACTCCCGCGGCGAGATGCACCAGCTTGCTGAGGTTTAATTTTGGCCTGGATCTTCACATTGATCTGCTCAAGAAAATTGTGGAAGATGCTTTGTTCAGAAATCAAATCTTCCATAGTGTATATGCCGGTTGGGTCAATGGTAGTGCTGTCATCGGAGTCATCCGAGCAGGATGATGTGTCTGATTGGTGGGACATATCTGCAAAGATAAGCAACGAGTAATGCTTCAACATGAATGTGAAATACTTGCTGATGGTAAATCCGGGATGAAGATGTAAAAAAAAAAAGAGGTTTAACATTCATTTGTTTTCTACAAATAAAAATGCACAAACCCAGGACAAAAATGAACTTGACACTGTACACATGCATTGCAAATATATGTATCAGAGTTTATTATTGGGCCAGCACAACCGATAGCACTTAAACATAAATAGCAAAATGAAGATACTAAGGGCATCTCCAAAGGTTGCCCTGCTTCTTCCCGACTTCTCCGTTTCGGACAGGGCGGATAGAAATACTCTCTAATGAGGACTCCCACTTCCTCCTTATTTGTCCATTGTGTCCACTTCTCCCCATTTCTTTCCTACTTCTGGGGAAGAAGTAGGGGCGTCTGGCAGACAGCCACCTCAGCAGCGGACAGTGGGCCCATGCGCAAACCCCACAATCCAGCCCTCTCTCTCTCCCACAGTTCCGACGACCTCGCAAGCACCTGCGTTTGGCATCGGCAACCCCAATGCCGCTCCTCTGACCGGTGTGTTGGGCCTCACATCGGCGCGCCATCGCGTGGTGCCAGTCCTAGCCACCCTGCGGCAGCAGATCGAGCCACGCCGGCCCCTTTAACAAATCCAGCAATGAAAATGAAGGCACTCACAATGATTACGGCAGTCGCCTCAGAAACTTCACCATTCATCTGAACTATGGTTTCCTTTTAGTGGTCGTTATTTGTTCAATGCCGAATAGCGTATGTGTATGTCGTGATGAACTATTTCTAATTAGCCGTATGTGCTGAAATATGGATGTGTAGCGTATGTGTGGGCAAATTCCAAATTTTCAAACTGGAAATTCGGAAAAAAAAATTGGGGGTGGACAGATAGGGAGGGCCGTTGGATACCATGGTACAGTGGTGTCCTCCCTATTTGACTAGATGCGTACGCGGACAATAGGCAGGACAAACAAGTTCACTTTTGGAGATGCTCTAACAACAACAGCTCACACAAAAAGTCAAGGTTTATCCAAAGATCAAACAAAATTAAGCTAGACTAGAGCGGCATGACATGTAAAACAGTTCCAGATGCAAGCAAGGGCAAAAAAACACTGGACCTGAACCAAAGAAAAAGGTTAAAGGAAAACTAATTATTTCCAGGTGCTTATGCAACTCACGGATCACACAAGTTATTACAAAATCAAATATTCATTGGGAAAGCTTCACTTGTTCCATCTTAGGTTTTACTTGCACTAGGCACTGTAAAATACCATTTGGAAAGCTTCACTTATTCCATCTTAGGTATTACTTGCACCAGGCACTGTAAAATACCATCGCCCAAGCAAAAATACAGAACTACTGAAGCTACTGACAAAAAAGTTCTTCAACTCGGCAACAACCGACGAATTACTCTTTCTGTCCCTAAATTTTATGAATCATCCAGAATGCCATGGTCCAAGAAAGGTGAGGGCAATCAGTTGATTATGTTCCATAGGCTAGTGCTACTGATCTCGAAATGCCAAGATATCCTTCACTGAATGGGTGAATTATTGTTTGCCCTTGCGTTTTACAGGTGATTTGCTACCGTATTTACACCCCCTTACCATTATCCATTCGCCCTCTACGCTAAAACTTAATACCTGGCATATAATGCTCCAATTCGTCAGGTTTTAGTGAAAGAGAAGCAGTGGAAGTTCAGAAAACATGGGCGCAAAGCTTCCAACAGGGGATTCCCAAGGTTCTGTATTCAGCAGCGAATGATGCCCTAATTCGTGAGGACAACAAGTAACTGGACGCTAACTTAGTGATCGAACCAACGCAATAATCTAAAATCCCATATTTGCGGCGCGAAGTTATGGCAGAAAGTTAAACGGAGCAACCAAATTAAGGACAAATATGCATCCAGAAGTACCTGCTTCGCGCACGGTGGGAGGAAGAATGGACGACTGGTCGGTGGAAGGAATTTGGGAAATGGAAGGGGAAACAACAGGAGACCCCGACATGGACCAACCTAGCTGGTTAGGCACGGCGCGACGGTGAGGAGGAGGCGCAAGGCGAGAGGGGCGGTGGGGCTAGGGTTAGGGATCGCCGGCG
>LR738710.1:250388459-250409282 GCA_902687465.1 Secale cereale
TTTTTCTTCCCTTCTTGAGCGGAAGGAGGCCGCAGCGTTGGGGTAGACCCCGGAAATTTGTTTCGGCCCGCGACGAGATTATGTTTGATATCAGCCTGTTACGGAAAGGGATTAAAAATGAAATCCATTCTTGCCTCATTCACTGCCGGCCTGGCCCATCAAGAAGAATCACGCAACTATATCGTGTGCCTCCTGGCCCATCTGTACACGGGCCTGATGCCCGAGGTTATTAGGTCACCTCCAGTATAAATGTGCCGAGCAGGGTCTCCTCGTCGTCCCCCTACTCTTTCCCTCGCCGCCGCCGCCTCCGCCTCCTCGGGTTCGCACAGTCGTCCACCATGGTGAGCCTCTCTCCTCCCACGCCTCGATGATATCTCCGGCGGATGCCTCTTCCTTTCGTAGAGGATGCAGTTCCATGGTGTGGTAACGAATCCTTTCTTCTTGCTCCGCAGCCGAAGCAGATCCACGAGATCAAGGACTTCCTCCTGACGGCGCGCCGGAAGGACGCGCGGTCGGTGCGGATCAAGAGGACCAAGGACGCCGTCAAGTTCAAGGTCCGCTGCTCCAGGTACCTCTACACGCTCTGCGTCTTCGACGCCGACAAGGCCAACAAGCTCAAGCAGTCCCTCCCACCAGGTTCGTCCTCGTGCCCCCCACCTCCTCCCCCATTTAGGTCTCGACCACTTCGATCTGTGATGTTTAGCTGCTTACAGTACAAGATAGATTGGTGAAAGATCCCAGAATGCGTAGTGTGTTTCGTCTTTGACGCACTCCATCAGTAGGTACATTAGATGTGTTGATCCACGCGAGTTCTGAATGGTCTGTGCATATAAGTACGTATGCTTGTGGAAACGATTTGTTTGTGACATGGTATTGTGGAGGTGATGATTTTATCTGGGATAATCTGCACTGCAAGCAGTAACATCTCGGGTAATCATAGACATCCTGCTATATAATGCAAGCTATTGACTTCCCAGCTAATTTGCTACTTTTACACAATTGCTTCACGTGGATGCATCTTAGTTGTTTGCATATATGTTACTACTGGACACTCAGTGGTGGCCATTTCACCACCGGTTATCTCTTACTCTGGAATGGCATTGCACTAGTGTAGTGCTGCACAATTCAGTGTAGCACTTAGTCAGGATTTATGTTATTGTGTTAATTATAATTTGCCCTCAGGTCCAGTGATATTATAACTGCATAATGCAAACACAACTAAGTTAATCTCATGAGTATAATATTTGATTTTGAGGAACTGCTCAGTTCCGAGCCAGATTGTCCATGACTAGCATGTCTGCCTGAATTGTTTACATTGTCCTTGGTTCAGTCGTCATATCCTGCCGCTATGAATTGTATCCAATATGTGCTCTACTTGCACATCAGTTGTTATGCATACAGTAGCCCATTTCAGAACCATTGTTATGATTACTAAATGTCATGTTCTCTTTGCAGGTTTGAGCGTCCAGGAGGTTTAAGCATCAAGCCAGAGAATGCCTTTTCTAGTAGCGGGAATGTTCTATCCATCTTGCTTTAGTAACTGTTAGCAGGCTCTCCTTGTTTACCCCCATTAAGAGAGTTTTGATGTTCAAGACTGGAATGTAATGTTGGGAGCTATGTGGTTTGAACCTGTGAGGATTTTTGTGTTATTTTCACTTGCTGGAGAAGGAGATCAATTACCTTATCCTGTGTTGGTTTAGTATCTTCTATTTTCCTGGAATGTTCTGCATTTTCTTCAGCCAGGCCCATGGTTGGCAACTCTCAAGCTTCATAATTCAAACCAATAACATTTAACTTATTGTACTCCTTGGAGTATATTTAACTTATGAAGTAACGGCAGGATAGTGCTTCAAGAGTATGTAGTGAACAACCCATTGAAAACAATTTCGGATGCACCCATCCTTGCATATACAATCTGAGTGAACAATGCATGGGATATAATCACTCAATTGTACTCCCTCCGTTCCTAAATATTTGTCTTTTTAGACATTTCAAATGATTATAACATAGGGATGTATGTAGACATATTTTAGAGTGTAGCTTCGCTTATTTTGCTTTGTATATACTCATTTGTTAAAATATCTAGAAAGACAAATATTTTGAAACGAAGGGAGTACGTGGTATAAGGTGTTCTTCCTATGGACCCAATATAGGTAGCTAACAGACGCTCCTGAGTTGGTGCGAATGATTTGCCCGCACACCAATAACCCCCTCTAATTTGCCATGCAACATCAAAGCAAAAATGCCATGTTTGGCAATGTTATCAACAAGAAAAGAAGCTGCCATTTGATCAGGGATTGCCACAGTGCAACACATCAGAGACGCTATAGATATTCGAACACGACAAACGTTGCATCACCGAGAATTGTCATACTACTCCCTCCGTTTCAAAATTCTTGTCTAACATTTGTTTAAATACCGATGTATCTAGTTATGTTTTAGTATTAGATATTTTTCTATCTAAACAAATCTAAGACAAGAATTTTAGGACAGAGGGAGTATATGATAGAAAATTGCCTGCATGTGTTCAGAATTTTCGTGCCACACCATGTCCATGAATCGCCATGCTACAGTAGAGAGAAACTGTCGTGTTACAACATAGGAAATTGCCATGCTACAAAAGAGAAATTGCCACACATATTTTAGGAATTGCCTTGCTACATCAGAGGGAACTATCATGCTACACACAAAAAATTATCATGCTCTATATGAATAATGCTACCTGTTCAAGATTTGCATAATTCGTTCAGAGGGGTGGATGGAGCGAACATTTTGCGTTGTTTAGCTTAGGGGGTGGGCAGAGCGAATGGTACCCCACGACTCCACGAGGATTGCGACATTGTCACGTATAGAAACTTGCAAGAACGCGCCACATGGCTTTCGTTCCAAAAACCACTCCCAAAGAATTTTTCGGTCATTATCATTTCCGTTTTCTATTTGAGCGGGGTTATGTTAGCCTCGTGTAGAATTTCTTTTGCACTCAACCCTCGGCAGTCCAGCCTTTTAAGCCTAACCATTTTGCTAAAGCCCAACAGCAATAGGCCCACCTACGAGTGTATCAAGCTAAAAAAAAGGTACTTATACTATACCAAAGAAAAAAAGGTCGATGCCGCTGAGCGTCACGAACCCCTGAAGCCAATCCCGAACTCGCCGTCGACACTGAGCTCTCGCGTCCTTCGACCTTCTCTTCCCCAATCCCCTTGGCCCGCGCCCCGCCCGTCCCTCTCGCGCCTCCAGCACCGCCCCTCCGGCCCTGGCTGCGTCGCCTCCGCTGGCCTTCTCATTCCCCTCGCCGACGGCCATGATTGACTGCCCGCGGCTGCTTCTTGCTGCCGCGAGCTCCGCTCCCGGCCCCTCGTCCACCGCTTGCCGGAGGTTCACCACCGGGTGCCCTCCCTTCTCCCTTTCATGCCGCAGCCGCCTTTCTTCTTTCCCTGGTGAGCTCCTCCTGTCCTCTCATACTCCTATGCAAGTACGCATCCGTGAGCTATTCAACTGCTGACTCTTAGATAAAAGTGTTCCATTGTACCACCTCAGTCCTGATTTACTAGTCCTCGTATTATGTGTTGTATTTTAAGCATGAATTTAACTAACAAAATGTAAATTATATGTAACAAAAATAACATCATTGGAAAGTACATTCAAAGACGAATCTAACAACATATTTATTTTTTAACATGCATTAACATTTTGCTACTCAAATCTATGTGAAAATTTGGCACAAGGTACAAAGGGGACCAATAAACCAGGATGGAGGTAGTAAGATGTCAAGTACGCCTACGCCAATTAGTACTATATGTTTGTATTGTGCGCGATGCAGGTGTGAGAGTTTTAAACTTGATGCTCCTAGTTTGGCTAGAGAAGAAAATCTGGGTGTTCATGCTTTAGTTTTCTTATATATCCTGTGGATGGAACGTTGACAGACTTGGATCAACACAGTGCAATCTGCATCCTCTGGGGTGGGGAGACAGTCGAGCGTCGTGGATGAGCCGGAGGCCGTCGAATGGGCCATGCAGGGTAATCTATTTGCCCACTCCTTGATTTCTTTCAGTGGGTAATGGTCAGGCCTGTGGTTTTTTTGTCCTTGCTGGGTTGTGATTGTACTCCATATGGCTGGAAGTTGGGTACAGACTTCTACGCTTTGCGCAAGGATGTTGAGTTGGCCGTAGAGCGTGTCAATGAAGTCAGGCAGGATGCTGGACTGGAACATCTTCTGGGGGAAATCGCTTCGCTGGAGAACAAGTCTGGAGATAGCACCTTGTGGGATGATCCTTCCAAAGCACAGGAGTTGCTTGTTGCTCTCACAGAGCTCAAAGAGAAAGTCAAGCTTCTTAACGATTTCAAGTCGCAGGTTTGACTCCATGACATTCTTATGCATCCAGCACCTTAAATGATATAGTTTGCAAAACTTTAGTCATGTTATACCTATATATACAGTACTAGTTTGCACGTCATGTATAATTTTATGTAATGGTAATAATAGTTATATGAGGATAAAAGATACACGTTTTGTTGACATATCCAAATAGATGATATAAATTTGTGGAACAGGCATGGCAATAAGTGTATGTCAACAAATTCTTGATCACGGCCTTTCCTATATCCAGGTTGAAGAAGCAGATACCATTGTGCAGCTTACAGAAGAGTTAGACTCCATAGATACAGGCCTTCTTGAGGAGGCCTCAAAGATTATAAAGGCATTGAATAAGGCACTAGATAATTTTGAGATGACAAGGCTTCTTTCTGGACCCTATGACAAGGAAGGGGCTGTAATTACCATCTCTGCAGGCGCTGGTGGCACCGACGCCCAGGTATGTGTCTTTCAGGCTTTAATCTGACCTCTTTAGAGTAACAGAAGTTGTACTTTAGAGTTTAATTTACTTCCTGTAGGGAGCATATGATGGTGCTTGTTATTTAAGCCTGGACTGTTTTCTGTTGATTGGGTATTTGGCTTTCAGGGATCTTATGTTTCCGTCATTTGGTCCTGCTGCTTATAAGAAATTTGATCTTATAATTCTGCTACTCCCTCCGAACCATATTACTTGTCGCTCAAATGGATGTATCTAGCACTAAAATACGTCTAGATACATCCATCTGAGCGACAACTAATATGGATCAGAGGGAGTAATAAATTTTGCCAGCTGGTTAAAAACGAATTAGTTTACTACCATACATGCACTATTCCAATTACCTAAAAGAATTTTTTAATTGTTTCACCATAAAAGGCTGGTCCTGAGACGAACAATAACAAATTAGTCAAACTTCATCCAGAAAGCTTAGATTTTCTGAACCGTGCAAACTATGACTATGATATGACGATCAATAACTCCTAGTGCTCGCTGCCCTCTTTATTTCAACAATGCAAGTGCCAACTGCTTTGAAATTCGTGCGGTCATGTATACTGCATTGTATTTGTTCTGTGTCTATGCTACTCAACTCAAATAACAAAAGGTTAAGCTGTTCATTAAAGCACGGGTCCCACTGTCACCCTCTCTCTCCATTACCTTTGCTGCCTCTACCTCCCATCCTCTTTTCTGCTTGCAGCACACAACTAAAGTGAAATTGCTCAACTTTTGAAAAATATGCATGTTACAATTAGCAGTTCACATTCGAGATTAATACCACCAATGGAATATCAGGAGCACAGTTAACAGCATGATCACGCAAATACCCAAAATACCAACAATATTATGGGTAATGTATTTCCAAAATCAAGGATGAACTCCACTGCAAGAAGTGCACTAGTAAACTAAAAATCGGACCCATGTTTATTATCAGCGGACTGTGGAGAACTAAAGATATATCACAAATTTGCAGAGTCCTCACAGAAGTTCCATGAATCGCTGCTATTGCATAGATTAATCTCACAAAACATACTAGTCATAACGTCAGGCCGGGGTGATGGCCTTTTTTTGTATATAGTCCATATTGTACATAACTGGCTTATGAATGACAAAAACCGATGCTTGGCATTTCCTCTGGAAGCTCTCATGCTATGGATAAACGAATGTGACTGAATTCTTTTAAAATTTGGCTTGATCTTTGCAGGATTGGGCTGACATGTTACTCAGGATGTATGTTAGGTGGGGAGAGAAGCAGCGCTACAAGTCAAGAGTGGTAGAGAAATCTCCTGGTGAGGAGGCTGGAATAAAATCAGCAACAGTCGAATTAGAGGGAAGATATGCCTATGGGTATCTCTCTGGAGAGAAAGGGACACACAGGATTGTCCGTCAGTCTCCATTCAACGCTAAAGGCCTTCGACAGGTATTTTCATTTGCAGCCTCCTTTTCTGTTTGTTATCCATATTCTTGCAAGCTGAAGGTAAAATGCGTATAAGAGGTTCTTTCTAAACGTTTGCGTGATGTGCTAATTTTTGCAGACCAGCTTTGCTGGTGTTGAGGTCATGCCTCTTTTACCAGAGGAATCGTTGGATGTAGAAATTCCTGAAGAGGATCTGGACATAAGTTTTACGAGAGCTGGAGGTAAAGGAGGCCAGAATGTGAACAAAGTGGAGACGGCTGTTCGCATGGTCCATATCCCCACTGGCATCGCCGTTCGTTGCGCAGGTATTAATTACTGAGAACAGCTTGCATCAGACCTATTTATTCTTGCTATGTTGAACAACTGCGCAACCTGTTATGTATGGGTAGACATGGGATCTCACTCATCTCAGGTTGACAAATAAGCACACCAAGTGCAGGAATAAATTCGTGGTGATTGAAATTTGATGTGAAAATCTGAATGATGCTCTCCTGAAACTAGCTGGACCTCCTGGTCCGGGGTCCTGGCGTAGTTTACAGGCAATATCTTGCAGCTTTTCCCAACAATAAGTTCAGCTTGTCACAGAATAGGTCATTTATGATCTTACATGTACTAGCTATTTAAGAATTTCACTGGACATATTTTTGAATCAAGAACGGAGTTAACCGAGTGTTGCGCAGAATGAAGCTGACATTTGGGTTATCGTGTCTAACTTTGCAGAGGAGAGGAGCCAGCTGGCTAACAAGATAAAGGCCCTAAGGCGGCTGAAGGCAAAGCTTCTGGTGATCGCCGAGGAGCAGCGTGCGTCGGAGATCAAGCAGATCCGCGGTGACGCGGTGAAGGCGGAGTGGGGGCAGCAGATACGCAACTATGTCTTCCACCCCTACAAGCTCGTCAAGGACGTCCGAACGGCATGCGAGACGTCGGACATCAGCGGTGTGATGGATGGCGAGCTGGACCCCTTCATCAAGGCCTACCTCCAGTACAAGCTCTCTGCTGCTGCCGAGGAGCAAAGCGTCAAATGATGCTGACATCGACAAATCCAAGGTAGTAGTATGGAATTTTGATGCGCTGTTCGTCAAATTTTTGGCTGTCGCCGATTAGCCGCCCTAGTGAAGGTATGCAGTAGGCTTTTGCAGTTTTTGTAGTCTTTGTGTCCAGTGCCTGTAAAGGTTCTGGATATGAAAAACGGCCGAGTGATGAATTGAGTTGAAGGTTGTGGCTGATGAAACAGCTCGAGGAGAGTTTTTAACTGTTGGAACCATAAGCCACAAAGGCTGCCTTCTGTACTGTACTGTATTACTGTTGCTTCTTTCACCATTTGATTTTTGCCTATGATGAATTCCTGAGTAAGTTGAACCGTAACAAACTGAAGTCGACGACGGTTTGTCTGTTAAATTTTGTGTCCATGGGACTATCGACCATGGGAAGTATGCCGGAGGAATATTGTGTGTAGGCTTAGGGCTTCTTTGATTTCAAGGATTTTCAAAGGAATTTTGAAAGATTCAATTCCTTAGGATTTTTTTCTTATGTGGGTTGTTTGATTCATAGGATTCTAAATCATAGGAAATTTTTCATAGGATTCATTTGCACTAGATTTCATAGGAAATTTTTCATAGGATTCATTTGCACTAGATTTCAGAGGAAATTTTCAATCCACACTAACCTCTTTGAAAAAATCCTATGTTTTTTCTATGCACGAGCAAACACTCATCGAATCATGTAGAATTCAAGATGACATGCAATCCCAATCCCATGTTTTTCCTATTCCTGCGTTTTGGAAATCCTTCGAATCAAAGAGGCCCTTATTCTGCTGGAGACAGTACTGGTTTTTTAATTTCAAGGTGATCGGTCGTTTCTTGTCAGAGTTCCAGAAGTGAACATCAGGTCCACATGGTGGTGTGTGCATAAGTATTTTTTTTCTGACGTTAATATCATGTTTGAAACTATAAGCCTGTTTGGAACTGCTCTGCTCCTTAAAATTCAGCTCCGCTCCAGAAAACTCAAGCCAAGGGGTAGCTCAACGATAGGCCGCTCCACAGAAAAACTAGAATCTGAGATACAACTCCCAGTTTTTTATGAAGCTCGTGAACGGGTGCTCCAAAAATATTTAGAAGCTAGAGTTGGGAGAAAATTACCCACCACTACCACCAGTAAGTGGATACCCCTTAGTTTCTCCTCTCTCATCCAATCAAATACTCCCTCCGTCCCAAAATTCTTGTCTTAGATTTGTCTAAATATGGATGTATCTAGTTATGTTTTAGTGTTAGATACATCCGTATCTAGGCAAATCCAAGACAAGAATTTTAGGACGGAGGGAGTAGATCTTTTTCACCAAATTTTCAATTCTTGAAGTTGAAGCTTCATGGAAGCCAAACATTAGGCTAGTTTGGATCGATGCCTGACGTTCATGCCTGGTAAAAAGTGGTGCCTGGCCGTGGCCTGGATGCGTGGAAATTATCGACTGGCCAGGCTAGCCTGGGAGCAACATGTTTGGTTTGTGTCCACAGCGTGCGCAATGATTATCTCCCTTGTTAGTTCATAAGAAGCTGCTGGCCCACAAGGAAAAGTAGTATTAAAATCTCAGGCACAAGCCAGGCTACCGATCGAGAACGCCTGATCCAGGCTAATGAGTGTGCCTGGTGTTTCGGCCAGGCTAATGACTATACTACATGCTCCAGGCCAGGCTAGTTTCTGCCTGTCGAGGACATCAACCAAACAATCTCCAGGCTGATCTCAGGCAAGCTCCAGGCCAGGCAAATCTCTCCCAGGTCTCGATCCAAACTAGCCCATTATCTTTGGTAGTGCTACAACTTCTATATGAAACTGCTTCAAAGTGGATTTGGTGTAGTAAAACTGTTTTTTTAACATGTATACACTCATTAATATAAACACACACACATGCATACCCTACGTCTATGAGCATATTCGAGAGACTGAGCCGGCATGTCATTTTGAAATTTTACGAAGTCATCGTGGCGCCTCGTCGTCGACGGAAATGTCTCCTCTCACTGAAAGCGCATCGCCGAAAATTGTAAAACAAATCCAAAAATAATGTGAGTACCGAGACTTGTCCAAGTCTTGCTGCGACCACTGGCCCCTAACGATCCAATCAGAGGTTGGTTCGCGCTTGCCAGCGCCTTCTGCACCGTGAAAGAGCGCTCACGCGCGAGCCGGCCTAGCACGGGAGTTGTACCTCATGCACGCGCCCGGTCGTTGTGGTGCTTGATCGACTCCCTGGTTTGACCGGTCGGCTGGTTGACTGTTGACCAGGTTCACCGTTGACTCTCTGAGTTTTGTATAAAATGAATCTGCAAATTTTGTAAGAAAAAAAACACACGAGATAGAAAGCAAATGAGGATTGCAAAAGTTCACGAAAAGTCCACGAATATAAAAAAGTTGATGAATTTTAAAAAGTTTGTGGATTTTAAAAATAAAGTTAACGGATTGTCAAAGAAGTTTATAAATTTGTAAAAAGTTCATGGTTTTGAATATATCATGCAATTGAAAAAAGTTCAACCATTTTTAAAAAGTTCACAGTTTTTGAAAGAAAGGTTCATGAAGTGGAAAACATCCACGAATTTGAAAAAAAATTCCCTATTGTAGAAAAGTTCGCGCATTATAAGAAAGTACATGAATTTGCAAAAAAGTTCAAGAACTAGATAAAGTTCATAAATTTAATAAAAAAGATCATAAATTCGAAAAAAAATCAGGAATTCAAAATAGTTCATTGCAATTTTGGAAAATAAATCATGGATCAGGGAAAAGTTCAGTAACTTTATAAAAAACATGCATGGATATGAAAAAAATGCGTTCTTTGATAAAAAATGTGGACTTGAAAAAAGTTCATCAAATTTGAAAAATAACTGCGGATTTGAAAAAAGTTCAACAATTTTCTTTAAAAGATGTATGGATTTCAAATAAGTTCATCGATTTTTGGGGAAAGGAGTTCACTAAAAGTTACAAAGAAACTAAAAAACACAGTTTTAAAATAATTTCATGATATTTGAGAAAAAGGTCACTATAAAGTTAGCAAAACAACTGAAATAAGTGCATGGATGTGAAAAAATGTTGTAATCTTTTTAAGAAAAAGTCTGCAAAGTTGAAAAATATTCATAAATTTGTGAAATGTTCACTAATTGGAAGAAGTTTCAAATTTTCAAAAATTGCATGCATCTGTATAAAATCCGAAAAAAAGTTTTGAATCTCACATACACCCATTTTTTGAAGGTTGAAAAATGAAAAAAATATGGGCCCAGCCCAGGAAGAAGGTTGTGCGTGGCCGGTTTGTACAATAGTCTATAATCGGCGCCATTTGGTGCTGAATAGTAATTGGGTAAGGTTTAGAGGTCGGAAGCTGCGGATAGTTGATTATAGATGCAAACTTTTTTGGTGAAAACTTAATGTATTATGGGTCGAAAGTTACTAGCAATAGATTCTGAAGGTTTCGTTCATGCAAAGTGCTAGTCTTGACGTTGAAATTTGATGCTAGTTAGGCGGGGTACAAAATCAGGTTTTATTTAAGGAGTAGTAAAAAGTTGCAGCCCGAGAGTTGAAAATGTTGCTAAAAGTTTCTCTAGACTAGAATTTTGTGCCGCTTTTATGGACGCTGAACTGGCAAGATATGTGGCAGATGTCCGAACCCTCCCAAACCTCCTCTCGGCTTTGGCTCCGGTTTATGAGATTTCGGACGTTCGAACACGTCCGGATAAATTTAGTGACGCCGTTGGATGACAAAAATATCCAGACAGTGTGGTTCAAACATTTGGGGGCGTTTGATTATCCGCGTTGGAGCTGCTTGGGTTGCTCATGGACGCAATTTCATACCCATATTATATTCATATATTTTGCGGGTATTACCATTACACATGAATATAAAATCTTGTCATGTTTTACCAGGCTCGCTGTTTTCAGGTAGGGTACCCATACGTTCATACCATGGGCAAAACTGTCATCCTTATGAGCTGCCCTAAGACGCCGAGCTGGGCAGTGGCACTCCACGCGTCCTGGCCTACCCAAGTACCCCACTACCAGGGTAACTATCAGGGGACGCTTTACTTCCATGTAATCCTTCTTCTACTGCTGCTACCACGTTTCCCTATATAAGAAAGAAATAGTATTACTACTCCTACGTGAGCAGTGATCGTAAAGTGAACAAGGGGGAAAAGGTTAATTAAGGGCGAGACAGCATGATTCAAAGCAGAAAGGAGGCAGGGCCATCCTGCTTTGCTTCGGGGATGACGCAAAACTGCGACCCCTCCATCCATCCCTGGTGTTGTCATTAACTTAGTCAACCTAAAACAAACATTTAAAAGATTCCGCAACAGTACCAGATCCAGCTTTCCGCCCAATGGCCTCCCATCCATTCTCGCGAAACCATCTGTCCCATTTTGCCCATCACACACGGTCGCATCGCATCGGATGGCACTCCGACCAGACGAGGAAAAGATTATCATCCATCCATCCATCTATGAGGGACCATCCCATCCAAGCGATCGAAAACCCTCTCGGTTTTACTAGCAAAAGTCGAGTTTTGGTGGTCTGGCGTGGAGACGCTGTGATAGCCAAAATGCAAGTGCCCAAGTATAGCCGTCTGCACGTATGAACCCCAAAGCCCAAGCTAGGCCCTTTTTCTCAGAGTTGTAACCTGTACTCACTCACTCGTAAAGCAAAATCAGAGAGGTGGCTCGATTGAGCTGCGAGCTTTGACCACAGCCACTAGTTAATTGCCTAACTCTGATCAAGCACACGGATGCACGTGCAAAAGGCATCCGCAAGACTGAGATGCTACGGAAACACAGTAATCGCTTAGATTGCACTCATCCCTTCCCTTCCTTGGTTAATCGATGGAATCGACCACACGACCCGCAAAATCCAAGAAAAATGCATGCGTCGTCGTGCAGGCGCGTGCATGGAGCAAAAGTTGGCGACAACCCCACGCATCGTGCATGCATGCAATGCACGGGCATGGCTGGCGTCGTCACGCCGGCTTGATTAGTGCTGCCGCTCCTAATTAACTAGCCGTACTGACCTGGATTTGGCCCGGGTCAGATAAGGATCAGAGAGATCATCAAGGAGTAGCAGCGGACGCTGCTGCTGTAATTAAGAGCAAACGATCCCTTAGGGCACACTACTCATGCTTTCAGGCAACGGGTTTCTGATTAATTAATTGAGGGATCAGGCCGGCCTAAGCTTGCACGGCTTCAGGGACCGGCACACACTGTATTGGATCCTCGTAAAATCTATAGCTAAAAGGAGCATCTACAGATCCAGAGCAGAAGGTTATTACAGGTAGTAATGTGCTGTTTTTGGTGAGGAGCATGCGTGCATGTTCTCTCATTAATGCCTAAGGGGTTCAGATGTTGGACTGAGTCCTAAAAGAAATAGTATGTCACTGGCGCAGCTAAGCCTGGTGCAGATGGGCAGCATGTCAAGCAGCATTCCCCGATCTCTCAGGCGGATCAAGTTGTTCAGGGATGCACTCATTGACTCATTGTAATATTCCCTCCATTCCGAAATATAGTGCGTCCGCGTTTCCCGAGGTCCAACTTTGACCATAAATTTAACACACGAGACCGACTGCGGCGGGAGAAAAAATTACATGATTGAAAACTTCTTTTGAATACGAATTCATTGGTATAACTTTTGCTCCCGCCGCAGACGGTCTCGTTGGTTAAATTTAGAGTAAATTCCGCTTTTTACCCCCTATTTTGACATTTTTGACACTAATTACCCAATTTAGCGAAATTTCATCTGTTTTACCCCATTTAACAAAATTGTTGACATAATTTACCCTGTTTAAAGTTTTGTGCGCATTCTAACCGGTCGGTCATAATTGTTAGGTCCAACAGGCATGCCACGTCAGTGTTTTTTCATACTATTTTTCTCACTGCTGAACAGTGCCGTGCAGCTTCTCCCGACCAGCTCGGCCCGATGGCGGTCGCTCACGTCACATCCAACGCACAACGCCCAAGTCGGCCGCGCGCCACGCTCGCCTCCCGTAGCTTCTCATTTGCGTTGCTCGCCCCCAATCAAACATGCAAACTGATTTCCGTATAAGCATCAAATTCCTATAGCATGTTCATCATGCCTGCATCATTTGTTAACTCAATCATGGAGTTCCCGTTGGCCACCTTCTTCTGATAATAAACATTGTCCCAAGGGTTGAAAACCAACTCCTTGATCTTCTCCTTTATATCAAAATAACTAATGAAGTCCCTCTCAATCATCTCTGGCTTTGGATTCTTTATCCACTGACATGTAAAATATATAACACTCCACATCTTGGTTGACATCCGCTTTGTGCAAGAAAAATAAAAATGAATTCGTGGCTGCAATCATCATAAATCATAATCTACTCTTATAGGGTAAATACACATGTTTCAGCATCCATTGTAAGATACAAATATCCAAAATTCCTTTACAGCTAGCAAGTAGCAACAGATGCTATCACTTGTGCATGTATTAACACTCTATGGGTCAACATATTTGCTACCTAGATATTCATATATGTAGGTGTATCAGAGTTAGTGAAGTAGTATATTTACACCACTTTAATATAATCCATAGAACCATGCATACTTAGGGCCGTATATCATATCTGAAGAAAAACATACATGATTTCAAATTATATCAGTAATAATTTCTCCGATAATTTATTCAATGGTAATATGCCATGCTGATCAAGTATAGTCGTCCCATCAGAATACTTCAAACGGGAAACGAGTTGAGTAGGGAGAAAAATACGCAGGAAAAAACTGTGGACGTGGCATGCCAGCCGGTCAGAACGCCCAAAAAAATTTAAAACAGGATAAATTGTGGCAACACTTTTGCTAAATGGGGTAAAACGGATGAAATCCCGCTAAATGGGGTAATTAGTGTCAAAAATGTCAAAATATGGGGTAAAAACCGGAATTCACTCTTAAATTTACGGTCAAAGTTGAAGCACGAGGATAGAGGAAGCACTACATTGTGAAATGGAGGGAGTACAAGTACCAGTGTAGGACGATATGATAGTGTAGCACTAAACTAAAGTATACGCCCGGCGTTGTGGTGTGGTAGTAGAAGTAGAAACAGGTGAGCATGGAAGGTTCCCGTTTTGAAATGGCAAGATTCCCTGCCGCGGAGGCCGAGAAGCTAAACAACGTATTCCAAACATGACCTAGCTTGCGAGTGACTACTCCACTACGCCACTCTATGACTATGAGAGAATAGGAGGAGCATCCTAGGGGCAGGGGCACTGGACAGGTCTCGAGTTTGAGTTGAAGGACCCGAGAAGAGACCAGCATGGGTTGGGAACCGCAGCCGATTGAATGGATGCATGGTTGCTTAACAAACGGAAAAACATCGTGCCTTGCCTCGCCTGGGGCTCTGGTTCTCGAGCAGCTGCAGAAAGGCGCGAGCATGGGCGCCCCGTCCTGCCAAACAGCAGCAGCATTGGTCCGCGCTCCTTCGTGTAGTGGCTTTGAGATTCTCACGCCGCTCGCCGTCGTAGTCGCAGTCGCAGTGACGTAAACGCCGGCCCATCCGCGCGCGTGGAGGCGTCGGAGTCCGCGACACGGAGATCGGGCAGTCAGTGAACGAGCGAGTCAGTGGGATTCCTGCTGCTTGGTAGTAGTAGGCCACGCTTCGTAGTGTTGAGCCGTGTACGTAGGAAGGAGTAGATAAGTAAGAGCGCCCCAACCCGTCGACCAAACAGACGGCCCGCTTTTAGTTCGTTTGCATCGGCCATCCGCTCGGCTTTCACCCAATTTACGATTTGGGTCTGTCGTACGCCCAACGTCCATGACTCATTTTATGTCCGCACACAAATTTGAAAAAAAGCCCGTTTCCATAGATAATGTCAGCTCCCATTGCCATCGCTCATAGTTCATGTCGACACCATGCCGGCGGCCGGCACACAATGTCAGCCTTCAAAAAAAACATCACACGGTTCGTGCTCGTGCACTGCCAGCAACGAGCACACATGCCAGCGCACTAAAAGGGGCGGGAAATTCAGTCACGCCATACCGGCCGTGGTCATGCCAGCACACTTGCCGTCATACAAAAAAAGGATGCCGCTCAACATCATAGATCACCCGGCGTCGTCGAACTTGAGCATGTCGGCCGGCATCTTCTCGAACCATGGTCTCTTCCTTGGCGACAAGGTGTTGAGGTCCACCTTCATGATCTCCATCCCCCGTCATCATGCTCCCAAGCGCCACTTCTTTCGCAATGATCTTGGCATTGGCGGCCTCGATCTCGAGCATCGTCGCTTGCTTCTCCGCCTTCATCTCAAGCATCCTCGTTTGCTTCTTCGCCTCCATCTCAAGCCTCCTCCATTGGATCAGCATGAAGCCGTTCATTTGTTCTTCCTTGTCTTGCTCGCGCTTCTCCTCCCTTGAGTCATTCTTGGTCATCATGCCCTCCGCGGTCGCGAGCAATGCAATGGACGTTGCGTCCCGCTTGTCCTCCTTCTTGGAGCTGGTCTTCCCCTGCAGCCGTGAATTTTCGCCCTCCCCAATCTCCTCCACGGCTTTATTCCCTCCACGAGCCATGGGGGCGGCATATTGCGCCTTTAATTCGTCCTCCCATTGATGACCATCCAACAATGGGAGAGGTTGAAGGACTTGCCGTCATGTTGGGCCTTGAATGCCTCCGGAAACTCGTGGTCGAGCGGGTAGCCGTCTAGGCCGACCTGATCTTCCATGAAGGCATCATGCATGATGTGATCATAGGTCGTTGGCATGAACATCGCTCGGTTGTCTTGGCCTTGGGTCTCGTCGGCATCATAACCAGCGGCCGCCGCACCACTCTCGAAGATGATGATATCCATGAAAAGGTTGGCCTTTTCATCGTTGCCGCCCGCCGGCATTCTGTCGAACAGGTTGCGGGCGCCGGGGAGCACGTCGGTTGTGAGCATTCCTCGGAGAGTCGGGAGGCTTGCGGATATACGTGGAAGCCGGGAAACGAGTGTGTCGCAGAAGCGCGCGATGACTCTGGCAGGGCCATCCGATGGAACGCGGGCGAGCTGGTGCTGGCCGCGGCCACGACGGCGCTGACGAGGCCGTGGTAGCCAGGGTTTAACCCTAGGTAGAGCAGGGCCTCCCTAGTTGTCGCCGCTAAGCGGATGTTGGTTTCCTCCTACTGTGCGCCGGTGGTGAGGGCGGCGATGACCTTTGCCTCGTCCCTTGCATTCGTCGTATGCCTTCGGCCCTTCCTCTTGGTCGACTGCTCGGCCCGCTCCTCGGGAGTCAGCTGCTTCTTCTTCTTGGGCGGCGCGGCGGTCTTGCTGGGGGCGCGGGGATTTCCTTTGCCGGAGGGGCGGAGGCGATGCCAGACGAGGCGAGGGAGGCGAGGCCACCGACGGCATCGAGGACATCGTCCATGGCGAGCGGATGGGAGCGCGGGGATTTCCTTTGCCGGAGGGGAGGAGGCGATGCCAGACGAGGCGAGGGAGGCGAGGCCACCGGCGGCATCGAGGACGTCGTCCATGGCGAGCGGATGGGAGCGCGGGAGGGTTTTGGAAAATGAAGGGAAACGATGAACGCTTTGCAACCGATTGGTGGGCCAGGAGAAGTAGTTGGTGCGCATCGCGCGCGTCCGCTTCTTGTCCTTGCCGACGCAAATGACGCTTAAAATTAGAGCAAGAATGGATCGACAGACGAACGAAAAGCGGACACCTGTTCGTTTGGGTCGACGCGTTGGACCCATTTTTGTGTTCACGTCAATCTAAACAAACACGTGTATACAAAAATGAAGGGAGTACTCCACGAGACTACCACGGGTGCCGCCTTGCTTTGTCTCATCTACTATGCCCCATGTGTGCGTGGAGCTAGCGTGCGAGGCGAAGCACAAGTCAACTGGACAAGGGGACCAGGCCGTATGCACACTGAATATCCACGTTTTGGAATTACTCCCTGTGGGTTAGGTTATCACACAACGTGGGATGTTCCAGAACTGCACACAAGTTTTTCTCTTTCTTATTTTATTTTTTTGAGTAAAGAAGAAATATCTTCAAATTTCACCGAGTTATGGAGGGCCCCGTAGGCAGCGACGGCTCCACTCCAGCATGGCGGCATTCGCCGTCAGTGTCAGTGTGCATTGATGGGCGCAGCGCGGGTCGACCACGGCGCGGGGGCTCGCCTGTTGAGCTCCAGTGCCCCGCTTGGTACCACGTACTGCTCGGATCAGTGATGCATGCACGAACACGAACAGGAACAGCGCGATCCGTGATCCCGTATATCCAGGCGATCGCCGTACGCGCTCGCCCGTGCACCGCCCCGGCCCTGGCAACCGTACCATGCGTACCACGTCGGCCGGTGAGCTGCACAGGAACAGCGGCCGTCAGGAGCCACGTCGGCTCGCCGCCGGATGAACAGAACAGCGTCCCGTGCAGGGTGCAGCGTGGATGAATGGGCGACGAACGCGGCACTGAATGCTACACAGCTCTGGAACTCGCCGCCCTGCTGGTTTCTGTTTACGTACATGCCGCAGTTTTGTACACCACCGAGGTCGGCCAACGGTATTTGGACATACGTACGTCCATGAGTTGGATCTGCAACAGCAACAACAGGAACGAACAAAAACGCCGATCGACGACAGGTCCACGGCGCGCGCGAGCGTACAAACGATCAGCTTATCCGAGGAGACTGGTCATCTCATCTCTCACTGTTGTTGCAGGTCCTGCCTACGCAACGTGGATGAGTTGGATCACTCCGGCCGCCCGCCCCGCCCGCGTATTGGCAGGAGACAGTACGGCGTGGACGGAAACTACTCTCAACGTGCCAGAGCCCAGCACGTAGGAGGAAGAAACCACAAAAATCTTTGGAAATGATCGGTGCGAGTGCCCACCATCACCTCCCTGCTGGTGGTTGGTATAATGGCCATGCGTAATCGGCTCAACCCATTGGGTGGCGGCATGCATCTAGCTGGAAATAATCAATCGCGTCCGTGCACTTTGTACGAGTGATGCGGGAGCTACAGTAGAGCGTACGTTGTGGTTGCTCAGGTCGATCGGCGGGATCGGGTGTCGTCGGCGCATGCAGAAACCCAACACATTTCTAGCCACATTTATCACAAGGAAAAAAGGATTGCCCTCTAAAACTCAAGTGAAGGGGGGACAAGCAGCACGGAGCATGAGATTGCATGAGGCGGCACGGAGACGGAGGGAGGAAATCAAAATCATGGCGGCACTCCACCTGGTACCGGCAGGCCTGCGCTGTGGTCTCGCAGCCGTGGGCGTGGCCCATGGTGGAAGAGGTCCATGCAGGCAGGGATGGGCCGGTCGTAAACCCGTAAAGGTCGGCGCCTTTTTGACCGTGGTGATTGTGCCGATGACCTGTGCGCGGTGTACAGGGAAAGGAGGGAAGCTTGTCATGACTTGGTGACGGGCATCTTTCATCCTGCTGCCACTCTGCATGTCCGGCTCCGACCCATGATGATCCTCTCAGCAGCACCAAAAGTGTGTTGTGATACGTACTCCTACACTGTTTTGTCTCGAAAGAAAAGTAAATTCACATACTGTACTGAGAATGATTTGAATTTGCTTTCCCCGTTTTAGTTCAAGTTCAAAGACGAGGCACCTAGCTCATAACGGGCAAGGGTTTTCAAATTCTCCCGTTTTAGTTGAATTTCATAGCACTGCACATAGTTTAAATCATTAGAAAATGTGTTTGGTCCATCGCTTTTGAGCAAAGGTAATGATTCTTCTAACCCTGTTACGTAATCAAGAAGAAGAGTTCAAAATAGACTAAAGCAAAAATAATGCCCATGACCCGCCTCCCCACATCGCCTTAGCCGTTGCCATCTCCGCGACCCACCCCTGTCGTGCCGCCACCAGAGGCCCCAACAAGTGAAGCTCGCGCTGGTGTTGGGGAAGGTGTCGGCGGGGCCTTCGTCCTTGGGGGGTCGTCGTGAGTTTCTTTTCTGTGTCTGGGTTCCAGGTGAAAACCCCTTCCCATTGTTTTGAGCTCGGTGGTTGCGGCACTTTGCATTGCTAGTCTCTTGGAGGCGTCATCGGGGAACTCGGGTATTGGTCGGTCGCAGTGTGTCGACGTCTTCGGGCTTCCCTTGATCCAGGCGTCAAGTTTCACTGGTTGACGTGGAGTGAATTAGTTGTTCTTGTATCATTTACATGTGTCCTCGTGGCCATTGTTCTCGGTCCTCGTGATTTGCTAGCAAGATCGGAGATCCACGACCCAGAGCAAAAAGGAAGACACTTACCCTCTCCGGCGATTGCTTGGTTTGTTTAGTGCGTCGACATACGATTCGCGCGACGGCGCGGTTCAATTCCAGTATGGTAGTCTAGGCCGCCTTATGTTTGGCATGGCAACTCATGTTTTCATATTCGATTTCAGGTTGCTGGCATTCTTATCGTTTCCTTGGCCGTTGTTTTTATCCTTTGACTCACTTGTATGGGAATTTTCTCACCACTTTGTATCGGTTTGACCGTTTGAGCTTTATATATGAAGTTGAGCGAAAACCTGCTCCAGGAAGTCTCAATGCTCGTAATAATCCATCAAGGCTATGCATATAAGTGTTTGTTAGCTTTTCTACCACCAGTGACCTTGTGTGTACTCGTTAATAGAAAAGCCATCACAGGTACGTGAAGCAAATCCTTCACCCCTTAGAGCAACTCCAGCAAAGTTGTCATATCTGTCAAATCACCATAATAACCATCAAAACGACGATTGTTGCAAAAAAGTCACTTCAACAGAGTTGTCATATGCCTCCGGATTGTCATAATTTGTCGAGCACCCTCCATATATGGCCTCACAGTCGTCATATTTGACGTATTGGGGTTGTCTCCCACAATTACGAAGGTTGTTAATATGGCTATTCTAGCTTTGTGCTTTACCTCAGCGGCCTCCATAATGGGTATGGGGCGCACACCCTATGAATACGGAGGTTACCAATATGGCGCTATAGTTTTTCTTATGTGACGACATTAAGAGTGGAATGACAGATTACTAGGATGTTAAAACCGACATGAATAAGCTCCAATGCCCCAATGATGTTTTTTTACTTCCCACATGGAAAGCTTGTCGGTGTTTTTGTCTTCAAGATGTTGAAAATTGATCCTTAATAATCTGGAAATGGAGAGGTGTGCCTCTATAGTGGAGAGGGAAACATGATTGAACAATTGTGAAGTACTCGATGTGTTCCGCGTGTTAAGACATGTGTATTCTATCAATATGACGACGTTCTTTTGCGAATTGGTGGCTGAAGCCAGCAACTTGGGCATAACAAGCAAGACGGCTCGCTAAAAGCTCAATTTCCTCTTAATAGGTGTGATGATAGTTCAATGCATAGAGAGTTTTTTTCGTTGAGAATGCAACAACCATCGTTACAAAAAACAAAACATGCCATGACCCACAAAAACCAAGGTTACAACACTGAAAGTATCTATTGCTTTTCTATGTTGATGTCATAATTGATTTTGTTGGGAGAGGAAGAAATGAAAAGGTTCTATGTGATTCCTTCTAACTATGATATGATCTTCAAAGAAATTTGATGGGTGTGTCGTGGGGAAACACAATCGCCTATGGGGCCATCGGCCCCTTTGTGGTTCGGCGGGGGGGG
>LR738710.1:250409352-250575283 GCA_902687465.1 Secale cereale
GGGGGGGGGGAGGTCACGTTGCACAAAGAGCAGGAGCCATAGAACGGCACGACAACGGTGACACTGGTGATTTTTACCCAGGTTTGGGCCATAGTGAGGCGTAAAACCCTACTCCTGCTTTGGTGTGATTGATGGCTGTCGGTGTCAAAACCGACAGATCTCGTGTAGAGGGGCCCAAGCACAACGTCTTAGGGTCGATGATAACATGAGACAGGGGAAACGATGTTTACCCAGGTTCAGGCCCTCTCGATCAAGGTAATACCCTACTTCCTGCTTGATTGATCTTGATGAATATGGGTTACAAGAGTTGATCTACCTCGAGATTGTAATGGCTAAACCCTAAAAGTCTAGCCTATCTTATTGCTATGATTCTATTGTCTCTACGGACTAAACCCCTCGGCTTATATACACGCCGGAGGGGGCCTAGGGTTAGAAAGGTGAGTTGGGGAGGAAGGAATCGTTACACCCACACAACTTTTTTGCCTTACTACATACATTGGAGTCCTAACCGAACACGGGGGAGGGCCTTCAGCTTCTATCTTCATGGCCCATCAATTCGGCCCAGCATCAATGACCCGGACGCATGAGGACCCCCAAATACAGGACCCCCTCAGTAGCCCCCGAACTTGCCTTCAAGGACGAGGTTGTATCCGGCTTCATGTCTTCGGTCTTGCAAGGTGAGTCCTCCTTTGAATCAAATGATAGTTCGACTTCATATTTAATGTTATATCATGTCGATTCCCTGCCGCCGTCGCTTTAGCTTCCACGTGTCAGACGAATGCGAACCATCTGGGCATTTTTATAATTAACCCCTCGGTTGCATAAGGAAGGCGCTTATTTAAAGAGACTAGATCTCAGATGCCATTTCATCCACGCGGAAGATCCTTAGAGCCTGCCACGGAAAATCCCCAGACATGGCCGACATCCCTAGTTCTTCCTCGCGCCCTCACGGCCCTCAAGTGGGCGACTGGGAGAGTTGCTCCGTATCTCATGCGCATCTGAGAAAACTTCAGACGCAGGGATATCTCCCTCCTGAGGATCTAGTCCCCGTGCAGGCTGGATTAACCTCTCTCGACGGTCAGGCCCTGGCGGAAAGTTTCTCCAATCCTTCCAAAGAAGAGCGGGTGTGCTTCATCTCCTTCCTCCTAAGAGGTGTAGGATTTCCTATCCACCCTTTTCTCACGGGGCTTCTGGAGTTCTATGGCCTCCAGCTGCACGACCTTACGCTAGGATCTATCCTGCACATCGCGGGCTTCGTCGCTTTGTGTGAGCTTTTTCTGGGCTGCGAGGCTCATTTCGAGCTATGGTGAAAGTTCTTCTGCCTTGTCCCTCACTCCCAGAAGGGATCTATATTCGAGGTAGGCGGCGCCGAAGTGTGGCGTATATCCGGGACAGGTTACCTGTTCGGCTCTCCGAAGAAAGCATCCGAAGAGTGGCCCTCAGAGTGGTTTTATATCGTGGACGTTGTCCTATCGGATCCAATCCGACAAGGCCTTCCCGAATACTCCAGTGCTCCTCTAAAGAAGCGTTTCAACTGGCGTCCCTGCAGTCTCAAGGAAGAAGACAGTGCGAAAGTCAAAAGACTTGTGAGCAAGATCAGAGTACTCGCCCACCTCGAGCTGACGATAATTGAAGTGATGGCGATCTCAATAACGCGATGCGTGTAGCCGCTTTAGGCCAGAGGATTTCCTATGTTGCATTATAATGGCCAGGATGATGCCTCACGCTGTCTACGCCAGGGTCCGGACAACCCCGCCGCTTTGGCCGCCATCCTAGCTGATCTCTACAAAGGGGAGAAGGAGGACTTTCTTCGCTTGATGTGTCAGGAAGGTTTCTCTATGTATAACCCCATCGAATGGGTAAGCCTTTCTCTGATCGCTAGTCTCGTCCAATTTCTATTTTAGGATATACTGACTAAACTGAATTTGGTTACTTCTAACAGGAGTGGAGGAAGGTGGTTGAAGGTATTAGCAGTCCCGTCCCACAGCCAGAGGACCATATTCGAGACATGGATCCTGAATTTGTGGAAGATCCGGAGATAGGCATAGATCTTAAGGACGGAGTTTTTTTATCAAGCCAGCCATGACGATACCGAAGTGGCTATTATAGCCGACTATCTTGGCCTTCTTCCTTCCTCTCACGTAATCGCCCAGGAGACTCCTCTTCAAAGAGAATATTCCCAGCGCGCCTCACCCACTGCACTATCTCATGCTCAAAAGGGGCGGCACTCATCCCGCCGAACTGCATCAAGAGTGTCTTCCCAGAGGGCGACGCCTGCGTAGGGCGGGTCTTTGCAGCGAAGGGGAACATGAGACACCACCGAACCTCCTCCTTTATCGAAGAGTTATGACTTTCTAACATATGTCTGTTGGCGGAGCCGGATCATAATTTTCCATTTTATCTTTTCTTTTTAGGAAGAGTATACTGCTGGTCATGCCCCAACCAATCCATCCCCCGGCCCATCCACAAGGACTAGGGTGGATGCGGGGGTAACGCCGGATTGTCCTCTTCAAGAGGATTCAGATAAGGTATCAGTTACTAATTCCGAAGTTGAGAGCGCGATGAATCATCGACGGCGCAAAGGAGCCATGCGTGACCCAGCTTTCACCGAGGAGGCATTTAACACCTTCAGTTCTGCAGATGCATATATCCGAGCGGCTCGAGACGGACTTGCCGGAGCCACTCACGAGCTTTCCAAAGATATGCGGGTGAGTGTTAATTTAATGCTCATATGCCGATAGCCCCCGAGACTTGAAGCAGTTGGCCCAACTGATTTAAGGATCGTTGTGTTTGTAGGTACTCAATGAAAAGAATAACGCTTTATTCAAGGAATTGGAAGAGTGCCAAGTCAAGCTTACTACTGTTACCACCAAGTTGGAGAATTCAAAGAAGTCCAAGAATGGCTCTGATGGTAAGAACAATAGTATCCGAATAGTATGGTCCCGTGCCAATCAATGATTTTTAAGTATACATTGTTTAATCTACAGCAACAGGGCCAGTAGACCAATCGGGGGAAAAAGCTAAGGGCTGCTCAGGCAGCGAAGGAGCAGGCCGAAGGGAAAACTGCTACTGGTGAACGTGTATTAACATGCACCATATATGAGAAAAACAAGCTGCAGGATACAAATGTCAAGCTAGCCGAAGAGTTAAAGGATGTGCGAGCCCAACTCTCGGAGGCTTTAAAAGAGAACAAGAAGCTTAAGGGCGGCATATTTAGTATGACAATAAACCTAGCTTTCATTATAGTCCCTTGATTCGAAGTTTCTTTACGAAAATTGTTCCTGCAGATTTGTTGACTGGGCGACCCGAAGGAGAGTTGTTCGGATTTCAAGGTGATCTGCTGCAAGAGCTTACCAATGTACACGAGCGAGCTCGCAAGGCCATGAAGAACATGTCAAAGGCTTTATGGCCGGTCGATTCTCCTCCGGAGATTATGGAGGAGCTAGCGAGTCTATTCAAAGGGGCCCGACGCCGCTTTTAATTATGGAAAGCATCAACATGTTGAGAAGGTGTCTGGGAAGCCTGGGCTATGGTGAAGACACGTTATACCAGGCTGGACCCGAACCATATGGCTCGGGTTGGACCTTGAGGGCCCGACGGACTAGAAATCCCTGTAAGCTTGGTGTACGACTAAGTAAAGATAGCCGCCAAGTATTCCCAACAAGATTGTAAGTTAGACAGGCTTATAGAGAGTATAGATGAAGAATAGGCATTTGATTCTATGTAACAATGTACTTTATCATCAAACTTATCTCCGGCCAAAATGAATTAAAAGTTTGTCATGACCGACCTTCTACTTTAACCTCCGAAAACCCGAGGGCTGGAGTGTCTCTGAATACTATACCTGTGATAAACATGTGATATGTTCGGTGACGAGGCAATCCGGTCATAATTGCTTGAACAGACAAACTATGTTCGGGGAGCTATGTTATATTACTATTTAACGTAAGAAACATCTTCCAAAGAGAATAGTTCCGTTAAGGGTTCCTTTCCGTGGGTCAGCATGCGTATATATGCATGCCTAGGCTTTAGATCCTGTGAAGAGGACTGTAGGATGTTGTATCCTTTTAAATTTGAAAAATGTATGCACTTTTAAAAGCAATACGTCGTGTATCCGCCAACCGATTATTCCCTTAAGAACGCTAGCTTTCGGATTCACCCGTGTAAGGTACATGTCCGGATTACAACTGTTGTAACAATCGCAGAGGTGCTCCCTTTACACCCTAGCCGAAAATTCGGGAACGTAAGGTATAAACACAGGAGCCAGGCAACTCAGCTTGGCAAAAACTTAAGTCATAAAGGTGCATATAATGACAAGGAGACTGTATGAAACATGCGACATAATTATTGTGAGCAATATGGTTTTTGATATTGGGCTTCGTTATAGAAGCCCCCAAGTTTTTTGAGGTATGTACATTTAAGGATGTTCTACCTTGGGATAATTCGGTTGAGCCGAAAAATTATCGATAAAAAAAGAAGAAAAAGGAAAAGGAGAACTGTAAAAATAGGGAATAACACCTAGACTGAAAAAGAAAATATGTGCTACTGAACTATCCGTAGAATCGTCGGAGCCTGGCAGCATTCCATGGGTTCGGCTTGAGGCGATTGTCTGATGCGTTTCGAAGGCGATAGGCTCCATCGGTGAGTACTTCGTCAATAATAAAGGGGCCCTCCCATCTTGGTTTGAGCTTGTCTTTTTTCTTCTCCGGGAGGCGTAATACGAGTTTGTCAACATTGTATATCTTAGCCCGCACTTCTCTGCTTTAATATTGGATGGCCCGCTCTTGATAAAATGCGGAATGAGCCTGCACAATATCGCGTTCCTCTTCAAGACCGCCTAGGTCATCCCGTTGATCGAGCACGGCATCTCTCTCTTCGTACATGCGCACTCGAGGTGAGTCATGAATAATATTGCAGGGCAAGACAAACTCCGCGCCGTACACCATGAAAAAGGGTGTGTATGCGGTTGTCTGGTTAGGTGTAGTTCGTAGCACCCAGAGTACGGATTCGAGCTCCTCCACCCAGTGTTTATCTGACTTCTGAAGGAAGCGCAACAGTCGGGGTTTAATGCCACTCATTATTAAGCCATTGGCTCTTTCTACCTAACCGTTTGTCTGGTACACAGAGGCGTAATAAAGTTTAATGCCTAACTTAGCACACCAATTTTCACATGTCAATTGTGAAGTTGGAGCCATTATCTGTGATAATACTATGCGGGACACCATAACGGTGTACTACGCTAGATATAAAATCTATCACTGGCCCTGCCTCAGCTGTTCGTACTGGCTTGGCTTCTATCCATTTAGTGAATTTATCCACCATGACAAGTAAAAATTTCTTTTTATGGCTTCCCCCTTAAAGAGGTCCAACCATATCCAGCCCCCAGACCGCAAAGGGCTAGGTAAAGGGGATGGTTCTGAGAGCTGTGGGAGGCATATGACTTTGGTTTGCGAAAAGCTGGCATCCAACACAATGTTGGACTAAGGTCTGTGCGTCTACACACGCAGTTGGCCAAAAGAAACCAGTTCAAAAGGCTTTGCTTACAAGAGCTCGAGCCGCGGCATGATGGCCGCCCATGCCAACATGTATTTCGGCTAGAAGTTGCCGCCCCTCCTCTTCAGAGATGCACCGTTGGAGAATACGAGTAGTGCTTTTGTTGTATAGTTCACCCTCGTGAACCTTATAGGCTTTAGAACGTTAGATTATGCGTCGGGCCTCATTTTGGTCATCAGGGAGATCTTGCCTATTAAGGTAGGCTAAGAAAGGCTCGGCCAGGGGGCTATAACAGCCATGATCTCGTGGGCCGACGATGTGATTTCCATGTCACAGTCCCTGATGACATCTGTATTGAGTTCGGCAGGGGGCATGTTCGGGTCCGGATTAGCGTCATTCCTCTCGTCCTGCCATGTTCCTGATGGCTTGAACTGTTGGGGAACGTTGCATGGGAAACAAAAATTTTCCTACCGTTCACCAAGATCAATCTAGTAGATGCAACTACGAGGGGAGAGTGTGATCTACGTACCCTTGTAGATCGCTAAGCGGAAGCGTTATGAACGCGGATGATGGAGTCGTACTCGTCGCGATTCAGATCGCCGAAGACCTAGCACCGAAGCAACGGTGCCTCCGCGTTCTTCACACGTACGGCTCGGGGACGTCTCCTCCTTCTTGATCCAGCAAGGGGTGGAGGAGAGGTTGATGGAGAACCGGCAGCACGACGGCGTGGTGGTGATGGTGGAGAAGAACTCCAGCAGGGCTTCGCCTAAGCTCCGCGGGAGAAGAAGATATGACGGGAGAGGGAGGGCAGCACCGAGGCACAAACTGTGTTGGCTGCCCTCCCTTTGCCCCACTATATATAGGGGGGGTGGAGAGGTGAGGGCGCCCTAGGGTTTCCCCCTAGGGGCCGGCGACCAGGGCAAGGGGAGGGGGCGGCGGCCAGGGCAGGGGGGGGCGGCCAGGCCCTAGGGTTTCCCCCCCTAGGTGCCTTGCCCCCCAAGGCCAAGGGGTGCGGCCAGCCCTAGGGGGTCCCACCCCCTTAGCCGCATGGGGAGAGGGCCCAGGGGGGGCGCACAGCCCCCTGAGGGCTGTGGTGTCCCCCCTTGTGGCCCAATAGGCCCAGAACAACTTCCGGACCCCCCGAAATCCCTTCCGGTATTCCGCCGATTTCCCGATGCTCCCCGGAACACTTCCGGTACTCCGAAACCTTTCATCCTATATATCAATCTTCGTCTCCGGACCATTCCGGAGACCCTCGTCATGTCCGGGATCTCATCCGGGACTCCGAACAACCTTCGGTAACCATGCACTCTTCTCACTAACAACCCTAGCGTCACCGAACGTTAAGTGTGTAGACCCTGCGGGTTCGGAAACCATGTAGACATGACCGAGACACTCCCAGGTCAATAACCAATAGAGGGATCTGGATACCCATATTGGCTCCTACATGTTTCTCGATGATCTCATCGGATGAACCACGATGTCAAGGATTCAGGCAATCCCGTATACAGTTCCCTTTGTCTCGTCGGTATGTTACTTGCCCGAGATTCGATCGTCGGTATCTCTATACCTAGTTCAATCTCGTTACCGGCAAGTCTCTTTACTCGTTACCGTAATACATAATCCCGTGACCAACTACTTAGTCACTTTGAGCTCATTGAGATGACGTATTACCGAGTGGGCCCGGAGATACCTCTCCGTCACACGGAGTGACAAATCCCAGTCTTGATCCATGTCAACTCAACAGACACCCTCGGAGATACCTGTAGAGTACCTTTATAGTCACCCAGTTACATTGTGACGTTTGGTACACACAAAGCACTCCTACGGTGTCAGTGAGTTACATGATCTCATGGTCATAGGAACTTATACTTGACATGCAGAAAACTATAGCGATAACTGACACGATCAAAAGCTATGTTTAACGTTTGGGTCTCGTCCATCACATCATTCTCCTAATGATGTGATCCCGTTATCAAATGACAACTCATGTCTATGACCTGGAAACCGCGGTCATCTTTGATCAACGAGCTAGTCCTGTAGAGGCTCACTAGGGACACAAAGTCTGTCTATTCATCCACACGTGTATTTGAGTTTCCAATCAATACAGTTATAGCATGGATAATAAACGATTATCATGAACAAGGAAATATAATAATAACTCTTTTATTATTGCCTCTAGGGCATATTTCCAACAGTCTCCCACTTGCACTAGAGTCAATAATCTAGCATTACAAGGTAATGAATCTAACACCCATAGAGTCTTGGTGTTGATCGTGCTTAGCCCGTGGAAGAGGCTTAGTCAACGGATCTGCAACATTCAAATCCGTGTGTACTTTGCAAATGTTTATGTCCTCCTCCTTGACCGAATCGCGGATGGAACTGAAGCGTCGCTTTATGTGTCTGGTCCTCTTGTGAAACCTTGGTTCCTTGGCTAGAGCAATGGCACCAGTGTTGTCACAGAACAGAGTCATTGGGTTCAGTGCACTAGGCACGACTCCAAGATCTGTCATGAACTCCTTCATCCAGACACCTTCCTTAGCCGCCTCCGAGGCAGCTATATACTCCGCTTCACATGTAGAATCAGCTACCACGCTCTGCTTGGAACTGCACCAGCTTACCGCTCCCCCGTTGAGAATATATACGTATCCGGTTTGTGACTTAGAGTCATCCGGATCAGTGTCAAAGCTTGCATCGACGTAACCCTTTACGACGAGCTCTTGATCACCTCCATAAACGAGAAACATATCCTTAGTCCTTTTCAGGTACTTTAGGATATTCTTGACCGCTGTCCAGTGATCCATACCAGGATTACTCTGAAACCTTCCGGCCATACTTATGGCAAGGCTGACATCTGGTCTTGTGC
The DNA here is from genome assembly GCA_902687465.1 of Secale cereale. Lineage (NCBI taxonomy): Eukaryota > Viridiplantae > Streptophyta > Magnoliopsida > Poales > Poaceae > Secale > Secale cereale. The sequence goes on from LR738710.1 coordinate 250,417,712, forward strand.
ACAGCATTGCATACATGATAGAGCCTATGGCTGAAGCATAGGGGACGACACTCATCTTTTCTCTATCATCCGCAGTCGCTGGGCATTGAGTCTTACTCAACTTCGTACCTTGCAATACCGGCAAGAACCCCTTCTTGGATTGATCCATTTTGAACTTCTTCAAAACTTTATCAAGGTATGTGCTTTGTGAAAGTCCTATCAAGCGTCTTGATCTATCTCTATAGATCTTGATGCCCAATATGAAAGCAGCTTCACCGAGATCTTTCATCGAAAAACTCTTGTTCAAATACCCCTTCACGCTATCCAAAAATTCTATATTGTTTCCAATCAGCAATATGTCATCCACATATAATATTAGAAACGCTATAGAGCTCCCACTCACTTTCTTGTAAATACAAGCTTCATTGTAAACTTGTATAAACCCAAACGCTTTGATCACCTCATCAAAACGAAGATTCCAACTCCGAGACGCTTGCACCAGCCCATAAATGGAACGCTGGAGCTTGCATACTTTGTCAGCATTCTCTGGATCGACAAAACCTTCTGGTTGCATCATATACAACTCTTCCTTAAGAAAACCGTTAAGGAACGCTGTTTTGACATCCATCTGCCAAATTTCATAATCGAAAAATGCAGCTATTGCTAACATGATTCGGACGGATTTAAGCATCGCTACGGGTGAGAAAGTCTCATCGTAGTCAATCCCTTGAACTTGTGAAAAACCCTTTGCCACAAGTCGAGCTTTATACACGGTGACATTACCGTCAGCGTCCGTCTTCCTCTTAAAAATCCATTTATTCTGAATGGCCTTCCGCCCTTCAGGTAATACTTCCAAAGTCCATACTTTGTTTTCATACATGGATCCCATCTCGGATTTCATGGCCTCTAACCATTTGTCGGAATCTGGGCCCACCATCGCTTCTCCATAGCTCGTAGGTTCACCGTTGTCTAACAACATGATCTCCAAGACAGGGTTACCATACCACTCAGGTGCAGTGCGTACCCTTGTCGACCTACGAGGTTCGGTAGTAACTTGATCGGAAGCTTCTTGATCATCATCATTGGCTTCCTCTTCAACCTCTGTAGGCTCCACAAAAACATCTTTCTGTGCTGCGCTACTTTCTGGTTGAAGCAGAGGTTCAATAACCTCATCAAGTTCTACCTTCCTCCCACTCAATTCTTTCGAGAGAAACTCTTTCTCGAGGAAGGACCCGTTCTTAGCGACAAACACTTTGCCCTCGGATCTGAGATAGAAGGTGTACCCAACTGTTTCTTTTGGGTATCCTATGAAGACACATTTGTCCGCTTTGGGTTCGAGCTTTTCTGGCTGAAGCCTTTTGACATAAGCATCGCAACCCCAAACCTTGAGAAAAGACAACTTAGGTTTCTTACCAAACCACAGTTCATACGGTGTTGTCTCAACGGACTTAGATGGAGCCCTATTAAAGTGAATGCAGCTGTCTCTAACGCATATCCCCAAAACGATAGTGGCAAGTCGGCAAGAGACATCATAGAACGTACCATATCTAATAGGGTTCGATTACGACGTTCGGACACACCATTACGCTGTGGTGTTCCAGGTGGTGTCAACTGTGAAACAATTCCACATTTTCTTAAGTGATCACCAAACTCATAACTCAGATATTCTCCCCCTCGATCAGATCGTAGGAACTTGATCTTCTTGTTACGATGATTTTCAACTTCACTCTGAAATTGCTTGAACTTTTCAAAAGTTTCAGACTTATGCTTCATCAAGTAAATATACCCATATCTACTTAAGTCGTCAGTGAAGGTGAGAAAATAACGATATCCACCGCGTGCCGTTACACTCATCGGACCGCACACATCAGTATGTATGATTTCCAACAAGTCACTTGCCCGTTCCATTGTCCCTGAAAACGGGGTCCTTGTCATCTTGCCCATGAGGCACGGCTCGCACGTGTCAAGTGATTCAAAATCAAGAGACTCCAAAAGTCCATCAGCATGGAGCTTCCTCATGCGTTTCACGCCGATATGACCGAGACGGCAGTGCCACAAGAAAGTGGTATTATCATTATCTACTCTACATCTTTTGGCATCAATGTTATGAACATGTGTATCATCACTATCGAGATTCAATAAGAATAAACCCCTAACTTCGGGTGCATGACCATAAAAGATATTACTCATATAAATAGAACAACCATTATTCTCTGACTTAAATGAGTAACCGTCTCGCAATAAACAAGATCCAGATATAATGTTCATGCTTAACGCAGGCACTAAATAACAATTATTCAGGTTCATAACTAATCCCGATGGTAATCGAAGAGCGAGCGTGCCGACGGCGATCACATTAACCTTGGAACCATTTCCCACGCGCATCGTCACTTCGTCCTTCGCCAGCCTCCGTTTATTCCGCAGTTCCTGTTTAGAGTTGCAAATGTGAGCAACCGAACCGGTATCAAATACCCAGGCACTACAACGAGAGTTGGTAAGGTACACATCAATAACATGTATATCATATATACCTTTGTTGTTGTTGGCCCCCTTCTTGTCCGCCAGATACTTGGGGCAGTTCCGCTTCCAGTGGCCATTCCCCTTGCAATAGAAACACTCAGTCTCTGGCTTGGGCCCAGCCTTGGGTTTCTTCACTGGATTAGCAACTGCTTTGCCACCCTTCTTAGAGTTACCCTTCTTGCCCTTGCCATTCTTCTTGAAACTGGTGGTCTTATTGACCATCAACACTTGATACTCCTTCTGGATGTCTGCCTCAGCGACTTTCAGCATCGAAAACAGCTCGGCGATGGTTTTAGTCATCCCTTGCATGTTGTACTGCTGGACGAAGCTCTTGTAGCTTGGAGGGAGTGACTGGAGAATTCTGTCAATGATAGCCTCATCCGGGAACACAAGTCCCAGATCAGCTATGCGGGTATAGTACCCAGACATCTTCAGTAAGTGCTCACTGACAGACGAATTCTCCTCCATCTTGCAAGCGAAGAATTTATCGGTGGTCTCATACCTCTCGATCTTAGCATTCTTCTCAAAGATGAATTTCAACTCCGTGTACATCTCATATGCACCATGACGTTCAAAACGCCTTTGGAGTCCTCCTTCCAAGTCGTACAACATGGCACATTGTACTATCGAATAGTCATCCGAACGCGTCTGCCAGACGTTCATATCGTCTGCAGAGGCTCCAGGAGCGGGGGGTTGACCTAGCGGTGCATTTAGGACATAAACCTTTTGGGCAGCTGTGAGGATGATCCTCAGATTGCGGAGCCAGTCCACAAAGTTGCTCCCATCATCTTTCAGTTTAGCTTTCTCTAGGAACGCATTAAAATTCAGGGGAACTCCTGCGCGAGCCATCTACAACATAAATTTGCAAAGACATTTTTAGACTATTGTTCATGATAAGTGAGTTATTACCTAATCAAATTAATTATAACTCCCACTCAAATTGACATCCCTCCGGTCATTCGAGCGTGACATGATCCAAATTCACCAACCCAAGTCCGATCATCACGTGAGATGAGGTGGTGTCAATGGTGAACATCAACATGCTGATCATATCTACTATATGACTCATGCTTGACCTTTCGGTCCTCCGTGTTCCGAGGCCATGTCTGTACATGCTAGGCTCGTCAAGTCTAACCCGAGTGTTCTGCACGTGCAAAACTGGCTTGCACCCGTTGTATGCGAACGTAGAGTCTATCACACCCGATCATCACGTGGTGCTTCGAAACGACGAACCTTCGCAACGGCGCACACTCGGGGGGAACACAATTTTATCTTGAAATTTTAGTGAAGGATCACCTTATAATGCTACCGTCGTCCTAAGCAAAATAAGATGCATAAAAGGATTAACATCACATGCAAATCATAAGTGACATGATATGGCCATCAACTCGTGCTTTTGATCTCCATCTCCAAAGCACCGGCATGATCTCCATCGTCACCGGCGCCACACCATGATCTCCATCATCATGATCTCCATCATCGTGTCGCCATCGGGGTTGTCGGCGCCCACCATGCTCTTACTACTATTGCTACCGTTTAGCGATAAAGTAAAGCATTACAAAGCGCTTAATGATTGACACGCAGGTCATACAAAAATTAAAGACAACCCTATGGCTCCTGCCGGTTGCCGTATGCATCGACATGCAAGTCGATATTAACTATTACAACATGATCATATCATACATCAAAATATATTTCATCATGTCATTGGCCATATCATATCACATGCATACCCTGCAAAAACAAGTTAGACGTCCTCTAATTTGTTGTTGCATGTTTTACGTGGCTGCTATGGGTATCTAGTAAGAACGCTTCTTACCTACGCAAAACCACAACGGTGATATTCAAGTTGCTATTTAACCTTCTACAAGGACCGCCTTGTTCTATTCCGATTCAACTAAGATAGGAGAGACAGACACCCGCCAGCCATCTTATGCAACAAAAGTCACATGTCTGTCGATGGAACCGGTCTCATGTACGTGGACATGTAAAGTTGGTCCGGGCCGCTTCATCCTATAATACCGCTGAATCAAGAAAGACTAAGGAGGGCAGCAATTTAAACATCAACGCCACAAACTTCTTTGTGTTCTACTCGAGAAAGCATCTACGCAAGATCCTAGCTCATGATGCCACTGTTGGGGAACGTTGCATGGGAAACAAAAATTTTCCTACCGTTCACCAAGATCAATCTAGTAGATGCAACTACGAGGGGAGAGTGTGATCTACGTACCCTTGTAGATCGCTAAGCGGAAGCGTTATGAACGCGGATGATGGAGTCGTACTCGTCGCGATTCAGATCGCCGAAGACCTAGCACCGAAGCAACGGTGCCTCCGCGTTCTTCACACGTACGGCTCGGGGACGTCTCCTCCTTCTTGATCCAGCAAGGGGTGGAGGAGAGGTTGATGGAGAACCGGCAGCACGACGGCGTGGTGGTGATGGTGGAGAAGAACTCCAGCAGGGCTTCGCCTAAGCACCGCGGGAGAAGAAGATATTACGGGAGAGGGAGGGCAGCACCGAGGCACAAACTGTGTTGGCTGCCCTCCCTTTGCCCCACTATATATAGGGGGGTGGAGAGGTGAGGGCGCCCTAGGGTTTCCCCTTAGGGGCCGGCGGCCAGGGCAAGGGGAGGGGGCGGCGGCCAGGGCAGGGGGGGCGGCCAGGCCCTAGGGTTTCCCCCCTAGGTGCCTTGCCCCCCAAGGCCAAGGGGTGCGGCCAGCCCTAGGGGGTCCCACCCCCTTAGCCGCATGAGGAGAGGGCCCAGGGGGGGCGCACAGCCCCCTGAGGGCTGTGGTGTTCCCCCTTGTGGCCCACTAGGCCCAGAACTTCTTCCGGACCCCCCGAAAACCTTTCCGGTACTCCGCCGATTTCCCGATGCTCCCCGGAACACTTCCGGTACTCCGAAACCTTTCATCCTATATATCAATCTTCGTCTCCGGACCATTCCGGAGACCCTCGTCATGTCCGGGATCTCATCCGGGACTCCGAACAACCTTCGGTAACCATACACATTTCTCACTAACAACCCTAGCGTCACCGAACGTTAAGTGTGTAGACCCTGCGGGTTCGGAAACCATGTAGACATGACCGAGACACTCCCAGGTCAATAACCAATAGCGGGATCTGGATACCCATATTGGTTCCTACATGTTTCTCGATGATCTCATCGGATGAACCACGATGTCAAGGATTCAGGCAATCCCGTATACAGTTCCCTTTGTCTCGTCGGTATGTTACTTGCCCGAGATTCGATCGTCGGTATCTCTATACCTAGTTCAATCTCGTTACCGGCAAGTCTCTTTACTCATTACCGTAATACATAATCCCGTGACCAACTACTTAGTCACTTTGAGCTCATTGAGATGACGTATTACCGAGTGGGCCCGGAGATACCTCTCCGTCACACGGAGTGACAAATCCCAGTCTCGATCCATGTCAACTCAACAGACACCCTCGGAGATACCTGTAGAGTACCTTTATAGTCACCCAGTTACGTTGCGACGTTTGGCACACACAAAGCACTCCTACGGTGTCAGTGAGTTACATGATCTCATGGTCATAGGAACTTATACTTGACATGCAGAAAACTATAGCGATAACTGACACGATCAAAAGCTATGTTAACGTTTGGGTCTCGTCCATCACATCATTCTCCTAATGATGTGATCCCGTTATCAAATGACAACTCATGTCTTATGACCTGGAAACCGCGGTCATCTTTGATTAACGAGCTAGTCCTGTAGAGGCACACTAGGGACACAAAGTCTGTCTATTCATCCACACGTGTATCTGAGTTTCCAATCAATACAGTTATAGCATGGATAATAAACGATTATCATGAACAAGGAAATATAATAATAACTCTTTTATTATTGCCTCTAGGGCATATTTCCAACAGTTCTGTTGGGGAACGTTGCATGGGAAACAAAAATTTTTCCTACCGTTCACCAAGATCAATCTAGTAGATGCAACTACGAGGAAGGAGTGTGATCTACGTACCCTTGTAGATCGCTAAGCGGAAGCGTTATGAACGCGGATGATGGAGTCGTACTCGTCGCGATTCAGATCGCCGAAGACCTAGCACCGAAGCAACGGTGCCTCCGCGTTCTTCACACGTACGGCTCGGGGACGTCTCCTCCTTCTTGATCCAGCAAGGGGTGGAGGAGAGGTTGATGGAGAACCGGCAGCACGACGGCGTGGTGGTGATGGTGGAGAAGAACTCCAGCAGGGCTTCGCCTAAGCACCGCGGGAGAAGAAGATATGACGGGAGAGGGAGGGCAGCACCGAGGCACGAACTGTGTTTGCTGCCCTCCCTTTGCCCCACTATATATAGGGGGGGTGGAGAGGCTAGGGCGCCCTAGGGTTTCCCCCTAGGGGCCGGCGGCCAGGGCAAGGGGAGGGGGGCGGCGGCCAGGGCAGGGGAAGGCGCCCAGGCCCTAGGGTTTCCCCCCTAGGTGCCTTGCCCCCCAAGTCCCAAGGGGTGCGGCCAGCCCTAGGGGGTCCCACCCCCTTAGCCGCATGGGGAGAGGGCCCAGGGGGGGCGCACAGCCCCCTGAGGGCTGTGGTGTCCCCCCTTGTGGCCCAATAGGCCCAGAACACCTTCCGGACCCCCCGAAAACCTTCCCGGTACTCCGCCGATTTCCCGATGCTCCCCGGAACACTTCCGGTACTCCGAAACCTTTCATCCTATATATCAATCTTCGTCTCCGGACCATTCCGGAGACCCTCGTCATGTCCGGGATCTCATCCGGGACTCCGAACAACCTTCGGTAACCATGCACTCTTCTCACTAACAACCCTAGCGTCACCGAACGTTAAGTGTGTAGACCCTGCGGGTTCGGAAACCATGTAGACATGACCGAGACACTCTCAGGTCAATAACCAATAGCGGGATCTGGATACCCATATTGGTTCCTACATGTTTCTCGATGATCTCATCGGATGAACCACGATGTCAAGGATTCAGGCAATCCCGTATACAGTTCCCTTTGTCTCGTCGGTATGTTACTTGCCCGAGATTCGATCGTCGGTATCTCTATACCTAGTTCAATCTCGTTATCGGCAAGTCTCTTTACTCGTTACCATAATACATAATCCCGTGACCAACTACTTAGTCACTTTGAGCTCATTGAGATGACGTATTACCGAGTGGGCCCGGAGATACCTCTCCGTCATACGGAGTGACAAATCCCAGTCTCGATCCATGTCAACTCAACAGACACCCTCGGAGATACCTGTAGAGTACCTTTATAGTCACCCAGTTACGTTGCGACGTTTGGCACACACAAAGCACTCCTACGGTGTCAGTGAGTTACATGATCTCATGGTCATAGGAACTTATACTTGACATGCAGAAAACTATAGCGATAACTGACACGATCAAAAGCTATGTTAACGTTTGGGTCTCGTCCATCACATCATTCTCCTAATGATGTGATCCCGTTATCAAATGACAACTCATGTCTATGACCTGGAAACCGCGGTCATCTTTGATCAACGAGCTAGTCCTGTAGAGGCTCACTAGGGACACAAAGTCTGTCTATTCATCCACACGTGTATTTGAGTTTCCAATCAATACAGTTATAGCATGGATAATAAACGATTATCATGAACAAGGAAATATAATAATAACTCTTTTATTATTGCCTCTAGGGCATATTTCCAACATGAACAACGTTTCCACAAAAGTGTTAGGTGGGACTGGGTCGCGTTTGGCGCCCATGCGAGAAAGTATATCCGCTGCCTGGTTACTGTCCCGGGCCACATGGTGAAATTCTAGCCCCTCGAGTCGAGCCGATATTTTTAATATGGCGTTTCGATAAGCCGCCATTTTTGACTCGCATCAAACTCTCTTTTTACCTGAGATATGGCGAGGTTTGAGTCTCCGCGCACCTCGAGGCACCGTATACCCATGGATACGGCCATGCGGAGACCATGCAGTAGTGCCTCGTATTCAGCCGCATTGTTTGAGTCCGTGCACATGATCTGCAACACGTAGCGGACTGTATCTCCTGTTGGGGATGTTAAGATGATGCCGGCCCCCAATCCGGCTAGCTTTTCAGAACCGTCAAAATACATTGTCCAGTGGGAGTATGATCCGTACTCTTTAGGGAGATCGGCTTCAGTCCATTCCGTGACAAAGTCGGCCAACACCTGGGACTTAATAGTCCGACGTGATTTGTACGTTATTTCGAATGGTAAGATCTCGACAGCGCATTTGGCTATGTGTCCAGTGGCGTATTTATTGTTTATGATACCGTTAAGTGGTACTTCGGATGCCACTGTGATCGAACACTCTTGAAAATAGTGTCGAAGCTTCCGAGATGCCATGAATACCGCATAGGCAATTTTCTGGTAGTGGGGGTATCGGGACTTGCATGGTGTGAGAACCTCGGATACATAGTAGACGGGTTTTTGAAATGGGAATTCATGTCCCTCTTCATCTCGTTCGACGACGAGCACCACACTCACTACCTGATGAGTGGCGGAGATATAAAGCAGCATTGGCTCGCCAATGTCTGGAGCGGATAGGATTGGGTTACCTGCTCATAAGGTTTTTATTTCCTCTAGTCCGGCCATGGACGCATCAGTCCATTCAAAGTTGTCTGTGTGCGGCAGTAGTCTATAAAGTGGTGGTGCTTTCTCCCCTAATCTGGAGATAAAGCGGCTCAAGGCTGCTACGCAACCTGCCAGCTTTTGCACTTGTTTGAGATTGGTTGGCGTAGTTAGCTGTGATAGGGCCTGGATTTTAGCTGGGTTCGCTTCGATTCGTCTATGGGATACGATGAACCCTAATAGCTTTCCAGCCGGAACGCCGAAGACACATTTTTCCGGATTGAGCCGTATGTCATATGTTCGTAAATTATCGAACATATGGCGGAGATCATCCACCAAGGTTTCGACGTGTTTGGTCTTGATGACTACATCGTCGACATATGCCTCCACTATCTTGCCAATTTGTTTTTCTAAGCACGTTTGAATCATACGTTGATATGTGGCACCAGAGTTTTTGAGTCCAAATTGCATAGTGTTAAAGCAAAAGGGGTCGTACGGAGTGATGAATGCCGTAGCGGCCTGATTGAATTCCTTCATTTTTGATGGTATCCGGTGTAGGCGTCGAGGAAACACAACGAGTCATGTCCTGCGGTTGCATCGATAATTCGATCAATGCGGGGCAGTGGAAAGGGATCCTTAGGGCAGGCCTTGTTTAGGTCCGTGAAGTTGACACAAAGGCGTCATGATTTTTCCTTCTTTGGCACCATGACCAGGTTAGCGAGCCAGTCCGGGTGTTTGATTTCCCTTATGAATCCAGCTTCCAATAGCTTGGCTAGCTCTTCCCCCGTAGCTTGTTTGGGTTTAGAATATTGTCGTAATGACTGCTTGACTAGCTTGAACCCTTTGATAATTTTGAGGCTATGTTCGGCCAGCCTGCATGGGATTCCTGGCATATCTGAAGGGTTCCAAGCGAATATGTCCCAATTTTCGCGAAGGAAGGCGCATAAAGCGTTGTCTACCGACGGATCCAGCCATGCCCCAATAGATGCCGTTTTATTAGGGTCCGTTGGGTGCACTTGGAATTTCACAATTTCATCTGCTGGCTTAAAGGAGGTAGATTTCGATCGTTTGTCAAGGACTACGTCATCCTTATCCACCATAGATCATAAGGTAGTTAATTCTTCCGCCGCGAGGGCCTTAGATAATGCCTCTAGGGCTAAAGATGCGGTTTTGTTCTCGGCGCGGAGTGCTCTATCAGGATCACTTGCAACTATGATTATTCCATTGGACCCTAGCATCTTAAGCTTCATGTACCCGTAATGGGGTATAGCTTGAAAGCGTGAGAAAGCGTCCCACCCTAAAAGGGCGTGGTATTCGCTGTTGAAGGGGACAATATGGAAGAGCAGTTCCTCCGACCTGTAGTTCTCGGCTGTACCGAATACCGAATACCACATCAAACTTCATGCTTCCCGAACACAGGGCTTCCCGGCTGGGGATGATTCCTCGAAAGGTTGTATTACTTTGTTCAATGCTGGATTTGTCAACCTGCATTTTTGCAAGCGTGTCCTTGTATATGAGGTTGAGTCCGCTGCCTCCGTCCATGAGTACTTTAGTGAGGCGGAAGCCATCTACTATGGGGTTCAGTATGAGAGCGGCTGTGGCTCGGACCGGCCGGACTCGCGGTTCGTCTTTGGCAGAAAAGGTGATTGCCGTGTCGTTCCATGGGCTTGCAATGTTGGTTTGATTGACCTCTGCAATTTCGTGTTCTCTCTCTTGTGCCAGTTATTTGAGGATAACGTCTCGAAGACGGTAAAGACACCGAGGCCTTTCTCCCCTGGCGTTGCGGTGGTGAGGATGAATTCACCGCTCTTTGCTACCTGCCGGAGTACCCAACATGCTTTAAGGCAGTGGGTAGGGGTATGGTCTGGGGCGACATGTATCTGGCAAGGTTTATCCAACAGTTCGCCTAGAACGATCATGTGCCTTGTGAAAGGTCTATTTTTCTTGCCGTTGTGTGTATTATCGGACGCCCTAGCAGGGTATGTTCGTTTCGCCTTATCGGCGTATAGTGCAAAAACAGACTGTTCTAGAGGTGTACTCTGGGCTTTCCAAGTGTTTCCATAGCACAGTAATTTCGTGCCAAGTGCGACAGTTCTGCAAAGCTCCGTATTCGACGGCGGTTGGTGGCGTTCAAGACTCCCTCGTACAATCACGGTGAAATATGGGCATCGTTTCGTTGTCGCATCAGTCCTTAATCTTGCTTTTAACAAGTAGGAATCTGGCCTAGAAGTGATGAACTGTTTCTTGTGGCCGCTACCGTATATACGTGAGGTCATATATGTCCGATAGTCCAGATTTACTTGGAGAGTGTGTACTGTGGTGGGTGGGTGTGGATAAATTTAAGTCCCAACCCAACGTAGCGTCCGGGGTTTATACAACCTCCGGTGTGGACGATCTGGTTCCAGCAGGGTCTGAATATTCCGCGGGCCCAACGTCTGTCCCAGAGCTCGAAGGGCACTGATGTCTACACATGCTTCTATTCTTGTAGACTATGTTGGGCCTCCAAGCGCAGAGGTTTGTAGGACTGCAGCAATTTCCCTCAAGTGGATGACCTAAGGTTTATCGAACTCAGGGAAGTAGAGGTCGAAGATGGTCTCTCTCAAGCAACCCTGCAACTAAGATACAAGAAGTCTCTTGTGTCCCCAACACACCTAATACAACTAGGAGTTGTATAGGTGCACTAGTTCGGCGAAGAGATGGTAAAATATGGATGATAGGAGTGGCAAAGCAAAGTAATATAAATCTGTAATAAAAAGTGCAACAAGCAAACAAGTGGTAAACGTGAGCACAAATGGTATTGCAATGGTGGAAACAAGGCCTAGGCTTCATACTTTGACTAGTGGCAACTCCCAACAACATTAACATAATCGAATCACATGATATTTCCCATAATGGAGACGCACTCGGAGGTCATTCCTTTGTGGTCAAGAGAGGACGAGAATTATGTAGGGCTACAAAAGCACACCTCTAAGTTCGTAGTTCTCTATCTATGGATTTCCCAATGTCACCGCGGCCATCCAAAGAGAGTACCACAATCACCACAACATATCTCAAGGATAGTCAAAGACAAGCACCAAGAGACTCTCAATCTTCAATCAACACACAAAAGAGGAAATCACCCATGAAAATATTCTTCTAATCCATGTCCAATAGACCGCTGTCACCTTGTCTCGGGGGTTATACTAGATAAAGACAAGTGAGTACATCAATCCAATACATAGAGGAAGGGGAAATATCATGGGATCACCCTAGATTAACATAGCCTATGATCACAACGAAGATCACATCATGGAAGAGAGAATTGACTACATAGCTACTGGTAGAAACCTCAGCCCCGAGGGGGACCTACTCCCGCATCATGGAGGGAGGAAGCAACGTCGATGGAGACGAATCTGGGGCACTTCCCCGTCCCGGCAGGATGCCGGCACAGGAATTCTGGTCACCCGAAACTTGGTGGCGATGGCGGCGGAGATCGGAATAGCTTCTGGAGAAAAGGGTTCCGTCCTCGAGGGTTTCGGGATGCGAGGAGTATATATGCCAAAGGGGGTTACCAGAAGCGGAGAGGGGGGCCCAGGCGCCCCCCTAGGGTGGCCAGGGGTGGGGCCGCCTGGGCTGCCCCTGGCTCCCCTCTGGCCCCACTTTGGTTTTTCTTGAAGCTCCCGTTACGCTGATTTTTCCTGTATTTTTCCCGGAATTTTTAGAGCATTTTTAATATGGGGGAAACCTGAAATAGAAAAACAGTAGAAAACATGAACTCGCACTGTGGTGCACTGAGTTAATAGGTTAGTCCAAATATGATCAAAAGTGTATGGAAGTGCATAAATATCATAGCAATATCACACAAAAGAGGCATGGAGCAAGCAGAAATTATAGATACGTTTTGGACGTATCAACATCCCCAAGCTTAATTCCTGCTCGTCCTCGAGTAGGTAAATGATAACAAGCATAATTTCTGTGGTGACATGCTACCAACCATATAAGAACTTTTTAAGTAAAGCGATCAAGGCATGTAATTCAATTCAAGTCATAACAAGCAAGAGTCTATATTAGCATTGTAACAAGCAACATAAGAACATAAAGGTGCAAGAGCTCTCGCTATCCGTGACTCGAATGTCTCCAAATGGTGTTTGCGTGCAAGAAAGGGGATAGGGATATATGAGAGAGTAAAACATAGTTTTTGTATTGTTGAGAACTTAATCTACTAAAGTTTCACACTTGGTCTTCTTTGGAATCTTATCTTGACTCATCCCCAGACCGTCAGCCAGGTACAAGTCAAAATGATCCACTCCCTTTCGATATTTTGAGCACTCATGCAATGGATGAGCGTAAGCAAGAAAGTTGACACTTAGGATGGCAAAGAGAGAAAAATGATAGAGGGGGAAGACAAAAAAGGTGTGAAAGGCTCACATCAATGAGGACATTCATCGGCGAGAGAAAGCCAAATGATAGATATGATGTGAGGAGTAGGGATTGCCATGCAACGGATGCACATATGAGTTAAGGTAAGCTCTCTAATGGAACTAGTGGGGGTGCATCCAACTTTCTTGCTCAAGAAGACCTAGAGCTCTTTTGAGGAGGCTCATCATTGGAATATACAAGCCAAGTTCTATAGTGTGAAGGTCCCCACATAGCTATATGCATGAATGATAATCTCTATGGAGTACAAGGTATAAGATGGAGTACGAGTGTGGATCTCTCAAAAAGAATAGTAGTGTGCCCCCTTCTCTCTTTTTATTTCTTTTTCTTTCTTTTTTCTATATTTTTATTTTATTTTTTTTGCGGCCTCAATGGCTCTTTCTATTTAACTCTCATTTGTCCTCTTTGGGATCTTTTGATTTTGTCCTCTTTGGGATCTTTTCCTCACTTTAGGGGCAACACTCTATTTATTACAAGAAGTATAGAAGATCTTTCACACTTTACAAAAGTACTCAACATAAAGAAAATGAAACTATCATGATGTATGCAAATGTATGCCTCTGCCGGTGTAGCAGGATATGCAATGATACTAGCGCGTCATGTAGCAATGATTAGGGCAAGGCCCAACTAGCATGCGGCTCATCGATCAAGCAAAAAGCATGTATGACATGAAGATCAAGTCATGAGAAGATGGATGTTGCATGGCAATGTATCTCGGAAAGGCTATGGAAATGCCTTAATAGGTAGGTATGGTGGCTGTTTTGAGGAAGGATATAATGAGGCTTATGATGACAGAGCGTATCGTGCCAAGGATTTGGATGCACCGGCGAAGTATGCGCCAACTCTCGAGGTGAGAAAGGGCAATGCACGGTACCGAAGAGGCTAGAAAAATATGGCTAGGTGGAAGTGTCGACTTTCGAATACTCACATTAGTCCGAAGAACTCATGCACTTATTATTGATAAATCTTAATCTAATTATGAGGTTCACAAAGAGACAAGTACCCCGAGGAGGAGTGTATGGGGGTTTGGTTATCCTTGCGCATCCTCGACTCATGGTACGTGAGTGTACTCTAATATTCGATCCCTCCAAAGATTAGTGATCCATTTAGTAGCTAAAGTTCTCAACTATTTGTAGGTTTTCGAAAATAAACACGGATTGCCCAAAATACGACATCTATCACTAATAGGCTAAAGCTCTTGACACCAAAAGTTCAGACATTACTCATGGCAATACCTCAAAACTATTGCAAGTTACTACTAAAATTAAATAGCAACCTCAATTACCTACTTTAAGTTAAGACACACAACTCAGTGCAACAGGCAAACTCTCTTAACAAGATAAACATGAAAACTCAAGAGAGTCCAGCAACCAACTAAACAAAAGCTCTTTAAAAAGAAAAGCATGAAAACTAAGAGCTAAACATGACAGTAGCTATGGAAAGACAAAGAACACACACAACAAAGATAAGCATGAAAATCCTATGTTGTGTTCTAGGTTGAAGTGGAGCGTGTTTCTCTCCCACACAAAGAAAGCTGGGTTCTAACTTGTTATGAACAACAAGCAAAGCTAAAGAAAACTAAAAAGGAAACTAAGAGCAAGACGCTCCAAGCATAGCACATAACGCATGAAGTGATTAAAATATAGTGGAACGAAAAACGAACTGATAATTGTTGATGGAGAAGGGGATGCATGGGGGCATCCCCAAGCTTAGACGCTTGAGTCTTCTTGAATATTTCTTGGGGGTGCACGGGGGCATCCCCAAGCTTGAGCGTTTGACCCTCCTGAATCTTCTTTTATCATCTTTCCTCGCACACTTGAAAACTCCCTTCATACATAACTCATCATAATCTGATTAGCGAGGTTAGGACCCACAATAAAATAACTTTTCCCTACTGGAAATAAAGATAATCTTGAAGAGCTACTTTTTCTCAAGATTGCCAAAAGGTTTTTGCAAAGAAAAAGCAAGCTCAAGGTTTGCAAAACGAAGAAAAGGCAAAACAGGACAGAATCTGTGAAAAACAGACCAACAGGTAGTAAATAATTTTTTCGGGGCACTTCTGCAACTCAAATCAAAAAACTCAGAACAGACGCACGAAAGACAATTGTATAGAGCACTATGTCAAAAAAATTCATATCAAAAAGATGATCTGGTGATTTTATTCGAATTTTTCTGTCCAAGGACAGAATATGTTTTCTGGACAGCACGTCACAACTTTTGAACTTTCTTGCAATCGGAGGCTAAACTTGGCACACAGCTGAAAAGAAAAGATACAATGATGATGCTACTGTAGTAACAAACATCAAGACCACTAAAAACTGAAAGAACAAACTGAAAGCAAAGATAACAAGGGTTGTCTCCCTAGAGCTCTTTCTTTATAGCCATAAAGATAGGCTTAAGACTTTAATGATGCTCTCGTAGGAATAAGAGTTGAAGAACAAAAGAGAGCATCAAGAAGCAAATACCAAACACATTTAAGCCTAACATGCTTCCTATGCATAGGAATATTGTAATAGAGTAATTCATTGAAGCACAAAGCAATAAGCATAGGAAGACAAAACAAGTGTAGCTTCAAAACCTTCAACATAAAGAGAGGGAACTTGATATTATTGAAATACCAGAATT
This sequence comes from Secale cereale, assembly GCA_902687465.1. Taxonomy (NCBI): domain Eukaryota; kingdom Viridiplantae; phylum Streptophyta; class Magnoliopsida; order Poales; family Poaceae; genus Secale; species Secale cereale. Next base: position 250,433,805 of record LR738710.1, read on the forward strand.
TTTGGCATCTACCCTCTGACATTTATCGGCCGATAAGCGATAAATCGGCCGATTTATCGGCATATCGGAAGATATCTTGAACAGTGGTGTGGAGTAATAGTAGTAGATGCAGGCATTATCGGTCTACTTGTCTCGGACGTGATGCCTATATACAATGATCATGCCTAGATAGTCTCATAATTATTCGGTTTTCTATCAATTGCTCGACAGTAATATGTTTACCCGCCGTAGAATATTGCTATCATGAGAGAAGCCACTAGAAAAAACTATGGCCCCGGGTCTATTCTCAACATATCAATCTACATCTACTTTACTTTTATCGCTTTTTATTTGCTGTTTTTATAAACTAAAAATACCAAAAATATAAACTATCATCTGTATCAGATCTCACTTCCGTAAGTGACCGTAAAGGGATTGACAACCCCTTATCGTGTTGGCTGCGAAGTTCTTATTTGCTTGTGTAGGTGCGAGGGATTCACGCGTGGTCTCCTACTGGATTGATACCTTGGTTCTCAAAAACTGAGGGAAATACTTATGCTATTGTGTTGCATCTCCCTTTCCTCTTCGAGGAAATACAACGCAAGCTCGAGAAGTAGAAAGATTGATAAACCTTAGGTCATCCACTTGAGGGAAATTTGCTACTGTCCTACAAACCTCTGCACTTGGAGGCCCAACAACGTCTACAAGAAGAAGGTTGCGTAGTAGACATCAGTCATGTAGTCGATGTTCACATGACACCACTGAGGGAATCACAATATACATATCATCGGAATATCGAACACATATCAAGTTCACATGATTACTTGCAATATGATTTCTCCTGTGACCTCAAGAACTAAAGTAACTACTCGCAAGTGATAAACATGCTCAAGATCAAAGGGGCATTAAATAGCATAATGGATCTAAACATATAATCTTCCACCAAATAAACCATATAGTAATCAACTACAAGATGCTACTAGTCACCCACAGGTACCAATTTGAGGTTCCGTACAAAGATTGAACACAGGAGATGAACTAGGGTTTGAGAGGAGATGGTTCTATTGAAGATGTTGATGAAGATTGGCCTCCCAATGATGAGAGGGTTGTTTGTGATGACGATAGCCTCGATTTCCCCCTCCGGGAGGGAAGTTCCCCTAGCGAAATCGCTCCGTCGGAGGGCAAGAGTGCTCCTGCCCAAGTGCCACCTCAAGACGGCGTCGCTCTGTCCTAGAAGTCATCTCATTAATTATTTTAGGTCAAAATGACTTATATACCAGAAGATGGGCGTCGGAGGTGGGCCGTGGAGGGCACAACCCATCAGGGCGTGCCTGGGGGCCCTAGCGCGCCCAGGTGTGTTGTGCCACCTGGTGCCCCCCCGTCTCGTACTTATTTGCTCCAATATTTCTTCAATATTCCTTAAAAGTCCTCAGTGAAGTTTTAGCTTATTTGGAGTTGTGCAGAATAGGTGGCCTGACGTTGCTTTTTCAGGTCCAGAATTCCAGCTGCCGGTATCCCCCCTCCTTGTGTAAACCTTGCATTTTATGAGAGAAAAGACATTAGAATTACTCAATAAAGCATTATTGTGCATAAAAATATTATAAATAACAGTAGGAAAACATGATACAAAATGGACTTATCACGTACCCCGACAACCGATGTTGCCGGGGAGACCGACGCCCTTCAGCGGCAAACATCACCGGGTAATTTGCTTGCTCTAGTTTTCTCTGGCTTGAACTTCTTCGCGTTTAAGTTTTTGGCTCAGTAACTTAATGTGTCTCCTCGTCGTTTCTTATTGATTCCGTCTGCAGCTCCATCACACGAGGAGCCTGAATTGTTGGAAGAAGTGGCCATCATTGGCAAGGATGTTGCCGAAGAGGCCGCTAAGATTGCTGCCGCACAGGACCCAGAACACACTGCCGGGGACATCCAGGAAGCTTCAAAAGAAACAGAGCAGACCCCCGGCAGTGCGTCAAGGTCGGAGGTAGTGGTTGAGGAGAAAGTTCCCCTCCAAACCATGGCCCCTCTTCCCCTTTTTGGCACACTGGCCGCAACCTCATAGCCGTCTTCAAGCAAGATGGCGCTGGTTCTTGCTCGCTCTGGGACAACCATCCCAAGCTCACCCGCGACAATGGGTACCGATTTTGGTGAAGAGATCAGGCGCATCTTGGCGATGCTGTCCCAGAGGGCCGAGGAGACCGACGATTCTGTTGACGCAGTCATGGACTTGTCCTTCTTGGAGTCTGTGGTCGCGGGCATTCAGGATACATAGAGCAGTCATAGTCTGAAGTGGCAGGCGATCAATGAGCAGTGTGATCCTGTTGGCCTCACAGATCAGAAGCCGAGGGACAAGGGCAACTAGTTGCACGAGTGGCACAACAAGCAGTTCCCATCTCTTCAGCGCCAAAGGGAAGTGATATCCATGGCCAGGGAGGATGTTGTTGCCCGGGAGGTCCGTCTGGCGGAGCGCGAGGCGCTTCTAGAAACCAAGGACAAGGAAGTCTCTGCCCGGGAAGGGAATCTCGAAGCCACCCTCCGCGGCAATGATTAGGAACTGGAGGCCCTTGTCCAACAGCGTACCAAATATCCGGAGGACAAACACAGAGCGACTCTTAACACGCTCACTATTGACTCTTCTACTCAAAAGAAGAAGGTCGTCGATGAGTTGGCCGCAGCAACCGCCGCCAAGACTGACTTAGGGCCAGTTCTTTTGGCGGCTTCTAGAATAAGCTGAAATAAGCTGCCCCCTACCCAACTTATTCTAGAAGCCCAACCAAATTTTTTTTAGAAGCCTAGTAGTTAAGACTTAATTAATAGGCTTCTAAAATGAAAATTTTGGTTGGGCTTTTAGAATAAGTTGGGTAGGGGGCAGCTTATTCTGGAAGCCAAAAAAGCCAGGAAAAGAATTGGCCCTTAGACCAACACGTGGCTAAATTGACAACGAATCTTGCCGAGAGCGGCGAGGAAATCGTGGCCCTCGAGGAAGAAGCACAGAAAGCAGAAATCCTTCTGAGTGAGGTGCGATCACAACTTTCTGCCAAGAGCCAAGACCTCGTTGCCGCGTACGACAGTATTTCTGGCATGAAGGCTAGGCTTGACACTTTGGAGAAGTACATCGAAGCTGTCGAGGCTTATAAAAAGTTGATGCTTACAGATCTGAACAATGCCAAGACTCTTCAGCGGGCTGCAGAAGAGAAGCTTGAGAAACAAGTCCAGCAACGTGATCTCTGGGTCAAGAGCCTGGTCGAGATTGCAGAGCGCCTTACTGCCCAGATTGCCAACATGAAGATGAAGAGCTGGGCCTTCCCCGTTGGCAAACATGTAGTCCTAAGTGCGAAGCTCACACTTTTCTTCGAGGGCTTGATCGAGGGACTTAAGACTTATGAGGATGACATGGACATTTGCTTCGCCAACGAGTCCCGAAAGCTCGCCCGTGACGCCCTCTTCCTGGTCTTGAGCAACCTTGCATTCCGTCACCCCGGCCTCGACCTCTCCAACGGCTTCGGGAGGCTGCCACCGTGTCATCCGGTCGTCTACTGCGTGGGCGGTGAGGTTTGGGAACCTGGGCGGCAGCCCATGAGATTCTAGGTGGCGGCGAGTGTCTGCGGTCACAGCGGTCAGATCTAGTGTCGGGCAGCCGCAACTTCGGTGTCGTCCATGACAGACGTGGCGTGGTTGCCTGATTTAGATCTGGACGGCTTGGTGGTAGTGATCCAGATTCGGATCTATCGAGTGGGGCGATTGCAGATTGTGTTGCAGTGACCTCCTGTGGCTCCACGATGGCGGTATTCACCGAGGGACATTTCGGGAGGGTTCATCTCTCCAGGTTCAATGATTGGCTTCAGCAATGATATGCAAAACTATGGACGACGGCTTGACATAGAGGAATGGTTGTGCAGTGACGACGGTCGCATCGCATGTAGGTGTTGGCATTGCAGAAAAGCGGCGGCAACAACACTTGAGTGAGTTCGATGGTTATGTTACTCGAGCACCCTATCGCAAGCTCCGGAGTGAAAGTCTAGATCTGATCCAAACTGGTTATACCTCGCAGTGTCGATGTTCTTTTATGTCGTTACCTTATTGAAACATCTGGAGCTGGTTATACAGAAGCAAAAGGTGAGCTAGAATTGAGAATTGTATATTCTCCTGTAACTGGAAACATGAGGTAGGCGCAAAATGCAATCAAAAGTAACCGGAAGCATGACTAGATGACCACATGTGTGAGGTTGGACACTGCACACTCCTCGTTCAAATCTTGTTTTAGTCTGTCAAAGAGCATCCAAAAAGCCAAGGCGAGGAGAAAGTCCCTGCCAATTGCCAAGCTAGAAAGACCCAATGGCCCATGTTCTTTGCAAATTATATAAAACCATATCAGACGGTCAGAGGTGTCCTTGCTTTGTAAACACTGTAACATCAATCTTTAACCCCGGGCTGTTAGTTAATTTACAGTCTACAAGTCAACTGTTCCCCTGACCTTGGCCGCCATGATGTCATCTTCTTTTTTGCTTGATCACGCTTTACGCTGCACGTTCTTAGAGCGAGGGTTAACAAGTAACTTAACCATGACATCCCGGAGGATTTGTTTATCCCCTGTTGATGTATCGAGGTCATGGATTGAATTCAATTGTTTTTTGTAGGTTGCAAGACATGGTCGTGGCATAGTCAGTACCCTAAAAAATGCAGCAGTTGTACCTGGAATCTTACTTGCATTTCTGTTCACTGAGATCAGATGTAACAAGAACAGATTCCCCAGCTCCGCCACATCAGATTAGATCAATCACCAGGAATCGATACACAGATAAAAATCGACAAAAGTGAAGCAAAAAATAACAGGAAAACAGGACGCTGCAGCTGCTCCTAGCAGTATGTACATTCACTACTGTGCAGAGTGAAATGGGGCGATCAAGAACACATCCTGGGGAGTGATCTGGCGGCGCCGGCGTCTCCTCCTCGCCGGGAGGCCTTCATCTTGGTCATCTGCGTCTTCATCCGGCTGCACACCTTCTCCAGCTCCATCACCCGCCAGTGCATGCTGTCCAGGAGCGACTTGAGGTTCTGGTTCTCCAGCGTCAGCTCCAGCCTGCTAGCGTACAGCACCACCTGCCCGTTGCCGTTGCCGTCGGCGTCGTCGTAGCTCTCGCGGTGGGTGGCCGGAGGAGGCGGGGGCGGCACCGGTTTCAGCGGGCCGGAGTGGCGGATGATGCCCTTGAGTACCGTGTGCTGGGACGCCAGCGCCTGCACCGCCGCCCTCGTCGGGAACCCGGAGTTGGTCGCCAGGTGCTTGCAGCACTCCGGCGACAGCTTCTCGTAGTTGATGCCCTTGCAGATCTTCATCTTCTCGTCGTCCGTCAGCCGGCCGTGAACCTGCGGCCATGAATGAACGGGACAGAGCATTCTTTTTCAGCTCGAGCAATTAATGCGATGCACTGTGCGACTCAATTCTGCTTCTGAGTTCTGACATCCCTGAGCTCTGCGGAGAATGTACCTGGAAGTAGACGTCGATGGCGCGGTACAGCGCGTCGTGGCAGTCCCTCGCGGCGGCGGGCAGCGCGGTGGCCAGCTCCACGAACCTGGCCGGCCTCAGCGACGGGTCCGGCGCGACCTCGGCCAGGTACAAGTCCATGAGCTCACCCACCTTCTTCAGCCTCCCCGGCTCGTCGCCGTGGCGCAGGAACGCCTCCAGGAACCTGAGCACCAGGCTCACGTCGTACAGGCTGCTCGTCCCGGACGGCGCCTGGACGAGCAGGTTGTCGAGCGTCGCGTGGTCGAGCTTGCGGCCTATCATGGCCACCAGCATTTCCTGGCAACCTGCGGCCAGCTTGACAGGGGAGGCGATCCTCAGGATGCCGAACAGGCCCTTGCAAGAAACCGAGCTCCGGTCGAGGTCGGCAATGACGGTGATTGCCGCCTCCAGCATCGCCTTCTTGTCCTCGGCGTTGGCGCCGGCGATGCGGCACTTGAGGTAGTAGAAGAGGAACCGGGCGACGATGCCGTGGTCGGCGCCCCTGGCCAGGAGCGCCTTGGCCACGCGCTCCACCATGCCGGGGCTGAGGACGACCAGGTCCTCGAACCACCAGGTGCGGCGCAGGCTGAGGCTGCTGCACTTGGTGTCGCAGGAGAAGCGGAACGCCGAGCTCTCCGGCGAGGAGCTCGTCGGGGTGGCGTCACCTGGGGCAGGGATGGCCATCTGAGCCAGCAGCGCGCCGACGACCTTGTCGAACACCCCGGTGGATTCGGCGAGCGGGAAGAGGCTCTGGCACTGCTTCACGGCGTCCACCACGCAATGCCACGGCCAGTGCGGCATATCCTCCAGCGCCTTATCCGCCACCTTGGCCAAACTCGGGGCGGTGGCCGCCATCTCCATGTACTCTGCCGCGCACCGCACCGCGCAGGCGTTGGCCGCGGTCACCGTCACTCCGCCGCCGCCGCCGTAGCAGAACCTCGCCACGAGCTCGAACGCCTCGGCGCCGCCGGGGAAGCCGCGCAACACTAGTCTGCGACGAGGCGACGCCGCAGCTCCGACCAGCTCCTCCTCGAACAGATTCTTGATCCTGCGGCTGAACGGTGCAAGAGCGTCCTGCCAATCATCCAACAACAAATGAGAACGAGCACGCCATTGTATTAATGAAGCGCACCACGCGTAGATTAGCAGGGGTACTAGTGGAAGAAGAATCCAAGGACAGCGTGCTACTCCTACACTGGAGCAATCCGCACCCACTCAAGATGCCGCGTTAATGCGGGCACCAAAAGAGAGATCAGGTCCTTTCCAGAGAACAAACTAATCTTTTTAATGGCGAGAGAAGCTACCGGCCGTTTTAGCCACCAAACGCCATTAAAGCTCGGGGAGAATAAAGGCGAGGAAGATGAGGTGTAGCTATGAAGCCATTAACGTGAGCACGCAGCAGGGGGGAGGAGGAACGGAATGACGCGAGCGACTAGGCGAGAGCAGAAGCGCCACAAACACGTTCAGGCCCCAGAAAAGACCATGGACAGTTTCGCCATTAGTGGGGAGGAGAAGGACCGGCAATGGCGGGCTGGTGGCTGGCTCATTGAAGGCGATGATAGGGAAAGGGACGCAGTTTCACTGTGCGGCCATTAAAACGCTCTGCAGTTTAATGGCATGGATCCCACGCCCATTGCGCTTGAATGGCACAAGATCGAGACGCCTTCCGGAAGGGAAAAAGACATGGACGGGCTTAAAACTTACAGTTCCATGAGAGTGTGTCAGGCAAATTTACAGCAAGAACATGTGGTTAGGGGACAGCGCGGTGATTTTAGTCCATGGGGTGAATCCTGACCGGATGGATTCACGGCAGAAGGAACAAGAACTAGAAACTCTGAGTTGGGAAGGGAACCAGCAGGAAGTGACAAGAAACACTCGCCCCCCAAGGACCCGAGACCAAGTGCAACTGGAGATGGAGATGGAGACGAAACCAAGCAGCTCGGGAGGTCGGAAAGGAAGCGATGCAAGAGACCAAAAATGGAGAGAAATGTCAGAGGGTAGATGCCAAAAATTCTGGTACGCCCGAATCGCCAAAAATTTGGTTGCTACCTAGTCCTACCTGAGCTGGTTTAGCCAGAGGAAGCAACAAGGGCTAGAATCAAAACAGGCACAATTCCATTCCACCAGGATATGTCAAAGCCTCAGCCCTCAGTCATCATCCCCTAGAGGCCAGGCCTCTGGGAATCGCTACACGCTAGTAGAAACCAGCAGCTACACAACGGTACCTAGGAGAGGAAGGAACAGGAACGAAAAAACAAGAACACGGAGCAAATCGAGACCTTGGAAGAAGAAGACCAAGTAAAGGCGCGCGAAATTGGGGGAGGAGGAGGAGGAAGAAGAAGAGGCGGTCACACACCTTATCAAGGAAGAAGACGGCTTGAGCATCCACATCCACCTCAAGGACAGAGCCCATCCTTTCTGCTGCTATTCCCCAACAGCTTTAAAGCATCAACATGGGAAAGAAGAGATGTAGGAGTAGTAAAAAGGCTGCAATGATGGGGATGGAACCAGCAAGCACAAAGGGGATGGCAGCGGCGGGCACCACCCACACCCACACCGCGCTCGCATAAAAGCCCAAGCCGAAGCTGCCAATGGCAAAATGCCCAAGGGAGGGCAGATGCTCTGGCCTCCTCTGGGAGAGTCCTTATTGATGATGAGTGGTCAATGCCACAAATCTGGAGCAGAAAAGGAGTATGTGTGTGTGTGAGAGAGAGAGAGAGGAGAGGGGCCAAAGGAAGTTGGTGGATGATCTGAGCTCCTGACAGCCCCTGCTAGCATGCAAGTGGAGTTTTCAGAGGAGGTTTGGAGAATATGTAAGGCCGGGTCTTGATTTATCTATCTAGTACTCCCTCCGTTCCACAATGTAGTGCCTATAGATTTTTGTGCAAGTCAAACTTTGTCAACTTTGACCAAGTGTATAGAGAAAACTATCTACATCTACAATACCAAACATGTATATTCTGAAAATATAACTCACGATGTATCTAATGATGTGCATTTGATATTCTAGATGTATATACTTTTCTCTATAAACATGGTCAAAGTTTGTAATGTTTGACTTTTATAAAAATCTATAGGCACTACATTGTGGAACAGAGGGAGTAGTAGTGCATATGTATCCTTGGGGGTGCTACTTTATACTAGCAGAGCAGGTTGAAGACGAAGAGGGGTGGTTTTCTTATAGCAAGTGGGTTGGTGAAGTGTGAAGAGACAGAAATGCAGTGCTTGTGCTAGTACTATCTTGGATTAAGAAGAGAATAGTATCTCAGTTGGGTCATCAGTCTCCATGTGACACTGAGATATCTGATACCCTGATGTGAGCGTTATCTTTGCCATCGTAGGGGTAAACACAAAAATGTCGTTTCTCTTGAAAAGTTGAAATACAGGTGTGCTTTAGGCCCATAAAACAATTTCAGAAATAAAATTAAGGACTCATGTGGGAGTTTTTATAGATGGTGTGCTAAAAAAAGATAGATGGTGGGAAGTTTAGTCCTACTTCATTGAGTGGAGGAGTGTCGAGATCTCTTTACAAGGGACTCTCCTCTACTCTCTTTTTTCTTCGAAATGATAGAATTTAGTTGTTCAGTTAATTAGGGGAACCGAGCGAAAATCAGATTCCTTCGTTAATTATGAAGAACCGGGTGAAAACCATCACGGTTGTTGAGCGACACACATAAGAAATCTCACACGCACCACTCCGAAAAGGGCCTCGTCGCGACAACATGCATGCGTCATCGTCATCACTCCTCCCCAAGAGGCGTCACCACCATCCCTAAGCTCCGAGCAAACGACTCCAAGTTCACCGTAGGCAATCGTCGACACAACCCACACCATCGCGGACGCGTGGAGTTGACGGAAGATCCACGCCAAAACTCGGTTACCTGCGACCATACACCGCAACTTCGACTCAGACGAAGAACTCCGAAGGACAAAACCAGGCACGGCTAGCGCCAGAAAGATCGCTGAACGGGCCACCTGAAGCCAGTCGTCGTACACTGTAGGACCCCGACGCCGTAGCTTAGACTCCAGAGCAACAACAAAATCGAGACATGTCGGAGAAGAGACGACTACCGCAACCATTGCCGCATCACCGACATCATCCCACCATCATTGCTGCCAGAGAGCATGGACGCCACAACCGTCGCCAACCACCGGTCTGCTCTGCCGATGCGGAGCTCCGAGACGAAGCCCCCAAGAGGGAGAAGAACACACCAAAGCTCAGCCCTCATCCGATCACAAGATCAAGGGTTTCCCCTGGAGTGGTCGCGATGACCAGATCCGTGCAGGAGGGGTGCGACAATAAAACAACGATGGCTCCAGGAAGGTCAACGACGGCGATAGCCGTCGCCATCGCTGGTCACAGCACAAGGCCATGACGGGATCTTCACCCAAGCTCCCACGCTACCTCGGCCACACATCATCTTGCACCGGCGCCGACAAGACCACCAACCACCACCTCCCATGAACAAGCACATCGATGGAGAAGCCCGGAGAATCCAGCGGAGCCAACCGGACCTCACAAAGACCACCGGCGAGATCAGTGTCGGGAAACATAGTAAAAAAAAATCGCCCTACAATCAGCCAGGAACAACATGAAGAGGCATAAACAGTTTGGATCCGACCATTACCGACTCCAAGTTGCAGCGTAAGAAGACGAGTCGGTGTATACCGTACTTAGAGTCCCTCGAACTATAGATCAACATGAAGGAAATATGCCCTAGAGGCAATAATAAAGTTATTATTTATTTCCTTATATCATGATAAATGTTTATTATTCATGCTAGAATTGTATTAACAGGAAACTTAATACATGTGTGAATACATAGACAAAACAGAGTATCCCTAGTATGCCTCTACTAGACTAGCTCATTGATCAAAGATGGTTATGTTTCCTAGCCATAGACATGAGTTGTCATTTGATCAACGGGATCACATCATTAGGAGAATGATGTGATGGACAAGACCCATCTGTTAGCTTAGCACTATGATCGTTTAGTTTTACTGCTGTTGCTTTCTTCATGACTTATACGTGTTCATATGACTATGAGATTATGCAACTCCCAAATACGGGAGGAACACCTTGTGTGCTATCAAACGCCACAACGTAACTGGGTGATTATAAAGATGCTCTACAGGTGTCTCCGGAAGTGTTCGTGGTGTTGGCATAGATCAAGAATAGGATTTGTCACTCCGAGTGTGGGAGAGGTATCTCTGGGCCCTCTCGGTAAAGCACATCATAATAAGCCTTGCAAGCAAATGACTAATGAGTTAGTCACGAGATGATGTATTACAGAACGAGTAAAGAGACTTGCCGGTAACGAGATTGAACTAGGTATTGAGATACCGACGATCGAATCTCGGGCAAGTAACATACCGATGACAAAGGGAACAACGTATGTTGTTATGCGGTTTGACCGATAAAGATCTTCGTAGAATATGTAGGAGCCAATATGAGCATCCAGATTCCGCTATTGGCTATTGACCGGAGATGAGTCTCGGTCATGTCTACATAGTTCTCGAACCCGTAGGGTCCGCACGCTTAACGTTTGATGATGATTGGTATTATGAGTTTATGAGTTTTGATGTACCGAAGGTAGTTCAGGGTCCCGGATGAGATCACAGACATGACGAGGAGTCTCGGAATGTCCGAGACATAAAGATTAATAAATTGGACAACTATATTTGGACACCGAAAGTGTTCCGGGTGTTATCGGGTATAACCGGAGTGCGGGAGGGGGTTACCGGAACCCCCGAGGGAGTATGGGCCATAGTGGGCCTATGAGGGAAAGAGAGGGGCAGCCCATAGGGCTGGCCGCGCCCCCCTAGGGTTCCTAGTTGGACTAGGAAAAGGGGGGGGGAGGTGCCACCTCTCCTTTCCTTCTCCTCTTCCCCTTCCTTTCCTACCCCTAGTAGGAATAGGAAAGGGGATTCCAATTCCTACTAGGAATAGGAATCCTACTCCTGGCGCGGCTTAGAAGTCCAGCCGCACCTCCCCCCTTGCTCCTTTATATACGGGGGCAGGGGGCACCAAAGAGACACAAGAAACATTGTTCTAGCCGTGTGCGGAGCCCCCTCCACAGAAACACACCTCGGTCATACCGTTGTAGTGCTTAGGCGAAGCCTTGCGCCGGTAGCTTCATCATCTCCGTCACCACGCCGTCGTGCTGACGAAACTCTCCCGTGAAGCTCAACTGGATCAAGAGCTCGTGGGACATCATCAAGCTAAACGTGTTCTGAACGCGGAGGAGCCGTACGTTCGGTGCTTGATCGGTTGGATCGCGAAGAAGTTCGACTACATCAATCGCGTCACTAGACGCTTCCGCTTTCGGTCTACGAGGGTACGTAGACACACTCTCCCCTCTCGTTGCTATGCATCTGGTAGATAGATATTGCGTGATCGTAGGATTTTTTTTGAAATACTACGTTCCCCAACAGAACGTCCCATGAATCATCCACGCCCATTCCCTTGAACGGAAGACTGAAATCACGACCTCTCTATGAGTTGCAAGCGCAAAGTCTTCACGATCTGGCAACGCTTCACCGTCTAGAGCTAATCTTCACTGAAGAATTAGAGGGAGGAGATTAGAACCACACCAGGCTTCTAATTATGAGGATTAGAGGATCTAGTTCTAGCTCTAATTGATCAACCAGGATCAATTAGTACTTGAACTAGAGAACTAGAGGAGGCTTCAAAACTTGTCTGCTAAGAAGGTGCAAAAGCCTCTACTATATATAGGTTAGGAGGAGAGGACTAGGCGCCACAAGGGGGAAAGGTTTCACTTCCCCCTTATGCCGGCCAAGGACGGGGAAACCCCCTCCAATTCGATCTCCTTCCCTCCTTACCACGAGGAGAAGGGGGTGCGCCCCTTTTGGTCCCCTGTGGCCAAATACTACTTCCACCGCTTGGGCTTTTAAGGCCCATCGATATTAAATGAAATATGAAAACCTTCTAACAATTACTAGAGCCTTTTATTATTAGTTTAACATCAACAAAAACATTTTCACCTGTATATTATTTATCGGGAATATCCAGGGACGGTGTCTTCGATTAGGGGGTGCTAGCCTAGTCGGCTCGTCTCTTCCTGTGGGCCGATGGGCCCTCATGCGTGATCAAGGCGGACTCCAGAGGGCGTTTGTAGGAGGCTGATCAAGGCTGCCTCCACCGAAGACTTGACGTATACTTTAAGATCTCTCCTACTGCCTTGCTGCTAGATACCAACCTTGTAACCCTAGATCCCCTCCCTGGCGTATATATAAGCCCAGGGGTTTAGCCTATAGAGGGGACATCATTGCAATACCATTCACCTAGCGAGGTAGATCAATTCTGTATTTGATACATCTCCATCAATATAAACAAGAGCAAGATGTAGGGTTTTACCTCCATCAAGAGGGCCCGAACCTGGGTCAACATCGTCTCCCTTGTCCCTGTTACCATTGATCCGAGGTCTTACGGTTTTAACACCGACATAGGTGCTTTCATTGAGAGTCCCGTTGTGCGATCAATAAATGGTCGATGGCTCACCACCAGATAAAACTGCGGCAACGGGGCCAGGAACGTTTACATCCTAGCCAACTTTTCATGTTCGGTAGCGTGATGTTCTGCGCCGACTCGTCGGGCCATCTGGCCTCCATCAACAACTACACCCCCGGTCAGATCGTGACCTTTAGAGGTCTAGAATACACCATGGATCTCCATCGTGAACTCATCCTGACTGGTAGGGCGCCCGGATGGGCGGGCGATTTGACAGTCACTGGGGGCTCGACCCCGGAACCGATCTCTCTCAAGGGCGTAGGATCTGGCACTTCGGCTTCCCCTGAAGACCCTGCCCGACCCCTGGACCGGAGCCCGGCACGGCCGCTAACCTCACGACCACATCGGATTGTCGTGGTATTCTCACGGCAGATGCCATGAGATGGATAAAAGCAGGGGGGCTACGTGAGGATGCCGGTAGGTTCCAGAAGCGAGGTTGGCACGCGCACGCGTGTGACACGAGACGTACCCAGGTTCGGGGCCCTCCGTGGGAGGTAACACCCCTAGTGAAAGACCGTGGATGTCGCCTAGAGGGGGGTGAATATGCGCTTTAAAATAATTACGGTTTAGGCTTGAAAAAAGTGGAATAAACCTAGCGGTTAATTTGTCAAGCACAAAACATACAACAACTAGGCTCGCCTATGTCACCAACAACTTATGCTAAGCACGATAAACAACTAGGTGATAGCAAGATATATGACAAGAAACAATATGGCTATCACAAGTAAAGTGCATAAGTAAAGGGCTAGGGTAAGAGATAACCAAGGCACGCAGAGACAATGATGTATCCCGAAGTTCACACCCTTGCGGATGCTAATCTCCGTTTGGAGCGGTGTGGAGGCACAATGCTCTCCAAGAAGCCACTAGGGCCACCGTAATCTCCTCAAGCCCTCGCACAATGCAAGATGTCATGATTCCACTAAGGGACCCTGGAGGGCGGTCACTGAACCCGTACAAATTTCTTGGGGCAATCTCCACAACCTAATTGGAGACCCCGACGCTTGCTCGGAGCTTTACACCACAATGATTGAGCTCCGAACACCACCAAGGTTGGGGCTATCTCCAAAACTTAATTAGAGGCTCCCAATGACACCACGAAGCTTCACCACAATGGAATATGGCTCCGAGATGACCTCAACCGTCTAGGTCGCCCAAGCACCCAAGAGGAACAAGCTCAAGGGTACCAAGCACCCAAGAGTAATAATCTTCTCAACTTCACTTCCACGTATCACTGTGGAGAACTCAAACCGATGCACCAAATGCAATGGCAAGGGCACACGGAGTGCCCAAATCCTTCTCTCCCAAATCCCACCAAAGCAACTAATGCTAGGGAGAAAAATGAGAGGAAGAACAAGAAGAGAACACGAAGAACTCCAAGATCTAGATCCAAAGGGTTCCCCTCACATAGAGGAGAAAGTGATTGGTGGAAACGTAGATCTCAATCTCCTCCCTTTTTTCCCCCCAAAACTAGCAAGAATCCATGGAGGGATTGAGAGATAGTAAGCTCGAAGAAGGTCAACAATGGGGGAAGAACACGAGCTCAAGAGATAAGGCTCAATGGGAAAGAAGACCCCCTTTTATAAGAGGAGAAAGATCCAACTATTATCCCCTCTTTCGGCCCACGCGACGTTGTACTACCGCACAGAGCCGCGGTACTACCGCAGAGGGCTATGGTACTACTGTTGTAGGTTGTGGTACTACCACTTGCGCGACAGAGGCCAGATGAGGGCATGTTGCATAGGGCAGTGAGTGGTAGAACCGCCAGAGCGGTACTACTGTGCGCCGCTACGGTACTACCGTAAGGCAGGCATCAACTGGCCCGGAAAAACGCACGGAAGTAATAAATTATTTCCGTGACCACTTCTGCTGAGGTTGGAGCTGAGCAAAAGTCCGGCACGGTAGTATCGGACAGGAGTCGCGGTACTACCGCATGAGGGCGGATGTAAAAAATCACATCCACGCCTACTTCTGCATGCGTTTGCGTCAGGGTTGGGGGCAGCGGTACTACCGCTGGCTCCTGCGGTACTACCACTCCCTTGAACGGCACTACCGCACACCGCTCGGGCTTTAGCACTTGGATGCCTTCATATCACAGCTAAAGACAACAGAAGGATGCAATAAAACCAGAACTGCCATACCTTCTGCAAATGAGCTTCGAATTGAGCAAACTCAAGCTTTGTTGGATAGATGATGACGAGTAGCATCCAACAACTGCTGGTTATAATAAGAAGAGGCAGGGGAGATATGCCTAAGATATAGAAGAGTGAAACCTCCAACAGGGAAGAGCCGGCATAACCTCCAACACCGAAAACGTCATAGAAGATGCATGTGAACTCCGTTTTCGATGAACTCGAGCATGTCATGAAAATGACCATAAGCTCCAAATCTCACAAGGAGAAGAACCAAACAAAAACCAATAAAGATGATGCAAGGATGCAATGGTTTGAGCTCCCTACAAACGATGCGATCAAGCTACTCATGAAGAGCCCCCCTTGATAGTACGACAATCGATCCTATAACCCGGTCTCCCAACTACCACCATGAGACCGGTACAATAGAAAACCTATCGAGGGCAAACCTTTGCCTTTCACAAAGTCCACTTGAGATAGATGATGACGATCTTTACTTCCTCAAGTTGGACCACCTTTCTTGATTGCGTTGGCCCGATGAAGACTAGTTGATTGCTCCCCCATAATCCACTATGGGTGAGCCACTATTTGGCACATCTTCACAAGTCCATTGTCACCACAATGGATGGCAAGCTTCAAGCACTTGATCTCTTCGTGATGCATCACTTGAACTTGCACACCACAACCTTGATTTGATGTCATCCTCCATGGGTTGTATGTGATCTTCCTCTTGACGCAAGCCCATGGAAGATAACCTAACTCCACATAGAACTCTCACAAAGACCATGTGTTAGTACACAAAGCGTAATTGACAATGCTTACCATACCATGGGATCGCTTGATCTCTATCGGTACATCTTCTATGCTTTGTGTGTTGATCAACTTGATTCACTCTTTGTCTTAGTCTTGATCAACCTCTCACATGACCAATCTTTAGGTAATTCCTTGAATATCACCTTGGTCATCACCAACTCTCCTTGAAACCAACAAATGAACTCGAAGAAAAGCCTATGGACAAATCCTTCAAATATAACTCAAGGCAACCATTAGTCCATAGAGATTGTCATCAATTACCAAAACCAAACATGGGGGCACCGCATGTTCTTTCACCTAGTCCTGCCGAAATGGTCTGATATGCACTAAGTTACACATGTGCTCGTGGAGCTGTTTGGGTGGAGAAGGAAGAAAGGGCTAGGCCTCAGTTCTTGCCTCTTCGGTGGGTGTGTGCGAGTGCGTATTCTACTATCGAGCGACACTTTGCATGGGGGGCTCCTGGGGGTCTTATAGGCCGGCCTCCCAAGGATGCAATGGTAAATTACATAGGCGTAGGGCCGTGGTGTCATTGTTTGGGAGCCGACGGCGGGGGCCATCGGGTGCGGGTCTTACCGGGTCCGCGCAGGCCGTGCCGGGGGCACTGCACACGGGTCTGGCGGGCTGCACGATATTGTAGCCCGCCCCGCCTCATGTCGCAGGGCAGCTAGCACATCCCAGGTACAGCACTGCGCTGCTCGGGTGTCGCACGCCTCGGTCAGCGATGTAGGGCGTACTGTAGCCACGTCCAGCTTGGCTGACGCAAAGGAAGGAGCACTATAGCCACGCATGCCTCGTCGTGGAGGGTCATCCTGTCATACGTCTGGAAGGATTGGTTGTCGACTTGTGGCCAGCCTACATGGGGCTAGCCAGCCGGGCCGAGTAGCCGGGCCTAGCCCGCTCGCGCTACGAGCCGGCGGGCAGGCCATCTGGATTGAGGGGCGTTAGCTACCCAAATGTTTCAAAAAAGGCCATTCACGTCAGCATATTCTAGGCCCACACGTTAGCATCGTTGACCGGATAAACCCAAGGAACCAAATTGTTAGTGACACCCATCGTCACCAAAATATCTCCATCTAGGACAACATGCGAGCATCCATGTCAGTAATTTATGGGCCAACATGTCAGCATTGTTGACCAATCAAACCTAAGGAACCAAATTGTTAGTGACACCCACATCATCAAAAATCTAGATCTACTCCCACATGTAAGCATCCACATTAACTGTTACCAGACCCGTATGTCAGAATTGTTGACTGATCAAACCCGACATACCGACTATTACTGATGGCTTCCTGTCGTTGAGGACGATATTAGATGACAAATTGGTTGATCGTAAGTGACAAATCCCGGGCGTCACTGAAAAGTGACAAAACACGAAAGCCAACGAAGATACGATCTTAGGTGATGGAAAACTAGAACCTTCAGTTTTTTTGTGACAACGTTCCATTGACGAATGGCATGATGGTGAAAACCGCCACGAACTTGTGACAGAAGGGACTCATCACAAATAATCCTTAGCTTTTTTTAGTGAATGACACCTACGGACTGAATAAGTATTTATCGGCCTATACAACAAAAGAACATGATTTCGTTGGTAAGCCAATAAGACACATGGCATTTGAGGCAAAAATAAAGTTTACACGACAATTGAATTAGTACTAATTTCCTTACCAAAGAATATACATGGGACAATTGAGGCTATTTTCAAAGAAAACCAATGGGGAAATTAGAAAACCGTAAACATAAGCGAGCTAGGGATAAAAGACGAAATATAGGAATGTAAGATGAAACCTTACATATTTTTAATAGGATATATTCGAGGTTAATGTTCATTCTTTTTCTGAACAATAATCATGCATGTATTCACTTTTCTCTTTTTTGGAAGAGTGAGTACTCAAATTATATATACTTAATAATAAAGTCGCTCAGAAAATGGAAAATACCATCTAGTCCCCAAGAAACCCTTTGTTTATCCATCTCATATGCCCATGACGTGTTGAAGACGCCACCACCCAAGTTTTATGCCATCCCTGGAAAATGAGAGTAATGCCCATGCAGGTAGCCCAAAAGTAACTAAACTTTGTCATTAAGAGCCAACAACTTGGACAGAGAAGGAACCATGACCCAAACAAGCACTTAATGCCGAATCAAACGATACAGCTGTGTAGCCCTTACACTTGCCGTCTCTACCACACCACAGAGTAGCATAAGAGGATGACTTTACTTGAGATCCAAAGCTCAGCTCGACTCCAACTTAGAGGCATCCCTTGGTAGACTAAAATCCACACGTAGATCAAAGATCGAGGGCATAAACACACGAGAACCTATATATGTAGCTAATTAGTAAGGATACCATCGCATTAATGGAAAATTACGTTCACATCTATTCCTCGATGTTATCCAAGCCACACCGCGAGCCGACTGATGTCTACTACGCAACCGTCCTCCTGTAGACGTTGTTGGGCCTCCAAGTGTAGAGGTTTGTAGGACAGTAGCAAATTTCCCTCAAGTGGATGACCTAAGGTTTATCAATCCGTGGGAGGCGTAGGATGACGATGGTCTCTCTCAAACAACCGCGCGACCAAATAACAAAGAGTCTCTTTGTGTCCCCAACACACCCAATACAATGGTAAATTGTATAGGTGCACTAGTTCGGCGAAGAGATGGTGATACAAGTGCAATATGGATGGTAGATATAGGTTTTTTTAATATGAAAATATAAAAACAACAAGGTAACTAATGATAAAAGTGAGCATAAACGGTATTGCAATGAGTTGAAACAAGTCCTTGGGTTCATACTTTCACTAGTGCAAGTTCTCTCAACAAGGATAACATAATTAGATGATATAACAATCCCTCAACATGCAACAAAGAGTCACTCCAAAGTCACTAATAGCGGGGAACAAACGAAGAGATTATTATAGGGTACGAAACCACCTCAAAGTTATTCTTTCTGTTTGATCTATTCAAAAGTCCGTAGTAAAATAACATGAAGTTATTCTTTCTGTTCGATCTATCCTAGAGTTCATACTAGAATAACACCTTAAGACACACATCAACCAAAACCCTAATGTCACCTAGATACTCCATTGTCACCTCAAGTATCCGTGGGCATGATTATACGATATGAATCACACAATCTCAGATTCATCTATTCAACCAACACAAAGAACTTCAAAGAGTGCCCTAAAGTTTCTACCGGAGAGTCAAGACAAAAACGTGTGCCAACCCATGTGCATAAGTTCACAAGGTCACTGAACCCGCAAGTTGATCACCAAAACATACATCAAGTAGATCACATGAATATCCCATTATCACCACAGATAAGCACATGCAAGACATACATCAAGTGTTCTCAAATTCTTAAAGACTCAATCCGATAAGATAACTTCAAAGGGAAAACTCAATCCATTATAAGAAAGTAGAGGGGGGGAAACATCATAAGATCCAACTATAGTAGCAAAGCTCGCGATACATCAAGATCGTGCCATCTCAAGAACACGAGAGAGAGAGAGAGAGATCAAACACATAGCTACTAGTACATACCCTCAGCCCCGAGGGTGAACTACTCCCCCCTTGTCATGGAGAGCGCCAGGATGATGAAGATGGCCACCGAAGAGGGTTTCCCCCCTCCGACAGGTTGCCGGAACAAGTCTAGATTGGTTTTCGGTGGCTACAAAGGCTTGCGGCGGCAGAACTCCCAATCTAGGTTTCTTTCTGGAAGTTTGGGTATATATAAGAGGTGTTGGAGTCGGGAACAAGTCAGGGGGGGTCCTCGAGGCGGCCACGAGATAGGGGGAGCGCGCCTAGGGGGGTAGGGCGCGCCCCCACCCTCGTGGTGGCCTCGGGACTCTTCTGGTCCATCTTCGGCACTCCGTGGGCTTCTTCTGGTCTAAAAACAACCTCCGTGCAATTTCAGGTTAATTGGACTCCGTTTGGTATTCCTTTTCTACGATACTCAAAAACAAGGAAAAAACAGAAACTCGCACTGGGCTCTGGGTTAATAGGTTAGTCCCAAAAATCATAAAAAGTGTATATTAAAGCCCATTAAACATCCAAAACAGATAATATAATAGCATGGAAGAATAAAAAATTAGAGATACGTTGGAGACGTATCAAGCATCCCCAAGCTTAATTCCTGCTCGTCCTCGAGTAGGTAAATGATAAAAACAGAATTTTTTATGTGGAATGCTACCTAACATAATTATCAATGTAATTTTCTTTATTGTGGCATGAATGTTCAGATCCGAAAGATTCAAGACAAAAGTTTAATATTGACATAAGAGTAATAATACTTCAAGCATACTAACAAAGCAATCATGTCTTCTCAAAATAACATGGCCAAAGAAAGTTCATCCCTACAAAATCATATAGTTTGGTTATTCTCCATCTTCGTCACACAAAATACCCAAATCATGCACAACCCTGGTTTCAGCCAAGCAATTGTTTCATACTTCATTTTTTAAAACTTTTTAACCTTTCACGCAATACATGAGCGTGAGCCATGGATATAGCACTATAGGTGGAATAGAGTGGTGGTTGTGGAGAAGACAAAAGTAGGAAGATGGTCTCACATCAACTAGGCATATCAAAGGTCTATGGAGATGCCCATCAATAGATATCGATGTGAGTGAGTAGGGATTGCCATGCAACAGATGCACTAGAGCTATAAATGTATGAAAGCTCAACAAAAGAAACTAAGTGGGTGTGCATCCAACTTGCTTGCTCACGAATACCTAGGGTATTTGAGGAAGCCCATCGTTGGAATATACAAGCCAAGTTCTATAATGAAATTTCCCACTAGTATATGAAAGTGAGAAAACAAGAGACTCTCTATCATGGAGATCATGGTGCTACTTTGAAGCACAAGTGTGGAAAAAATATAGTACCATTGTCCCCTTTTCCTCTCTTTTTTTGGGCCTTCCTTTTTTGTTTGGCCTTTCTCTTCTTCTTTTTTTTGGCCTTTTGTTTCAGGACAATGCTCTAATAATGATGACCATCACACTTCTATTTAGTTACAACTCAAAGATTACAACTCGATACTAGAACAAAATATTACTCTATATGGATGCCTCCGGCGGTGTATCGGGATGTGCAATGAATCAAGAGTGACATGTATGAAAAATTATGCATGGTGGCCTTGCCACAAATACGATCTCAACTACATGATCATGCAAGGCAATATGACAATGATGGAGCGTGTCATAATAAACGAAACGATGGAAAGTTGCATGGCAATGTATCTCGAAATGACTACGAAAATGCCATGATAGGTAGGTATGGTGGCTGTGTAAGGAACGTATATGGTGGGTGTATGGTACCGGCGAAAGTTGCGTGATACAAGAGAGGCTAGCAATGGCGGAAGGGTGAGAGTGTGTATACTCCATGGACTCAACATTAGTCATAAAGAACTCATATACTTATTGCAAAAATCTACAAGTCATCAAAACAAAGTACTACACGCATGATCCTAGGGGAAGGGTTGGTAGGAGTTTACCATCGCGCGATCTCGACCTCCACACAAAGGATGACAATCAAAGAAATACCTCGTGCTTCAAATTTGTCACACAACGGTTACCATACGTGCATGCTACAGGACTTGCAAACCTCAACACAAGTATTTCTCAAATTCACAATTACTCTACTAGCATGGCTCTAATATCACCATCCTCATATCTCAAAACAATCATCAAGCATCAAACTTCTCATAGTATTCAACGCACTTTATATGAAAGTTTTTATTATATCCCTCTTGGATGCCGATCATATTAGGACAAAATTCATAACCAAAGCAAATTACCATGCTGTTTAAGACTCTCAAAATAATATAAGTGAAGCATGAGATTTCATCTATTTCTTCAAAATAAAACCACTGCCGTGCTCTAAAAAGATATAAGTGAAGCACTAGAGCAAACGGCAAACTACTCAGAAAGATATAAGTGAAGATCCATGAGTAGTCGAATAATTATGTAACTATGTGAAGACTCCCTAACATTTAAGAATTTCATATCTTAGGATATTATTCAAACAGCAATCAAAACAAAATAAATAAATTGACGCTCCAAGCAAAACACATATCACGTGGTGAATAAAAATATAGCCTTAGGTAAAGTTACCGATAGACGAAGACGAAAGAGGGGATGCCTTTCCGGGGCATCCCCAAGCTTAGCCTCTTGCCACTTCTTATTCCATAGTCCATCGAATCTTTACCCAAAACTTGAAAACTTCACAACACAAAACTTCAACAGAAAACTCATAAGCTCCGTTAGTATAAGAAAATAAAACCACCACTTAGGTAATGTTGTGAACACATTCTAAATTCATATTGGTATTATATCTACTTTATTCCAACTTTTCTATGGTTCATGCCCTCGGATACTACATATAGATTCATTAAAATAAGCAAACAACACATAGAAAACAGAATCTGTCAAAAATAGAATAGTCTGTAGAAATCTGTAACTTTCGAATACTTATGTAACTCAAAAAATTCTAAAATAAATTGGTGGACGTGAGGAATTTGTCTATTAAACTTCTGCAAAAAGAATCAACTCAAAAGCACTCTTCTGTAAAAAATGACAGCTAATCTTGTGAGCGCAAAAGTTTCTGTTTTTTACAGCAAGATCGCAAAGACTTCAACCAAGTCTTCCCAAAGGTTCTACTTGGCACTTTATTGAAACAAAAGATATAAAACATGATTAATAAAGTATCTTAGTCATGTGGAAACACAAAAATAGTAAAGGTAAATATTGGGTTGTCTCCCAACAAGCGCTTTCTTTAATGCCTTTTAGCTAGGCATGATGATTTCAATGACGCTCGCATAAAAGATAAGAATTGAAACAGAAAGAGAGCATCATGAAGAATATAACTAGCACATTTAAGTCTAACCCACTTCCTATGCATAGAGATTTTGTGAGAAATCAACTTATGGAAATGATAATTAACTAGCATAGGAAGGCAAAGCAAGCATAGCTTCAAAACTTTCAACATATAGAGAGGAAACTTGATAATATTGCAACTCCTACAAGCATATATTCCTCCCTCATAATAATTTTAAGTAGCATCATGAATGAATCCAACAATAGATTTTCAAAAAAAAAAGAATCCAACAATATAAACAGCACATAAAGCATTATTTTCATGATCTACTTGCATAGAAATTTTACTACTCTCCACATAAGCAAATTTATTCTCATCAATAGTAGTGGGAGCAAACTCAACAAAATAACTATCATGTGAAGCATAATCTAATTGAAAATTAAAATCATGATGACAAGTTTCATGGTTATCTTTATTCTTTATAGCATACGTGTCATCACAATAATCATCATAAATAGGAGGCATGCTTTCGTCATAATAAATTTCCTCATCAAAACTTGGGGGACTAAACATATCATCTTCATCAAACATAGCATCCCCAAGCTTGTGGCTTTGCATATCATTAGCATCATGGGTATTCAAAGAATTCATACTAACAACATTGCAATCATGCTCATCATTCACACATTTTATGCCAAGCATTCTATGTAATTCTTCTTCTAGTACTTGAGCACAATTTTCCTTCCCATCATTTTCACGAAAGATATTAAAAAGATGAAGTATATAAGGCAACCTCAATTCAATTTTTTGTAGATTTCTTTTATAAACTAAACTAGTGATATAACAAGAAACTAAAAGATTCGATTGCAAGATCTAAATATATACCTTCAAGCACTCACCTCCCCGGCAATGGCGCCAGAAATTGCTTGATGTCTACTACGCAACCTTCTTCTTGTAGACGTTGTTGGGCCTCCAAGTGCATAGGTTTGTAGGACAGTAGACCTAAGGTTTATCAATCCGTGGGAGGCGTATGATGAAGATGGTCTCTCTCAAACAACCCTGCAACCAAATAACAAAGAGTCTCTTGTGTCCCCAACACACCCGATACAATGGTAAATTGTATAGGTGCACTAGTTCGGCGAAGAGATGGTGATACAAGTGCAATATGGATGGTAGATATAGTTTTTTTAATATGAAAATATAAAAACAGCAAGGTTACTAATGATAAAAGTGAGGATAAACGGTATTGCAATGCATTGAAACAAGGCCTAGGGTTCATACTTTCACTAGTGCAAGTTCTCTCAACAAGGACAACATAATTAGATCATATAACAATCCCTCAACATGCAACAAAGAGTCACTCCAAAGTCACTAACAGTGGGGAACAAACGAAGATATTATTATAGTGTATGAAACCACCTCAAAGTTATTCTTTCTGGTCGATCTATTCAAGAGTCCGTAGTAAAATAACACGAAGCTATTCTTTCCGTTCGATCTATCCTAGAGTTTGTACTAGAATAACACCTTAAGACACACATCAACCAAAACCCTAATGTCACCTAGATACTCCATTGTCACCTCAAGTATCCGGGGGCATGATTATACGATATGCATCACACAATCTCAGATTCATCTATTCAACCAACACAAAGAACTTCAAAGAGTGCCCCAAAGTTTCTACCGGAGAGTCAAGACGAAAACGTGTGCCAACCCATCTGCATAAGTTCACAAGGTCACTAAACCCTCAAGTTGATCACCAAAACATACATCAAGTAGATCACGTGAATATCCCATTGTCACCACAGATAAGCACATGCAAGACATACATCAAGTGTTCTCAAATCCTAAAAGACTCAATCCGATAAGATAACTTCAAAGGGAAAACTCAATCCATTACAAGAAAGTAGAGGGGGAGAAACATCATAAGATCCAACTATAGTAGCAAAGCTCGCGATAAATCAAGATCGTGCCATCTCAAGAACACGAGAGAGAGAGAGAGAGAGAGAGAGAGAGAGAGAGAGAGAGAGAGAGAGAGAGAGAGAGAGAGAGAGAGAGAGAGAGAGAGAGAGAGAGAGAGACAGAGAGAGAGAGAGAGAGAGAGATCAAGCACATAGCTACTGGTACATACCCTCAGCTCGAGGGTGAACTACTCCCCCCTCGTCATGGAGAGCGCCGGGATGATGAAGATGGCCACCGGAGAGGGATTCCCCCCTTTGACAGGGTGTTGGCACGGGTCTAGATTGGTTTTCGATGCCATAGAGGCTTGCGGCGGCGGAACTCCCGATCTAGGTTTCTTTCTGAAAGTTTGGGTATATATAAGAGGTGTTGGAGTCGGGAACAAGTCAGGGGGTCCCCATGGCGGCCACGAGATAGGGGGTGCGCCCAGGGGGGTAGGGCGTGCCCCCCAACCCTCGTGGTGGCCCCGGGACTCTTCTGGTCCATCTCCGGTACTCCATGGGCTTCTTCTGGGCGAAAAACAACCTCCGTGCAATTTTTTATGTGGAATGCTACCTAATCAATGTAATTTTCTTTATTGTGGCATAAATGTTCAGATCCGAAAGATTCAAGACAAAAGTTTAATATCCATGACTAAAGAAAGTTCATCCCTACAAAATCATATAGTTTGGTTACGCTCCATCTTCGTCACACAAAATATCCAAATCATGCACAACCCCGGTTTCGGCCAAGCAATTGTTTCATACTTCAATTTTTTCAAACTTTTTAAACTTTCACGCAATACATGAGCGTGAGCCATGGATATAGCACTATAGGTGGAATAGAGTGGTGGTTGTGGAGAAGACAAAAGTCGCAAGATGGTCTCACATCAACTAGACGTATCAATGGGCTATGGAGATGCCCATCAATAGATATCGATGTGAGTGAGTAGGGATTGCCATGCAACGGATGCACTAGAGCTATATATGTACGAAAGCTCAACAAAAGAAAATAAGTGGATGTGCATCCAACTTGCTTGCTCACAAAGACCTAGGGCATTTGAGGAAGCCCATCGTTGAAATATACAAGCCAAGTTCTATTATGAAATTTCCCACTAGTATATGAAATTGACAAAACAAGAGACTCTCTATCATGAATATCGTAGTGCTACTTTTAAGCACAAGTGTGGAAAAAAGATAGTACCATTGTCCCCTTTTTTCTCTTCTTTTTTGGGCCTTCCTTTTTTTATTTGGCCTTTCTCTTCTTGCAAACCTCAACACAAGTATTTCTCAAATTCACAATTACTGTACTAGCATGGCTCTAATATCACCATCCTCATATCTCAAAACAATCATCATGCATCAAACTTCTCATAGTATTCAACGCACTTTATATGAAAGTTTTTATTATATCCCTCCTGGATGCCCATCAAATTAGGACTAAATTCATAACCAAAGCAAATTACCATGCTGTTTAAGACTCTCAAAAATAATATAAGTGAAGCATGAGAGTTCATCTATTTCTTCAAAATAAAACCACCACCGTGCTCTAAAAATATATAAGTGAAGCACTAGAGCAAACGACAAACTACTCCGAAAGATATAAGTGAAGATCAATGAGTAGTCGAATAATTATCTAACTATGTGAAGACTCTCTAACATTTAAGAATTTCAGATCTTGGGATATTATTCAAACAGTAGCAAAACAAAATAAAAAATTGATGCTCCAAGCAAAACACATATCACGTGGTGAATAAAAATATAGCCTTAAGTAAAGTTACCGATAGACGAAGACGAAAGAGGGGATGCCTTCCCGGGGCATCCCCAAGCTTATGCTCTTGGTTGTCCTTGGATATTACCTTGGAAATCCCCAAGCTTAGGCTCTTGCCACTCCTTATTCCATAGTCCATCGAATCTTTACCCAAAACTTATAAACTTCACAACACAAAACTTCAACAGAAAACTCGTAAGCTCCGTTAGTATAAGAAAATAAAACCAACACTTAGGTACTGTTGTGAACTCATTCTAAATTCATATTGGTGTTATATATACTGTATTACAACTTCTATATGGTTCATACCCTCTGATACTACTCATAGATTCATCAAAATAAGCAAACAACACATAGAAAACAGAATCTGTCAAAAATAGAACAGTCTGTAGAAATCTGTAACTTTTGAATACTTCTGTAACTCAAAAAATTCTAAAATAAATTGGTGGACATGAGGAATTTGTCTATTAAACTTCTGCAAAAAAAATCAACTCAAAAGCACTCTTCTGTATGGCAGCTAATCTCGTGAGCGCAAAAGTTTCTATTTTTTACAGCAAGATCGCAAAGACTTCACCCAAGTCTTCCCAAAGGTTCTACTTGGCACTTTATTGAAACAAAAGCTATAAAACATGATTAATACAATATCTTAATCATGTGGACACACAAAAACAGTAAGAGTAAATATTGGGTTGTGAAAGCACAAGTGCTCCGTGGGTGATTTTGGTAATTAATGTCAACATATCTCTTGTTGGACTAATGTTTTCATCTAGTATATTTCACATAGGTTCAACAAAAGGAGTAGCATGGACTAGAGGATGTGGAACCCGTTCAAGATGACAAGGACAAAAGATTGGCTCAAGCTCAAAGCTCAGGACTCTACATTTTCTATTTTAGTGATCCAAGATCACATTGAGTTCATAGGAAAGCCAATACTATTAAAAGGGGATGAGGTATTGCTTAATGGCCCGCTTGCTCAAAGTGCTTAGTGATATGCTCCAAATCCCTCAACTACTTTCTCACATCCACATATGTCCCAAAGCAAAAGTCAAACTCGGCCACACCGAAACTTTCTATCCGGCGCCACCGAGTACAGTTGACATAGCCACTGTCACAAACCCTAATCAGTTCGGCCTCACCAATGGGGATCTCGGTCTCACCGAGATGGGAATGTAAATTCTCTATTTTCTATCTCCAACATTTCGGTCTAACCGAGATGTGAAAATCGGTCTCACCGAGTTAACATTGCAAACTCTCTGTTGCCTTTTTGTAACATTTTGGTCTCATCGAAACGAGCGAATCGGTCCCACCGAGTTTGCCTGACCAACTCTCTAGTTAGCTTATTACCAAAATCAGTGCCATCGAGTTTGTGTAATCGGTCTCACCGAGATTATGTTATGCCCTAACCCTAATGAAATTGGTCCCACCGAGTTGATCATATCGGTCCCACCGAAATGCCTAACGGTCAAATTATGAACTAAATCGGTATGACTGAGTTCTCTGATTCGGTCCCACCGAGTTCGGTAAATTGTGTGTAATGGTTAGATTTTGTGTGGAGGCTATATATACCCCTCCACCCACTCTTCATTCATGGATAAATCCATCAGAAAAACCTACACTTCCAACATACATTTTTCTGAGAGAGAACCACCTACTCATGTGTTCAGACCAAGATATTCCATTCCTACCATATGAATCTTGATCTCTAGCCGTCCCCAAGTTGCTTTCCACTCAAATCATCTTTCCGCAAAATCCAAATCTGTGTGAGAGAGAGTTGAGTGTTGGGGAGACTATCATTTGAAGCACAAGAGCAAGGAGTTCATCATCAACACACCGTCTATTACCTTTTGGAGAGTGATGTCTCCTAGATTGGTTAGGTGTCACTTGGGAGCCTCCGTCAAGATTGTGGAGTTGAACCAAGGAGTTTGTGCGGGCAAGGAGATTGCCTACTTCGTGAAGATCTACCCTAGTGAGGCAAGTCCTTCGTGGGCGATGGCCATGGTGGGATAGACAAGGTTGCTTCTTCGTGGACCCTTCGTGGGTGGAGCCCTCCATGGACACGCACAACCGTTCCCTTCGTGGGTTGAAGTCTCCATCAACGTAGATGTACGATAGCACCACCTATTGGAACCACGACAAAAACATCCGTGTCTACACTTGCGTTTCCTCCCTCAAACTCCTCCCGTTACCTTCATATGCAATTGCTTTACATTCCGCTGCTATACTCTTAGAATTGCATGTGTAGGTTGATTGCTTGACTTGTGCATAATGGCTAAAGTCTGCCAAGACTTAAAATTGGGAAAAGGCTAGGTTTTTATTTGGCCAAGTAGTCAAAATTGCATGCTTTACTTTCCAATACCCATATACAATTGTCATGCTTGCTTGATATGTATTGTGAATTAAACATGTGCTAAAACTCCACCTCAACTTGACGAAACTAAAAACAGCCACTTTTCTTGCTAAGAGTCTATTCACCCCCCTCTAGACACCTCTTCTCGACCCTTTCAATTGGTATCAGAGCTTTGGTCTCCATTGCTTTGGTTTAATCACCATTGGAGGAAGATTGATGAGTCTATGTTGGGGAGTATTAGACGTAGAGTACCTATGCTTGATGGAGAATTTTATAAGGAATGGAAGAATGAAATGCTTGAGATCTTCAATGAATATCATTTGAACATGTATATTGATAATCCTTGTATGCCCCCCATTGATGCTTCAAATCCTACTTTCAATGAGAAGCTTGACATGATTCGAAATCTTAGAACTGTTAATCTTATCACTAGAGGATTGCCTAGAAACTTGCTTGTATGTTTGCCAACTTTTGAATGTGCTTATACTATATGGAGATTCCTTGAGGAACGATTTCTGGACTACTCTTTGAAAAATCTAGATGTGATTCTTCATAAGTCTATTGCCTTGAATATGATGAGTACTAGAGATCCTAAGTTTGGTGACTGTCTATTTGAGCTTTGTGATCTCATGCGTGCCAAAGGAGATGTAGAAATTATTAGCAATATCATTTCCGAAGTCATTAGAATTCACAGAGCTGAACATTGTTACGATCATACTTCTAATGAAGCACTCTCTCTAGGTGTTGATCAATCACGAGACAATGTTGAACAGGGTTATTATGATGAGGATGATGATAGTGACCTTGACCTTGATGAACAAATGAGACATTTTGGTCTTATGGTAAATCTTTGTGGTTACGCAGCCGGAGGAAAGGAATGGGTGTTGGATAGTGGATGCATGGATCACATGACCGGAGATAAGGACATGTTTGATGAGCTTGCTAGAAATGATGGTGCACGAAAGTATGTTACCTTTGGTGATAACTCTAAGGGTAAAGTTGTTGGCCTTGGTAAGGTGGCCATATCCAACGATAGCTCAATCAAGAATGTCATGCTTGTAGAATCTCTTGGATATAATCTTCTCTCCGTGTCTAGATTAGCTGATTTTGGTTTAAATGTGCTATTCACTCATGTTGATTGCCAAGTCTTTCATAGAGATAATCATAATATGGTCTTTACCGGCATTCGTAGAGGTGAACTATACATTGTTGACTTCACTAAGAAAGCCCAACCTCGCACTTGTTTTATTGCTAAATCTTCTAAAGGTTGGTTGTGGCATAGAAGGTTAGGTCCATGTCGGCATGAGAAATCTTGATAAGCTTATTAAAGTTGATCATATCCTTGGTGTTAAAGATGTTATATTTGACAAGGTTAGACTTTGTAGTGCTTGTCAAGCAGGAAAACAAGTTGGAGGAAGTCATCCCGTGAAGAACATCATGACTACGAGAAGACCACTTGAGCTACTTCATATGGATCCTTTTGGTCTCAATGCTTACATAAGCCTCAATGGTAACTCTTTTGGATTAGTCATTGTTGATGAATTTTCAAGATTTACGTGGGTGGTCTTCCTTGATTACAAATCACAGGTCCAAAAGATCTTCAAAAACTTCGCTAGGAAGGCCCAAAATCAATTTGAAGTGAAGATCAAGAAGGTTCGCAGCGACAACGGAACGGAGTTGAAGAACGCAAATGTGGATACCTTTCTTGACGAAGAAGGGGTTTCACATGAGTTCTCGGCTACGTACACGCCTCAACAAAATGGAGTTGTTGAGAGGAAGAACCGGACACTCATCAAAATGGCAAGAAAGATGCTTGACAAGTACAAGATGCCAAGACACTTTTGGGCGGAAGCGGTTGAGACAGCTTGTCATGCAACCAATCAATTGTATCTTCACAAGCTTCTCGGCAAGACGGCATACGAGCTTCTCACCGGTAACAAACCCCAAGTTGGATACTTCCGAGTATTCGACTCAAAGTGCTACATTCTTGATAATCATCGTTGTTCTAAATTTTCTCCTAAATCTGATAAAGGTTTCCTACTTGGTTATGGCTCAAACTCTCACACTTATCGTGTCTACAACAATTTCACCCGAAAGGTTGAAGAGACGGTAGATGTGAAGTTTGATGAATCTAACGGCTCGCAAGTAGAGCAATTGCCAATTGATGTAGGAGATAAAGATCCTTCGGAAGGAATTCAAGACTTGTCTATTGGCAAGATCTGTCCAACGGAGGTGAAAGAGAATACTTCGTCCGTCCAGGTGGAAGCTTCTACCGCACGACAAAGTGAACCACAAGTTGACTTGGAGGCATCCACAAGCGGGACACGTCATGATGAAGGAAACGAGGAGGTGCATCAAGATGAACCTCATCGACCTCCTTCTCCACCTCCACAAGGGGACAACAACACCAACA
The DNA here is from genome assembly GCA_902687465.1 of Secale cereale. Classification (NCBI taxonomy): domain Eukaryota; kingdom Viridiplantae; phylum Streptophyta; class Magnoliopsida; order Poales; family Poaceae; genus Secale; species Secale cereale. The sequence continues at coordinate 250,465,044 of LR738710.1, forward strand.
ACAATGAAGAAGGACAAGAAGAAGAAGGTGATGAAGAGGATGTTCCACCCCGACCCAAGCAAAAGTTTTCATGAGTTGGAGCAAGAATTGCTAAAGATCATCCCGTAGATCAAATCTACAATGATATCCAAACCGGGAGAATCACTCGCTCTAAATCTCGCCTAGCTAACTTTTGTGAACATTACTCTTTCATATCTAACCTTGAACCTATGAAGGTTGAAGATGCTCTTGATGATCCGGATTGGGTGAACTCTATGCACGAAGAGCTACACAACTTTGAGAGAAATCAAGTGTGGACATTGGTCGAGAAGCCCGACAACAACCACAACAACATTGGTACCAAATGTGTGTTTCACAACAAGCAAGACGAAGATGGTCAAGTTGTCCGCAACAAAGCACGTCTCATCGCCCAAGGCTACACTCAAGTCAAAGGTATGGACTATGGTGAGACATATGCCCCCGTTGCTAGACTTGATTCCATTCGCATCTTAATTGCTTATGCTAATCACCATGATATCACGTTATACCAAATGGACATTAAAAGTGTTTTTCTAAATGGTGAAATTGAGGAGGAATTTTATGTTAAACAACATCCCGGCTTTGTCAATCCTAAGAAACCCGATCATGTTTACAAACTTTACAAAGCTCTATATGGTCTTAAACAAGCTCATAGAGCATGGTATAAATGCTTGACCAAGTTCCTTATTGAAAAAGGCTTTGAGATTGGAAAAATAGATTCCACACTTTTCACTAAAAGGGTTAATGGTGAATTATTTGTGTGCCAAATTTATTTTGATGATATCATATTTGGTTCTACTAACCCCCATTTTAGTGAAAGGTTTGGAAAGCTAATGTTGGAAAAGTTTGAGATGTCTATGATGAGTGAACTCAAGTTCTTTCTTGGTTTGCAAATCAAGCAAACTAAGGAGGGTACCTTTGTTTATCAAACAAAGTATACTAAGGACTTGTTCAAGAAGTTCAACATGCAAGAATGCAAAGGTATGACTACACCCATGCCTACTAGTGTACATCTTGACTTGACTAAGGATGGCGAACCGGTTGAACAAAAGGTTTACCCCTCTATGATTGGTTCATTGTTATATCTATGTGCCTCCCGTCCCGATATTATGCTAAGTGTGTGCATGTGTGCACGATATCAAGCGCCCCCTAAAGAATGTCATCTTAAGGCTGTGAAAAGGATAGTGAGATACTTAATTCATACACCAAATTTTGGCATTTGGTATCCTAAGAGGTCCTCTTTTGATCTTGTTGGCTACTCCGATTCGGACTATGCCAGAGACAAGGTTGATAGAAAGTCCACTTCGGGTACTTGTCAATTTCTTGGTAGATCTCTTGTGTCTTGGTCCTCCAAGAAACAAAATTCGGTATCCTTATCCACCGCCGAAGTAGAATACATTGCCGCTGGATCATGTTGTGCTCAATTACTTTGGATGACCCAAACTCTTAAAGATTATGGGATCTATGTGAAACATGTTCCATTGCTTTGTGACAATGAAAGTGCTATTAAGATTGCTCACAACCCCATGCAACATTCTCGAACTAAGCATATTGAAGTTCTTCATCATTTCATTCGGGATCATGTTGCTAAGGGTGATATCAATCTTAAACATGTTCGCACCGATAAGCAATTAGCGGATATATTTACTAAACCGCTTGATGAGTAAGTGTTTTGCAGGTTGAGAGGTGAATTGAACATCATTGATGCTTCAAACTTGGAATAGGAACTACATTTGGATACATGCAAGGCACAAGCCTTTGACTAATCCTTGATATTTCTCTTATGATGATGATCATATGTCTTGGATACATTTGTACCCTTGCATGCTATCTAACCCTTGTAGGCACTTGGATGAATCTAAATCCATGGGATTGCAACTCTCTCACACCTTGAGCAATCTCTACATCACCAAGTCTCTACACCGTGGTGGTTGAAGACAAGGAAGCATGAAACCCTTCAACATATCCTTTGACAATTTCTATATATCAAATTTCATTTGGTATCAAGTTTTCATGATTGTCATTGTGGATACACAAGTGCTCTTCCTTGCAAATCTAACCCATGTAGGTAGATGAACTCAAACTACAAGTGGTGCTCCCAATTCTTGATGAGCTACATCAACCTTGAGCAACCCACACAAGTTCAACTACATGTTCAATATCAACACCACCATCCACGGTATGTCATTCCATCTTAGAGAAGCTTTACCCCAAGTCATGGGTCAAAGCATCTCAACAAGATGTGAATACATCAAAATGCTTAAATGAAAAATGGCAACCCCATTTTGTGCTTAAACGATGAGTATGACCTACTCTAACGTAGGTTACTTTGTCACCGCCCATTTCTAGATGAAGTTCTCTTGTGTTTCTCTAAGTTTGTGCATTTGTTCCTTGCATTTTGTTCCCCTTCTTTTAAACAAAAAAACTTCATCTAGATTTTATTTTCTCTATTTTGTTTTGCATTTTACACATCCAATTCATTGCAAATACTTCAGTTAATTCCTTGATCTTTGTGAGATCTTATTTTCCTAGTGAGCTGAGGTGACTATTTCTCTTTTTCTGTGTTGAACTCGGTCCCACCGGTTTGTCATTTTCGGTCCAACCGAACCAGTTCGGTGCAACCGAACAACACAACTCGGTGTCACCGATTTCATTGCAGAAAAGACAATTTGCCACTTGTTCCTGCACTTTTGTTCCAGCTCCACTCAATGATTCTTGTCCTCTACCAGCATCACATTTTATATACCGCTCTGCTCTGTGACTCAAGGACCAAACCTATTTTGACTCACACTCCAGAAGATCCCTTCTTGGAAATTGATGTCAAAGGGGGAGAGAGTTTACATCAAAGCTTAATGATAGAATGTCTCAAATAGGGGGAGAGAGGAATCACATGCCCCAGATGCTTGGTGTTCAAGAGGAGAGAAGTCACATGTCTTTAAGAGGGGAAAGACATGTATATGTTATGTTTTTTTGATCTGATCTGCTTTTGTTCTGCTCTGATGGAGAAAGACTTCCTTCCCAGGGCTCACTATCTAGAAGTATTTGAATTCATTGCATATCTTTTACCTTTGGGAACATGTCTGTATTCAAGAGTACCCAATACTCACTCTCTTCATGTTATCCCAATCTGGGTACTCTTGTGGCTCCTTTGTTGCTCTGTCTAGTAGATGTACCTGTGTTATCTAACCTTGTTTACTCAGGTTCATCTCTTCATAAGCCAGCTCAAGATCACAAGGTAAATATATGCATCACACTCATGTGCATGAAGATTTCTTGCTAATGTACATAATGTTTGCAAGAAGGAATCATGAACATGAGAATACACTTCATATATTCATATCATTTGCTCTGATGCATATGGACAAGATACATGTAACTCATTGCTTGCTCTGTCATTGTCTATGCTTTCACATGCTCTTATATTCCATATTTACATGATTGCATATATGTAGGGGGATCCTATGCATGTTACATGTCCTTCCAAAGCTTTACTTGTTACTCTTCATATCTTTATCTAAAGCTTTGATGTATGTTGTCATCAATTACCAAAAGGGGGAGATTGAAAGCACAAGTGCTCCCTGGGTGATTTTGGTAATTAATGTCAATATATCTCTTGTTGGACTAATGTTTTCATCTAGTATATTTCAGATAGGTTCAACAAACGGAGTGGCATGGACTAGAGGATGTGGAACCCCTTCAAGATGATAAGGACAAAAGATTGGCTCAAGCTCAAAGCTCAGGACTCTACATTTTCTATTTTAGTGATCCAATATCACATTGAGTCCATAGGAAAGCCAATACTATTAAAAGGGGATGAGGTGTTGCTTAATGGCTCGCTTGCTCAAAGTGCTTAGTGATATGCTCCAAATCCCTCAACTACTTTCTCACACCCACATATGTCCCAAACCAAAAGTCAAACTCGGCCACACCGAAACTTTCTATCCGTCGTCACCGAGTTCAGTTGACATAGCCACTGCCACAAACCCTAATCAGTTCGGTCTCACCGATAGGGATCTCGGTCTCACTGAGATGGGAATGTAAACTCTCTGTTTCCTATTTTCAACATTTCGGTCTAACCGAGATGTGAGAATCGGTATCACCGAGTTAACATTGCAAACTCTTTGTTGCCTTTTTGTAACATTTCGGTCTAACCAAAACGAGCGAATCGGTCCCACCGAGTTTACCTGACCAACTCTCTAGTTAGCTTATTACCAAAATCGGTCCCACCGAGTTTGTGTAATTGGTCTCACCGAGAGTACGTTATGCCCTAACCCTAATGAAATCGGTCCTACCGAGTTGATCATATCGGTCCCACCGAAATGCCTAACGGTCACATTATGAACTAAATCGGTCTGAGCGAGTTCACTGATTCGCTCCCACCGAGTTTGGTAAATTGTGTGTAACGGTTAGATTTTGTGTGGAGGCTATATATACCCCTCCACCCACTCTTCATTCATGGAGAAAGCCATCAGAACAAACCTACACTTCCAACATGCATTTTCTGAGAGAGAACCACCTACTCATGTGTTGAGACCAAGATATTCCATTCCTACCATATGAATCTTGATCTCTAGCCTTCCCCAAGTTGCTTTCCTCTCAAATCATCTTTCCACCAAATTGAAATCTATGAGAGAGAGTTGAGTGTTGGGGAGACTATCATTTGAAGCACAAGAGCAAGGAGTTCATCATCAACACACCGTCTATTACCTTTTGGAGAGAGGTGTCTCCTAGATTGGTTAGGTGTCACTTGGGAGCCTCCGTAAAGATTGTGGAGTTGAACCAATGAGTTTGTACGGGAAAGGAGATCGCCTACTTCGTGAATATCTACCCTAGTGAGGCAAGTCCTTCGTGGGCGATGGCCATGGTGGGATAGACAAGGTTGCTTCTTCGTGGACCCTTCGTGGGTGGAGCCCTCCGTGGACTCACACAGCCGTTACCCTTCGTGGGTTGAAGTCTCCATCAACGTGGATGTACAATAGCACCACCTATCGGAACCACGACAAAAACATCCGTGTCTACACTTGCGTTTGCTCCCTCAAACTCCTCCCGTTACCTTCATACGCAATTGCTTTACATTCCGCTGTTATACTCTTAGAATTGCATGTGTAGGTTGATTACTTCACTTGTGCATAATTTCTAAAATCTGCCAAGACTTAAAATTGGGAAAATGCTAGGTTTTTATTTGGTCAAGTAGTCAAAATTGCACACTGTACTTTCCAATACCCATATACACTTGTCATGCTTGCTTGATATGTATTGTGAATGTTTAAACATGTGCCAAAACTCCACCTCAACTTGAAGAAATTAAAAACAACCACTTTTCTTGCTAAGAGTCTATTCACCCCCCCTCTAGACACCTCTTCTCGATCCTTTCAGGTTGTCTCCCAACAAGCACTTTTAATGCCTTTTAGCTAGGCATGATGATTTTAATGATGCTCGCATAAAAGATAAGAATTGAGACATAAAGAGAACATCATGAAGAATATAACTAGCACATTTAAGTCTAACCCACTTCCTATGCATAGGGATTTTGTGAGCAAACAACTTATGGGAACGATAATTAACTAGCATAGGAAGGCAAAGCAAGCATAGCTTGAAAGCTTTCAACATATAGAGAGGAAACTTGATAATATTGCAACTCCAACAAGCATATATTCCTCCCTCATAATAATTTTCAGTAGCATCATGAATGAATTCAACAATATAACAAGCACATAAAGCATTCTTTTCATGATCTACTTGCATAGAAATTTTACTACTCTCCACATAAGCAAATTTATTCTCATCAATAGTAGTGGGAGCAAACTCAACAAAATAACTATCATGTGAAGCATAATCCAATTGAAAATTAAAATCATGATGACAAGTTTCATGGTTATCTTTATTCTTTATAGCATACGTGTCATCACAATAATCATCATAAATATGAGGCATGCTTTCATCATGATAAATTTGCTCATCAAAACTTGGGGGACTAAACAATTCATCTTCATCAAACATAGCATCCCCAAGCTTGTGGCTTTGAATATCATTAGCATCATGGGTATTCAAAGAATTCATACTAACAACATTGCAATCATACTCATCATTCACATATTTTATGCCAAGCATTCTATGTAATTCTTCTTCTAGTACTTGAGCACAATTTTCCTTCCCATAATTTTCACAAAAGATATTAAAAAGATGAAGCATATGAGGCAACCTCAATTCCATTTTTTGCAGTTTTCTTTTATAAACTAAACTAGTGATAAAACAAGAAACTAAAAGATTCGATTGCAAGATCTAAAGGTATATCCTCAAGCACTCACCTCCCCGGCAATGGCGCCAGAAATTGCTTGATGTCTACTACGCAACCTTCCTCTTGTAGACGTTGTTGGGCCTCCAAGTGCAGAGGTTTGTAGGATAGTAGACCTAAGGTTTATCAATCCGTGGGAGGCGTAGGATGAAGATGGTCTCTCTCAAACAACCCTGGAACCAAATAACAAAGAGTCTTGTGTCCACAACACACCCAATACAATGGTAAATTGTATAGGTGCTCTAGTTCGGCGAAGAGATGGTGATACAAGTGCAATATAGATGGTAGATATAGTTTTTTTAATATGAAAATATAAAAACATCAAGGTAACTAATGATAAAAGTGAGAATAAATGGTATTGCAATGCATTGAAACAAGGCCTAGGATTCATACTTTCACTAGTGCAAGTTCTCTCAACAAGGATAACATAATTAGATCATATAACAATCCCTCAACATGGAACAAAGAGTCACTCCAAAGTCACTAACAGCGGGGAATAAACGAAGAGATTATTATAGGGTATGAAACCACCTCCAAGTTATTCTTTCTGATCGATCTATTCAAGAGTTCGTAGTAAAATAACACGAAGCTATTCTTTCCGTTCGATCTATCCTAGAGTGCGTACTAGAATAACACCTTAAGACACGCATCAACCAAAACCCTAATGTCACCTAGATACTCCATTGTCACCTCAAGTATCCGTGGGCATGATTATACGATATGCATCACACAATCTCAGATTCATCTATTCAACCAACACAAAGAACTTCAAAGAGTGCTGATACGTCTCCAACGTATCTACTTTTCCAAACACTTTTGCCCTTGTTTTGCACTCTAACTTGCATGATTTGACTGGAACTAACCCGGATTGACGCTGTTTTCAGCAGAATTGCCATGTTGTTATTTTTGTGCAGAAATAAAAGTTCTCGGAATGACCTGAAATTCAACGGAGAATTATTTGTGAATATATAAAAAATATCTACGGGAAGAACCAAGCCAGGGGCCCATACCCTGTCCACGAGGGTGTGAGGCACGCCCCCTGCCTCGTGGGTCCCCTGTTGCTCCACAGACGTCCACCCCGAGTCCATAAATTCACTTTCGGGGAGAAAAAAAAATCAGAGAGGAAGAATTATCGCGTTTTACGATACGGATCCGCCACCAAGCCCTAATCTCTCTGGAGTCCGTTCGGGGCTCCGGAGAGGGGAGATTGTCACCATCTTCATCATCAACCTTCCTCCATCACCAATTCCATGATGCTCACCGCCGTGGGTGAGTAATCGCATCGTAGGCTTGTTGGACGATGATGGGTTGGGTGAGATTTACCATGTAATCGAGTTAGTTTTGTTAGGGTTTGATCCCTAGTATCCTCTATGTTCCAAGATTGATGTTGCTATGACTTTGCCATGCTTAATGCTTGTCACTAGGGCCCGAGTGCCATGATTTCAGATCTGAACCTATGATGTTTTCATGAATATATGTGTGTTCTTCATCCTATCTTGCAAGTCAATAGTCACCTACTATGTGTTATGATCCGTCAACCCCGAAATGATAACAATCGGGACCACTCCCGGTGATGACCGTAGTTTGAGGAGTTCATGTATTCACTGGAGGGTAGGACAAAAGATGTCATGCAAGTTCTTTTCCATAAGCATGTATGACTATATTCGGAATACATGTCTACATTACATTGATGAACTGGAGCTAGTTCTGTGTCACCCTAGGTTATAACTATTACATGAGGAATCGCATCCGACATAATTCTCCATCATCGATCCAATGCCTACGAGCTTTTCACATATTGCTTGTTGCTTATTTACTTTTCCGTTGCTACTGTTACAAAAACTACAAAAACACTACCGTTACTTTTATTGCTGTTACCACTATTTTCATATTACTTTGCTACTAAATTACCTTGCTGCAGATACTAAGTTTCCAGGTGTGGTTGAATTGACAACTCAGCTGCTAATACTTAAGAGTATTCTTTGGCTCCCCTTGTGTCGAATCAATAAATTTGGGTTGAATACTTTACCCTCGAAACTGTTGCGATCCCCTACACTTGTGGGTTATCAAGACTATTTTCTGGCGCTGTTGCCGGGGAGCATAGCTATATTCTTTAATTCACTTGGGATTTATATCTATTGATCACTATGAAGAATTTGAAGGACTCAAAAACCAAGATCTTTCCGTCAACTACGAGGGGAGGTAAGGAACTGCCATCTAGCTCTGCACTTGATTCACCATCTGTTATGAGTAAATTTGCGGCACCTACTCCTGCTATTGAATATGATATGTCGCATGTTCTTGATGATGCTACTTCTGCTATGTATGATGAAACTACTTCTATGCTTGATAATACTGTGCCACTAGGTGAATTTCTAGATGAACAAATTGCTAAGGTAGGGAGAATGCAAATATTGAAACTGATAATATAGATGAAAGTGATGATGAAGATTCTCCCCCTAGATACAAATTGCCTGTTATTCCTAAGGGTTAAGTTATGGATGAAGAAATTGCTAGAGACTTTCCTGCTTGCAACGATAGATATGATCTTAAGAAATTATTAGCTAAGTTGAAAGAAAAGTCTTTGAATGCTAGAATGAAAATGTGAACCCGCTTTTGCTACTTCACCTATCTCTGTTACTGATAAGGATTATGATTTCTCTGTTGATCCTGAGTTAATTACTTTGGTTGAATCCGATCCTTTCCATGGCTATGAATCTGAAACTGTCGTGGCACATCTTACTAAGTTGAATGATATAGCTACCCTGTTCACCAATGAGGAAAAGATTCATTATTACTATATCCTTAAGTTATTTCCGTTCTCGTTAAAGGGTGATGCTAAGACATGGTTTAATTCTCTTGATCCTGGTTGTGTGCGTAGTCCCCAGGATATGATTTATTACTTCTCTGCTAAATATTTTTCCCGCCCATAAGAAACAAGCTGCCTTACGGGAAATATATAATTTTGTGCAAATTGAAGAAGAGAGTCTCCTACAAGCTTGGGGGGAGGCTTCTCCAGTTACTTAATGCTTTGCCTGATCATCCTATTCATAGGAATGAAATACTTGATGTCTTGTATAATGGACTAACCGATGCTTCCAGAGACCACCTGGATAGTTGTGCTGGTTGTGTTTTCAGGGAAAGAACAGTTGATCAAGCTAAATTACTATTGAATAATATGTTGGCCAATGAAAATAATTGGACACAACCTGAACCAGCCCCTAAGCCAACTCCGAAGAAAAGGGGAGTTCTATTTCTCAGTCCTGAAGATATGCAAGAGGCAAAGAAATATATGAAAGAAAAAGGTATTAAAGCTGAAGATGTTAAGAATTTACCACCTATTGAAGAAATACATGGTCTTGATAACCCGACACAGGTAGTAAAGGTAAATTCTCTTTATAGATTTGATGAAGGTGATATTCCTCGTTATAAGTCTGCTAGCCAATGCTTAGATGAGCAAGAAAACTTCAATTCTTATGTTGGTAGACAATTGCAACGTAATGCTTATATGATTGAACGCTTGAGTGATTATATGTCTAGAGTTAAAGGTGAATTGAAACTCATTAGTAAGCATGCTTCTATGGTTACCACTCAAGTAGAACAAGTACCTAAGGCTCAGAATGATTTGCTCAATGAATTTAATAGTAAGAATAATGACTGTGCTGTTAGAGTTGCAACTAGAGGGGGTAAAGTGATTCAGGAACCTTTGTATCCCGAGGGCCACCTAAGAGGATTGAGCAAGATTCTCAAAGAGCTAATTTAGATGCACCTAGTTCTTCTAAGAAGAAGAAAAAGAAAAATGATAGGACTTTGCATGCTTCTAGTGAACCTGTAGCTGACACACCTGAGAATCCCAATGATATCTCTGTTTCTGATGCTGAGACACAATCTGGTAATGAACATGAACCTAGTGATAATGTTAATGATGATGATCAACCTTGCAATGATAATGATGTAGAGATTGAACCTGTTGTTGATCCTGATAACCCACAATCAAAGAATCAACGTTATGATAAGAGAGACTTTGTTGCTAGGAAGCACGGTAAGGAAAGAGAACCATGGGTTCAGAAACCCATGCCTTTTCCTCCTAAGCCATCCAAGAAAAAGGATGATGAGGATTTTGAGCGCTTTGCTGAAATGATTAGACCTATCTTTTTGCATATGCGTTTGACTGATATGCTTAAAACAAATCCTTATGCTAAATATATGAAAGATATTATTACCAACAAAAGAAAGATACCTGAAGTTGAAATTTCCACCATGCTTGCTAATTACACTTTTAAGGGTGGAATACCTAAGAAACTAGGAGATCCAGGAGTACCTACTATACCTTGCTCCATCAAAGGAAACTATGTTAAAACTGCTTTATGTGATCTTGGAGTCGGTGTTAGTGTTATGCCTCTTTCTTTATATCGTAGACTTGACCTGAGCAAGTTGACACCTACTGAAATATCTTTGCAAATGGCCGATAAATCAACTGCTATACCTGTCGGTATTTGTGAGGATGTGCCTGTTGTAGTTGCAAATGTTACTATTCTAGCGGACTTTGTTATCCTTGATATTCCTGAGGACGATAGTATGTCTATTATCCTTGGTAGAACCTTTTTGAATACTGCAGGGGCTGTTATTGATTGCAACAAAGGCAATGTCACTTTTCATGTCAATGGTAATGAGCATACGGTACACTTTCCGAGGAAACAACCGCATGTCCACAGTATCAATTCTATTGGAAAAATTTCAACTATTACTATTGGAGGTTTTGAATTTCCTCATCCTACTATCAAGAAGACATATGATATCCTTATTATTGGGGACATACATATCCCGATTGAGGTAACCTAGTGTTATTCGAAAATTCTCCGGTTTCATGTTTTTCAGAAAGATTTTATTAACAAGACTTGATCAACCTTGTTAATGGATTCCTTTTGATGAGCATGAGATGGATGAATCTAGATAGCACAACCTTCTGTATCCTCCTTTTACTTTCTGTTAATTAGATTAAATAAAGCAAAAATCATATTTTCTGTCTCTTTCCAGACTTATCCGTGCAATAGAAAAGTACCCCGAAAATAAAAGTTCGACAAATGCCCTGAAAATGAAATATGATTTTTTTCTAGAATATTTGAGAATATTTGGCATAGAGAACACAACAAGGGGAGCCAACACCTGGCCACGAGGGTCCAGGGCGCGCCCAACCTCACTGGGCGCGCCCCCTGCCTCGTGGGCCCCACATGGCCCCCCTCCACTCACTCCTGCACCCACACACTCCTTCTTCCTCCCAAAAAAATTACTATCCAGCTCAAGCACGAGTTCTAGCTCATCTTGCTGTCATTTTCGATCTCCTTGCTCAAAGCTCCATTCACAAAACTCTTTGGGGAGATTGTTCCCTGGTATGTGACTCCTCCATTGGTCCAATTAGTTTTTGTTCTAGTGCTTTATTTATTGTAAATTTTTGCTGCTATGGTGACCTTGTTCTTGAGCTTGCATGTTAAATTTCTTTGGCCCCAAGTAGTTCTAATGCATGATATAGTCTCTAGACACTTGTAGGAGTTGTTGCTATCAATCTTGTTGAGTTTGGTTCACTTTTATTTTGAGTTACTAATTTATTTAGAAATTTTCAGAGGGAAAAATGATAAGGCGATTGTTGAGAGGCTCTTCCAGTAAAAGTTCAGAGGATAAGCGGAAGGAAGAGAATAAGAAGCCTAAATATAATATTCCTCGCACTGCGGAAGTTCGGCCGTGTGAATGGCCTTGTAATGAGTTCTTAGAAGCCGTCGGGATTTATGGAGACTTTTATTATTTGGCGAACAATGCAGGCCTCACCGACTTCCTCCACGACCAGCGTGAACAATGCCTTCTACAAGCTTCAGAACTGGAGCCGGAGCCACCACTTGACCCTTACCGACAGTCTATTTATGGGTGGGATCAGGATGAGATTGCCAACCAGTGGCACCCAGAGGACGCTTCTCAGTACGCCGGAGGAAGTAGCTTCGATCCGTGGCCATAGACCAACTTAGGACAAAAGCCTAAGCTTGGCGGAGTACGTGTTTCTCACCGACATTACATTCATGTTCACACACTTATTCTAGTTGTCGATGCTCACACTCTTTCATTGTACTATCCATGCTTAGTTTCATTTATTTTCTTAGTCTTTTTCTTATGTGTCAGAAAAAACCTTAAGAAAAACAAAAAAAAATAGTCGTAGCTTTTTAGCTAGTTTACTTTCCATGCTTGTAGTAGTAGTAATTAAAAGAAAACCCAAAAAGATTTCTTGTTCTTCTTTTGCTTGTTGGGAGCTTTCCCGTGTAAATAGTTTCTTTACTTTCTTTGGGGATCAAGGAGTAGAAGACCATGATTGAAAATGCTTAGTGGATCTCATATGCTTTATTGTTGATTTAACCATGAGCCATATTACCTTGTCTTCTCTCTTGTATTAAATGCTTGCAGATTCCAGCTTAGTCCAATGCACGTGCACTATTATTATTATCCACACCATTCAGTCGTGCGAGTGAAAGGCAATAATGACGACATATGATGAATTGCTTGAGATGAGAAAAGCTGGTATGAACTCGACCTCTCTTGTTTTTGTCAATATGATAGTTCATCGTTCCTGATTCAACTTATTACGAATGAAACATGCTTGCAATGACAATTAGAGATCATAGCTGCTTATGCCATGCTTAATTAGCTAAGAGTTTATAATGGTCTATCTCGCGTGTCAACATGATATTAAAATGGTTGTGATGTGGTATGATAGGGTGGTATCCTCCTTTGAACGATTCAAGTGGTTTGACTTGGCACATGTTCACGCATGCAGTTGAAACAAAATCAACATAGCCTCCACGATATTTATGTTAATGGTGATTCATATCCTACTCATGCTTGCATTCATTGTTGATTAATTTTAATGCATGTTCATGAATGTTGTCGCTCTCTAGCTGGTCGCTTCCCAGTCTCTTTCTAGCCTTCACCTGTACTAAGCGGGAATACTGCTTGTGCATCCACTTCCATAAACCCCAAAGTTATTCCATACGAGTCCACCATACCTTCCTATATGCGGTATCTACCTGTCTTTCCAAGTAAATTTGTATGTGCCAAACTCTAAACCTTCAAATGAAATTATATTTTGTATGCTCAAACAGCTCATGTATGAACTAGGGATGTCTATATCTTCCATGCTAGGTGGGTTATTCTCACGATGAGTGGACTCCGCTCATCATTCATGAGAAAATGTCGGGTAACCGGGATGCCAGTCCCATGCTCAAATCATAATAATTAAACAAAACTCCCCCGGGGCTGTTGCTGATTTGGACGGTACCCTTTGTTTCGGGCTAGCCGTGGAGTGTGCTTGTTGGTGGTTGGGGGAGTATAAACTTTACCATTCTTTTTGGGAACCGCCTATAATGTGTGTAGCATGGAAGATATCGAGATTCTTGGTTGTTATGTTGACAATGAGAGTATACCGCTCAAAATATTATTCATCTCTATTTAAAAATCGAGCTCTGGCACCTCTACAAATCACTGCTTCCCTCTGCGAAGGGCCTATCTATTTACTTTTATGTTGAGTCATCATCCTCTTATAAAAGAGCACCAGTTGAGAGCACCTATGTCATTTGCATGATTGCTATTAATTTGCATTGAGTATGATTATGACTGGATCTCTTTTACCATGAATTACAATGTCTAGTCAGTCCTTGATCTTTAAAGGTGCTCTACATTTATGTCTTGCGGTCTCAGAAAGGGCTGGCGAGATACCATCTTGTTATATCATATTATGATTGTTTTGAGAAAGTGTTGTCATCCGAGGTTAATTATTATTGCTCGCTAGTTGATTATGCCATTGATATGAGTAAGACATGAGACCTAGAAGTTATTGTGAATGTGGTTAGTTCATGATCCTTGTTGAAAACTTGAATGCTAGCTTTACATATTTACAACAACAAGAGCAAATAAAGTTTGTCAAAGTTTTTCTTTATCACTTTCAGTTTATCAACTGAATTGATTAAGGACAAGCAAAGGTTTAAGCATGGGGGAGTTGATACGTCTCCAACGTATCTAATTTTCCAAACACTTTTGCCCTTGTTTTGGACTCTAACTTGCATGATTTGAATAGAACTAACCCGGACTGACGCTGTTTTCAGCAGAATTGCCATGGTGTTATTTTTGTGCAGAAATAAAAGTTCTAGAAATGACCTGAAATTCAACAGAGAATTATTTTGGAATATATAAAAATATCTGCGGGTAGAACCAAGCCAGGGGGCCCATACCCTGGCCCCTGTCCACGAGTGTGGGGGGCGCGCCCCCTCCCCCTGGGCGTGCCCCCCTGCCTCGTGGGCCCCCTGTTGCTCCACCGACGTCCACCCCGATGTAATACCCAGGATGGGACTATATCTCCTACGTGTCGAGGCATGACTTAAAGATATAAGCCCATTCTGGAATGATCGCAAGTTTGGTATCTTTGCACGACTCATGTAAAAAAAGGGATTAAATTGCAAAAGGAGATAGTTGGCTTACACTCGCCACTTCACACAATACATTATATAAGCAAAACATCATCCAAAACATCACAACCTGACTACGGGCGAAGATCCAAAGGAAAGATACCAAACATAAAGCCACAGGTCCGGATCGAATCCTAGTAGAAACCACTACTGATCGTCAAAAACGTCACAAGCAAACGGCCAAACTCTTCATCGAGCTCCCAGTGAAGAACCTGAACCAGCTCCTGCATCAATCTCGGCTGAACCTGCATCTGGTGTTGTAGTATCTGTGAGCCACGAGGACTCAGCAATCCCATAACCATGGGTATCAGAACTAGCAAAGCTTTATGGGTAGGAAGAGGTAAAGTGGTGAGGTTGCAGCTGCGGCTAAGCATAATATGGTGGCTAGCTTACGAGTACAAGAATAAGATGAGCATCTACGCAAACGGTCGCAAAAGTAGTGATCGCTAAAGATCCTAAACTACATACGAATCAAACATAACCCCACCGTGTTCTCTTCTCAAAGTGAAAAGAGACAGTCACGGTTACTCACACAGTTGTGTGTTTTACTTCGGATCCTCTGTCAAGTTTTCTACAACCGGACATTAACAAATTCCAATCTGCCACATAACCGCGAGCACGGCTTTCGAAAGATCATAACCCTACAGGGGTGTTCCAACTTAGCCCATCACAAGCTCTCACGATTAGCTGAAGTGATAAATATAATATCATCACTCCTTATCTTAGGGAAATCCGATCAGGCTCGGCATCCCGGTAGCACAAGACATTTCGACAATGGTAAAACAAGTCCAGCAAGACCTCCCGGCGTGCCGACACCCTGATAGTAGCCGCGCGTATCTCGTCTCAGGCCACGTCCGGATGGGCGATGCTACAGGTTATACCAGATACCTCGGGTTTCCCCAAGGCGGCCCTGCAGGACCCCCGTTTGGGACCAACACCATCAGCACTGGCCCCCCCTGTTATGTAGAATTAAGAACCCGGGGACACGACCCCCTATGCAAATTTAATTAATTAATTAAGTTGTTATTATGAGGCAAATTAAAACCAATGTTGGGCCTTGCCGGAGGAGTTTTATTCAAAGCCGAACTGTCAAGGGGTCCCCATCCACCCATCGTGTAAGGAACGCAAAATCAAGGAACATAATGTCGGTTTATCGGCGCCTAAGGTGGCATGAGTGGAACAAAACACCGAGCAAAAGGCCAAGCCTTCCACCCATGCCCAGTATATAGGTGTGTTAATAATAATAATAGATATTGTGATATATCCAACAACAAGTTCCCTCCTGGAACGAACTTCATCTTCACCTGCAACTAACAACGCTATAAGAGGGGCTGAGCAAGCGGGTAACATAGCCAAACAGTGGTTTTGCTAGGAAGGTGTCAAAGGTTAGAGGTTTCATGGCAACAAGGAGAGGCTGACATAAAAGATGGGTAGCGCGACATGTAACGATAGCATCGTGACAACTAAGCATGGCAATGGTAGTAAAGGTATCCAAGGGTATGATCATCTTGCCTGGGAATCCACAAGGGAGAAGAACGGATCCACGAAGTAGACGGAGCAACACAGACGAGAGAAATCCTCACAACTCCGGAACGAATCCGAAGCTAACAAGAGAAGCAACCGGAAAGAAGAAACAACGCGGTAAACACACAATCATAAACATGGCATACGATGCACATCCAAGTATGATGTATGTCCGGTTTAATTATGCATGGCATGGCAAGTGCACAAACAAATACTACAAGTTAAGTGGAGCTCAATATGCAACGAGTTGCATATCGACGAATCACCACATTAATTATTTAATTGTCTCTTGTTATTTACAAGACAATATTAAATGTTTGTTAACATGGCAAGAGGTGAAGCATAACAAAACTACACTATTTAGACATTTTAAATGAGGCCGGAAATAACAACAACATATCCGGAAAATCCCCATAAGCATGTTTAGTAATTATAAGCAACAACAATTCACACATTATAATGTTGTTAAAATGATGCGGATGATATGATCAAGTTTTATGCACTTTTTATTAAAAGGTTAACATGAAGGTGATAAGGAGTATTGTCACCGTGGTGGAAAGAAAGGGTGCCACGGCAACGATCCGAAAATGATGCCACGCAACATAACGGTTCCGGTAACTCGTTGAGAGACCTGTGTAAAAGAAGAATCGACGTGAGCAAGTCGAACAAGATGAAAGAGGTGGGGTGATCCCGTCACCGGGTTCCCACGGGTCGGCGACGAGGCAACCGAGGAACATGACAAAAGGTCGAAACGGGCACGGAGCAAACAAGGGCAAACATTTCATACAACACACATCACAAGCATTCCACGGGTCATCGTCTCGGGTTATACCTTCGGGACAATCGTTCTCGGAGGGGTTCAAGTCGTCGAGGGACGTAGTGGAAGTAGGCGTTCCGTTATTGTGTCGTAGAGGGAAGTAGACGTTCTCGTTTCCGAAGAGGTACTCGTCGCGGCATCGGACGTCCTCGGGGCGACGGTAGTCGAACTTGACATCGGTAGGGGTACTCGTTTCTTCCGAAGGTAGTCGTTCTCGTTCGTAGTCGTTCTCGTCCCCGAAGAGGTACTTGGCGCATCGCCGATCGTAGTGTAGGCATTCCCGTTCGTAGATGTACTTGTCATCGGAGGGGTACTTGTCGCGTCGTCTTGTGTCGTCGTTCTCGGTGTAGTCGAACTTGACGGTCTGCCATCGTTTCCGGGGCGACGGTGGTGGTACTTGTTCACGTAGTCGTTCACGGGTCTCGGTCTCGCGTCGAACTTGCATGTCTTG
Organism: Secale cereale; assembly: GCA_902687465.1. Lineage (NCBI taxonomy): Eukaryota > Viridiplantae > Streptophyta > Magnoliopsida > Poales > Poaceae > Secale > Secale cereale. Next base: position 250,482,650 of record LR738710.1, read on the forward strand.
GTCACACCGTAAGGAACACTGGCGAAAACAACAGCAGTAACAAAAACATGGCAACATGGCAGAGTAGCTGCGGACAAGGGCGGCTCCAGGAACTCGAAGGTGCGGCGGAGCTGCAGGCCTCGGTGGTCTAGCAGCAGCAGGGGCGTCAGGGCTCAAGGCGCAGAACCCCGACGCTAGGAGGTGCTCGAGGACATGGGCGCTCGGGCAGCGTTGGAGGCAGGTCGTGGCGGCGCTGGACGAGGCCTCGCGACGAGGTGAAGAGGAGGCAGGTGAGGAGGCAGACCCATCGCTGGCGGCCACCCGCGGGCACCATGGCGAGGACGCGGCGCAGGGGCGCTCGGCCTGCTGGAGGAGGGAGGCCGGGGCGCGTCAGGCTCCTGGCGCGGCGGGCGCTCGTGGCCACGGGGCCAGAGGCGAGGCAACCGAGCGCGGTGAGGGGGAGGCGTCGGCCCCGGTAACGCGAGGAGGAGAAGGGCCTGAGGCCGGGGCGGCCGGCTCGCGGGCGCCAGGCGCTGGAGCTGTCGGGAGATGGACGAGGGGAACGGGAGATCGAAGGGGAATCGATGGGACGGGCTGGCGGCGAGGGGGAAGAGGGAAACGAGATCGGGCGAGAGAAGGAGTGCGAGCGAGGGGTCGAGGGGTGCGGCGGCACGAGGGAAGGAGAGGGAGGAGCGATGGGATGCAGCGGGCAGTCGGTCGCTAGGGTTGCATAGGGGAGTTCGGGCCTGGGCCTAGAGGGTGAGATGGGCCAGGAGGCTGAGGCCCGAGCGGCTGGGAGGGAAGGAGGCTGGGCTGGTGGGAAGGAGGCCGATGGGCTGCTGGAAACAGCTGTGGCATGGGCTCTCCCTTCTGCCTACTGCTGTGAAGTTGCTTTCCCAAAAAAAAAACAGGAAACAACATCATAGAAAAGAAAAGGAAGGAGGTGGCTAGGGAAGAATTAGGACATGAGGTCAATTTTACTGGACTCGCAGAATTGCGTTGGTTCCCAGAAAAATGTAAAAGGGGCATGATTGGAAAATAAATTCAAATTCCTTTGAATTTATTTCAAAAGGTGTGAACAAAGAATATGATTTAGAAGTGTCCAAAAATGTTCGAAATTTCGGAGGAACCTCGAAACAACGGGAAAGAATTATTGGCAAGGTTTGAGGCAAGGAATGCGAAAGAAAAGGCATGGGGAAATTATGCAAGTGTGTTGCGGTTAGTTCCAAACAAATGGAATATTTATTAATATAGCTCCCTAAATATTGGGAGGATATGTTATAAAGAGAAGTCACACTTCCCTCGATTTAAATGGACCGAAGGTCCACACACTTTATTTAGGTTGAGATGCAAAAGAAATATGACATGATGGCATGATGACATGATGCAATGCAAAAAATAAATAAAGCAAGCACAAAAGAAACACAAGGGAGAACCCGGAACATCTAGAATCTTCTGGAATCTTCTGGGATGTCGGTCTTCGGGCGTCACAACTCTCCCACACTAACAGAGGATCTCGACCCGAGATCCTAGAGATAGCACCGGGTAAAACGAAAAAGAAGAGGTAAAACAAAGTTGCTTCTTTGACAGACGAGTGAAACCAAAGAACCTTGAAAGGTTGACCAAAATGAAAGAAGAATACAACGGAGATGAACGAAGTTGAGAGCACTCCGTTAGAAAGAGTAACAAGGAGCGTTACGAGAACCTTGGAGGTTGAAAGACATGAAACAAGAGCTTACGAACCAAAAGAATATGAAACTGCAACGGTATAGCCAAGGAAAAAGAATGACAGCATTTGGACAGCACTCCGTCTGAAAATGGAAGGAATTAACATGAACTAGCCAAGTTGGGAAGATACTTGATGAAAACAACAACACACATCCTCCGGAACATTGACAGAATGGCACAAGGGTAAGAAAGATTCAGATAGCACTCCGGTTAAAAGACAGGCAAAACTTGATAAGATGAGAGAATTCAAACGTTGGGCACAACACTCCAGTTAAATAGATAAACAAGGAAAGAACATGATCTTGATAAAACGAGATGATGGTTTGGAGAGAGCAACATCACAATGCCTCCGGAACGAAAGAATATCATATAAATCAACGAAAGAAATGAATGGAGAAGAAAAAATGACAACTTCTCCCACAAATGAATTAGGAAATCCTCCTTACAAGAAGGGTTGAACAGAGTTGTTGGAAATTCAGCAACGAAAGAATAAGCTCGAAGTGGGCTTATGGAATTCGTCTCAAAATTATGAGGTGACAACCGGCCACTGACGAAAACATTTGATTTGACTGAGATCAACAGGGAGATGAGAAACTTATTTCACCAGAAGGATAAATGAAGAACTTGGGTCATTTATAAGCACCATAATTAGCAACAAACCTTAGGGAAAGCTTTTAGGTGAAATACAACCCAAGATAACTCCAAGAGATAAAATGAGGGGTTGAAAAGATCTCCTAAAGAGAAAGAAATGATGGTTTTAATTATCTCATTCTTGATAACTCATGAATCATGAAACATGAAGGAATTGTCAAGAATGACATAACACCATCTGAAAAGATAAGGTAGAAAGGATTGCAATTGAAAGCATGATGAAGAATGCTTGAGCTCCAACAAGAATCTTGATGAAAACTTCAAGGATGAATTAAAACATGATGAACCACCATGAAGAACTCCGGTAATGAAAGCATGAGAAGTGAAAGATGAAAAGAATAAGATTCAAGGCCTGCGATGAATTAGATGGAGCTTGAAATGATATAATTGAAATAACTTGAAGCTCCGGAAAACAAGATGAAGAATTAGAACCGAGAATATGATAGGATGAACAAGCTCTGAAGGAAGGGATTAACCTCTTGGAAGAACTAGAATAAGATTTATGTTATGCATATCCTTCACCAATATAAATTGGCGACAACCAAGGATTTGGCATACTACTTATTGTCGTTGGAAAGGATTAAGAGAGATCTCGCACAAGCTTGGGTAAATCTTAAACAAACCACCGGTAGTATTATGAAAAGAACAAATGAATTAAACGATAACAACGGACGGGTAATCTTGAAAGAACCACCGTAAAAATATGGAGACGAACGAAGAGACATCAATGAAGAATAGTTGGAGGACGAAGTTGAAAACTGAGAACGAAGAAATATTCTGAAATGATAGCCTTCGGAGGATCACAATGGAAAGAATTCGTGAAATGCTTCGGACGGGTATAAAAATAATTCCTCACAATCGAAACAATAATGAGGATGGCAAGAAGCTAGAACCACGAATCTTCAAGAGAACGGGCCAAGATTTAAGAGAAACACTTCTCCGATCCCCAAATGTTGAGAATGAAGACGAGAAATGCCATAAGAATTGTTGAGCACTCCGGAATGAAGAATTAAAAGGTTGAAACAATGGTGAAAAGAATTTGAAAGCGATCTTGGAGAAGGCATGTGACTGATGGGATTCATACTTACGTCACACTTTGAAAGAATTTGAGTATAACACCAGAAAATAGAAGAGTCTGGTAAGATCCTGGAAAAAGACCTGTGGGTTAGGGCCCACTCAAAGAAAACACCGTTGGAAAAGATTGCTTAAGAGATATAGCACCGGTTGAATTAATTGACTTGAATAAGATGACAATCCTCAAAAAAGCTTGAACGGATTAAGAATGGAAACACGAATCTTCAGCACTCCGGATAAGAATAGCAAGAGGAGAATGATTAATTGGTGCACCGGAATAAGAAAACATTGTGAAATGAGGAAAAGGATGAGATCAACATCGAAATCTTGAATTACATCCACCGACAGAATCCGAGAACAAAAGAATGATGAACTTGAAGCTCTTGAGCATCTTCACGATAAATCACCGGATAAGAACATTGAAGGAAATGAATGAAGAAATATTGCATGAATAAAATGGATACTTCATTAAGAATTCCAGCTCCGAGAAGAAGAAGGGTGGGAGGGTGGGGAAAACAAAGACAACTTGGGATGAATTAAACAGACACCATCATCAGATTTCTCAACGGCGTCCGTATGAATAACTTGAAGAGAAGGCACACCGGTTGAAAAGGATTAACATGAAAATCTCGATGGTGAAGAAGGACTAGCACTCCCATAGAAATATGAGAACACCGATTAAGAAAGGTATGGAATCAACATTTGACATCGAAGCAACTCGAATACCAGAATCAAATCAAAACAAAGGATAGATATGTTTATGAAGAAGATTATGTTGCAACATATCTATCCGAACAGAGAATTGAACGAATGAATTCCGTAGGTACATCAACTAGTCGAGAAGCCACTTGGAAGAAGAAAAAAAAGTGAATAAAGGCAACAAGGATCAGATAGAACAAATACAAGATAGAAGCTTCGTTCGACAAAATCGTGATGAAAGCTCATGGAACGTGTTACAAAAGGGTTTTGCAATCCCCGGATCAGCATAGCCAAGGACCCTTTAAGATGCAACTCCCGATCAGAACAAGTCCATAAACCACTTCACTCATTGTAGAACCCCAAACTTCATATCATGCATTCGTTGGAAGAATGCCTAGAACTACTAGATGAACCCACCTATTAATTTCCGAAAGTTTCCAGTTATGCAATCAGGTGTTGGGGATACAGGGGAAGCACCGCGCACTCAACTCTAATCCTACATCCAGCTGTATCCATCCTTCAACACATAACCAGTTATCTCCGGAAACCGTTTACCTCGGACCTTCGAAACGCATCCACTATACAAGCTATGGCAATACTCCCGAACTACCTCCCCAGTACTGGGTGATGTCGGGGTTATCTTGCCACTAACCGCATAGGAGAGTTTTCGATGTCGGCCGTCTTAAGTATTCTAGTACTGCCGCGATGGATTTGTGACGACAACACCTCGGAGCTCAACTCCCCGGGACACTGCCACAACCCCTAATGACAGGAGGCATCGAGAACAATGTTCTCGTCACAAAGACATCGAAACAATCCAAACAATACTCGCGAGATCCTAAAAAAAATTGGTGCATTTTTTGAAAGTAGAAGAGGCAAGAGTAATCGTCAGGAGTCCTCACCAGAGTGAAAAGGGATGAGGAGCAAACAGAAATCCTACTCTCCGATATAATATAGGACTCAAAACATTTTCAAGTGTGTACCTAGACTCAACCGTCAACGATTCGATCAATCAGTGGGGGCTTCTAGGTCGGAGAAGGCTCTGAATACCAACTTGTAATGCCCAGGATGGGACTATATCTCCGACGTGTCGAGGCACGACTTAAAGGTATAAGCCCATTCTGGAATGATCGCAAGTTTGGTATCTTTGCACGACTCATGTAAAATAAGGGATTAAATTGCAAAAGGAGATAGTTGGCTTACACTCGCCACTTCACACAATACATTATATAAGCAAAACATCATCCAAAACATCACAACCCGACTACGGGCGAAGATCCAAAGGAAAAATACCAAACATAAAGCCACAGGTCCGGATCGAATCCTAGTAGAAACCACTACTGATCGTCGAAAACGTCACAAGCAAACGGACAAATTCTTCATCGAGCTCCCAGTAAAGAACCTGAACCAGCTCCTGCATCAATCTCGGCTGAACCTGCATCTGGTGTTGTAGTATCTGTGAGCCACGAGGACTCAGCAATCCCATAACCATGGGTATCAGAACTAGCAAAGCTTTATGGGTAGGAAGAGGTAAAGTGGTGAGGTTGCAGCAGCGGCTAAGCATAATATGGTGGCTAGCTTACGAGTACAAGAATAAGATGAGCATCTACGCAAACGGTCGCAAAAGTAGTGATCGCTAAAGATCCTAAACTACATACGAATCAAACATAACCCCACCGTGTTCTCTTCTCAAAGTGAAAAGAGACAGTCACGGTTACTCACACAGTTGTGTGTTTTACTTCGGATCCTCTGTCAAGTTTTCTACAACCGGACATTAACAAATTCCAATCTGCCACATAACCGCGGGCACGGCTTTCGAAAGATCATAACCCTGCAGGGGTGTTCCAACTTAGCCCATCACAAGCTCTCACGATTAGCTGAAGTGATAAATATAATATCATCACTCCTTATCTTAGGGAAATCCGATCAGGCTCGGCATCCCGGTAGCACAAGACATTTCGACAATGGTAAAACAAGTCCAGCAAGACCTCCCGGCGTGCCGACACCCTGATAGTAGCAGCGCGTATCTCGTCTCAGGCCACGTCCGGATGGGCGATGCTACAGGTTATACCAGATACCTCGGATTTCCCCAAGGCGGCCCTGCAGGACCCCCGTTTGGGACCAACACCATCAGCACTGGCCCCCCCTGTTATGTAGAATTAAGAACCCGGGGACGCGACCCCCTATGTAAATTTAATTAATTAATTAAGTTGTTATTATGAGGCAAATTAAAACCAATGTTGGGCCTTGCTGGAGGAGTTTTATTCAAAGTCGAACTGTCAAGGGGTCCCCATCCACCCATCGTGTAAGGAACGCAAAATCAAGGAACATAATGCCGGTTTATCGGCGCCTAAGGTGGCATGAGTGGAACAAAACACCGAGCAAAAGGCCAAGCCTTCCACCCATGCCCAGTATATAGGTGTGTTAATAATAATAATAGATATTGTGATATATCCAACAACAAGTTCCCTCCTGGAACGAACTTCATCTTCACCTGCAACTAACAACGCTATAAGAGGGGCTGAGCAAGCGGGTAACATAGCCAAACAGTGGTTTTGCTAGGAAGGTGTCAAAGGTTAGAGGTTTCATGGCAACAAGGAGAGGCTGACATAAAAGATGGGTAGCGCGACATGTAACTATAGCATCGTGACAACTAAGCATGGCAATGGTAGTAAAGGTATCCAAGGGTATGATCATCTTGCCTGGGAATCCACAAGGGAGAAGAACGGATCCACGAAGTAGACGGAGCAACACAGACGAGAGAAATCCTCACAACTCCGGAACGAATCCGAAGCTAACAAGAGAAGCAACCGGAAAGAAGAAACAACGCGGTAAACACACAATCATAAACATGGCATACGATGCACATCCAAGTATGATGTATGTCCGGTTTAATTATGCATGGCATGGCAAGTGCACAAACAAATACTACAAGTTAAGTGGAGCTCAATATGCAACGAGTTGCATATCGACGAATCACCACATTAATTATTTAATTGTCTCTTGTTATTTACAAGACAATATTAAATGTTTGTTAACATGGCAAGAGGTGAAGCATAATAAAACTACACTATTTAGACATTTTAAATGAGGCCGGAAATAACAACAACATATCCGGAAAATCCCCATAAGCATGTTTAGTAATTATAAGCAACAACAATTCACACATTATGATGTTGTTAAAATGATGCGGATGATATGATCAAGTTTTATGCACTTTTTATTAAAAGGTTAACATGAAGGTGATAAGGAGTATTGTCACCGTGGTGGAAAGAAAGGGTGCCACGGCAACGATCTGAAAATGATGCCACGCAACATAACGGTTCCGGTAACTCGTTGAGAGACCGGTGCAAAAGAAGAATCGACGTGAGCAAGTCGAACAAGATGAAAGAGGTGGGGTGATTCTGTCACCGGGTTCCCACGGGTCGGCGACGAGGCAACCGAGGAACATGACAAAAGGTCGAAACGGGCACGGAGCAAACAAGGGCAAACATTTCATACAACACACATCACAAGCATTCCACGGGTCATCGTCTCGGGTTATACCTTCGGGAAAATCGTTCTCGGATGGGTTCAAGTCGTCGAGGGACGTAGTGGAAGTAGGCGTTCCGTTATCGTGTCGTAGAGGGAAGTAGACGGTCTCGTTTCCGAAGAGGTACTCGTCGCGGCATCGGACGTCCTCGGGGCGACGGTAGTCGAACTTGACATCGGTAGGGGTACTCGTTTCTTCCGAAGGTAGTCGTTCTCGTTCGTAGTCGTTCTCGTCCCCGAAGAGGTACTTGGCGCATCGCCGATCGTAGTGTAGGCCTTCCCGTTCGTAGATGTACTTTTCATCGGAGGGGTACTTGTCACGTCGTCTTGTGTCGTCGTTCTCGGTGTAGTCGAACTTGACGGGCTGCCATCGTTTCCGGGGCAACGGTAGTGGTACTTGTTCACGTAGTCGTTCACGGGTCTCGGTCTCGCGTCGAACTTGCCTGTCTTGGTCACACCGTAAGGAACACTTGGCGAAAACAACAGCAGTAACAAAAACATGGCAACATGGCAGAGTAGCTGCGGACAAGGGCGGCTCCAGGAACTCGAAGGTGCGGCGGAGCTGCAGGCCTCGGTGGTCTAGCAGCAGCAGGGGCGTCAGGGCTCAAGGCGCAGAACCCCGACGCTAGGAGGTGCTCGAGGACATGGGCGCTCGGGCAGCGTTGGAGGCAGGTCAAGGCGGCGCTGGACGAGGCCTCGCGACGAGGTGAAGAGGAGGCAGGTGAGGAGGCAGACCCATCGCTGGCGGCCACCTGCGGGCACCATGGCGAGGACGGGGCGCAGGGGCGCTCGGCCTGCTGGAGGAGGGAGGCCGGGGCGCGTCGGGCTCCTGGCGCGGCGGGCACTCGTGGCCACGGGGCCAGAGGCGAGGCAACCGAGCGCGGTGAGGGGGAGGCGTCGGCCCCGGTAACGCGAGGAGGAGAAGGGCCTGAGGCCGGGGCGGCCGGCTCGCGGGCGCTAGGCGCTGGAGCTGTCGGGAGATGGACGAGGGGAACGGGAGATCGAAGGGGAATCGATGGGACGAGCTGGCGGCGAGGGGGAAGAGGGAAACGGGATCGGGCGAGAGAAGGAGTGAGAGCGAGGGGTCGAGGGGTGCGGCGGCACGAGGGAAGGAGAGGGAGGAGCGATGGGATGCAGCGGGCAGTCGGTCGCTAGGGTTGCATAGGGGAGTTCGGGCCTGGGCCTAGAGGGTGAAATGGGCCAGGAGGCTGAGGCCCGAGCGGCTGGGAGGGAAGGAGGCCGGGCTAGTGGGAAGGAGGCCGGTGGGCTGCTAGAAACAGCTGCGGCATGGGCTCTCCCTTCTGCCTACTGCTGTGAAGTTGCTTTCCAAAAAAAAACAGGAAACAACATCATAGAAGAGAAAAGGAAGGAGGTGGCTAGGGAAGAATTAGGACATGAGGTCAATTTTACTGGACTCGCAGAATTGCGTTGGTTCCCAGAAAAATATAAAAGTGGCATGATTGGAAAATAAATTCAAATTCCTTTGAATTTATTTCAAAAGGTGTGAACAAAGACTATGATTTAGAAGTGTCCAAAAATGTTCGAAATTTTGGAGGAACCTCGAAACAACGGAAAAGAATTATTGGCAAGGTTTGAGGCAAGGAATGCGAAAGAAATGCATGGGGAAATTATGCAAGTGTGTTGCGGTTAGTTCCTAACAAATAGAATATTTATTAATATAGCTCCCTAAATATTGGGAGGATATGTTATAAAGAGAAGTCACACTTCCCTCGATTTAAATGGACCGAAGGTCCACACACTTTATTTAGGTTGAGATGCAAAAGAAATATGACATGATGGCATGATGACATGATGCAATGCAAAAAATAAATAAAGCAAGCACAAAAGAAACACAAGGGAGAACCCGGAACATCTAGAATCTTCTGGAATCTTCTGGGGTGTCGGTCTTCGGGCGTCACACCCGACTCCATATATTCACTTTCGGGGAGAGAAAAAAATCAGAGAGGGAGAATTATCACGTTTTACGATATGGAGCCGCCGCCAAGCCCTAACTCTCTCGGGAGGGCTGATCTGGAGTCCGTTCGGGGCTTCAGAGAGGGGAGATCGTCGCCATCTTCATCATCAACCTTCCTCCATCACCAATTCTATGATGCTCACCGCCGTGCGTGAGTAATCCCATCGTAGGCTTGCTGGACGGTGATGGGTTGGATGAGATTTACCATGTAATCGAGTTAGTTTTGTTAAGGTTTGATCCCTAGTATCCACTATGTTCTAAGATTGATGTTGATATGACTTTGCCATGCTTAATGCTTGTCACTAGGGCCCGGGTGCCATGATTTCAGATCTGAACCTATTATGTTTTCATGAATATACGTGTGTTCTTGATCCTATCTTGCAAGTCAATAGTCACCTACTATGTGTTATGATCCGGCAACCCCGAAGTGACAACAATCGGGACCACTCCCGGTGATGACCGTAGTTTGAGGAGTTCATGTATTCACTATGTGTTAATGCTTTGGTACGGTACTCTATTAAAAGTAGGTCTTAATATCGCTTAGTTTCCACTAGGACCCCGCTGCCACGGGAGGGTAGGACAAAAGATGCCATGCAAGTTCTTTTCCATAAGCACGTATAACTATTACATGATTCGGAATACATGCCTACATTACATTGATGAACTGGAGCTAGTTCCGTGTCACCCTAGGTTATAACTATTACATGAGGAATCACATCCGACATAATTCTCCATCACCGATCCAATGCCTAGGAGCTTTTCACATATTGCTTGTTGCTTATTTACTTTTCCGTTGCTACTATTACAAAAACTACAAAAACACTACCGTCACTTTTATTGTTGTTACCACTATTTCCATATTACTTTGCTACTAAATTACCTTGCTGCAGATGCTAAGTTTCCAGGTGTGGTTGAATTGACAACTCAGCTGCTAATACTTAAGAGTATTCTTTGGCTCCCCTTGTGTCAAATCAATAAATTTGGGTTGAATAATTTACCCTCGAAAACTGTTGCGATCCCCTGCACTTGTGGGTTATCAAGTGCCCCAAAGTTTCTACCGGAGAGTCAAGACGAAAACGTGTGCCAACCCATATGCATAAGTTCACAAGGTCACTGAACCCGCAAGTTGATCACCAAAACATACATCAAGTAGATCACGTGAATATCCCATTGTCACCACAGATAAGCACATGCAAGACATACATCAAGTGTTCTCAAATCCTTAAAGACTCAATCCGATAAGATAACTTCAAAGGGAAAACTCAATCCATTACAAGAAAGTAGAGGGGGAGAAACATCATAAGATCCAACTATAGTAGCAAAGCTCGTGTTACATCAAGATCGTGCCACATCAAGAATACATAGCTACTGGTACATACCCTCAGCCCCGAGGGTGAACTACTCCCACTCGTCATGGAGAGCGTCAGGATGATGAAGATGGCCACCAGAGAGGGATTCCCCCCTCCGGCAGGGTGCCGGAACGGGTCTAGATTGGTTTTCGATGGCTACAGAGGCTTGCGGCGGCGGAACTCCCGATCTAGGTTTCTTTCTGGAAGTTTGGGTATATATAAGAGGTGTTGGAGTCGGGAACAAGTCAGGGGGTCCCCGAGGCGGTCACGAGATAGGGGAGCGCAGCCAGGGGGGTAGGGCGCGCCCCCACCCTCTTAGTGGCCTCGGGACTCTTCTGGTCCATTTCCGGTACTCCATGGGCTTCTTCTGATCCAAAAACAACCTCCGTGCAATTTTAGGTTAATTGTACTCCGTTTGGTATTCCTTTTCTGCGGTACTCAAAAACAAGAAAAAAAACAGAAACTGGCACTGGGCTCTAGGTTAATAGGTTAGTCCCAAAAATCATATATAAGTGTATATTAAGGCCCATTAAACATCCAAAACAGATAATATAATAGCATAGAACAATCAAAAATTATAGTTACGTTGGAGACGTATCAAGCATCCCCAAGCTTAATTCCTACTCGTCCTCGAGTAGGTAAATGATAAAAACAGAATTTTTTATGTGGAATGCTACCTAACATAATTATCAATGTAATTTTCTTTATTGTGCCATTAATGTTCAGATCTGAAAGATTCAAGACAAAAGTTTAATATTGACATGAGAGTAATAATACTTCAAGCATACTAACAAAGCAATTATGTCTTCTCAAAATAACATGGCCAAAGAAAGTTCATCCCTACAAAATCATATAGTTTGGTTATGCTCCATCTTCGTCACACAAAATACCCAAAACATGCACAACCCCGATTTCAGCCAAGCAATTGTTTCATACTTCATTTTTTTCAAACTTTTTCAACTTTCACGCAATACATGAGCGTGAGCCATGGATATAGCACTATAGGTGGAATAGAGTGGTGGTTGTGGAGAAGACAAAAGTAGGAAGATGGTCTCACATCAACTAGGCGTATCAATGGGCTATGGAGATGCCCATCAATAGATATCGATGTGAGTGAGTAGGGATTGCCATGCAATGGATGCACTAGAGCTATAAATCTATGAAAGCTCAACAAAAGAAACTAAGTGGGTGTGCATCCAACTTGCTTGCTCACGAAGACCTAGGGCATTTGAGGAAGCCCATCGTTGGAATATACAAGCCAAGTTCTATAATGAAAATTCCCACTAGTATATGAAAGTGACAAATTAAGAGACTCTCTATCATGAAGATCATGGTGCTACTTTGAAGCACAAGTGTGGAAAAATGATAGTACCATTGTCCCCCTTTTTCTCTTTTTTTGGGCCTTCCTTTTTTTATTTGGCCTTTCTCTTTTTTTGGCCTTTCTTTTTATTGGGCCTTTTTTTCCGAGACAATGCTCTAATAAAAATGATCATCACACTTCTATTTAATTACAACTCAAAGATTACAAATCGATACTAGAACAAAATATGACTCTATATGGATGCTTCCGGCGGTGTACTGGGATGTGCAATGAATCATGAGTGACATGTATGAAAAATTATGCATGGTGGCCTTGCCACAAATACGATGTCAACTACATGATCATGCAAGGCAATATGACAATGATGGAGAGTTGCATGGCAATATATTTTGGAATGGCTATGGAAATGCCATGATAGGTAGGTATGGGGGCTGTCTGAGGAAGGTATATGGTGGGTGTATGGTACCGGCGAAAGTTGCGCGGTACAAGAGAGGCTAGCAATGGCGGAAGGGGGAGAGTGCGTATAATCCATGGACTGAAAATTAGTCATAAAGAACTCACTTACTTATTGCAAAAATCTACAAGTCATCAAAACAAAGTACTACACGCACGCTCCTAGGGGAAGGGTTGGTAGGAGTTAACCATTGCGCGATCCCGACCTTCACACAAAGGATGACAATCAAAGAAATACCCCATGCTTCAAATTTGTCACACAACGGTTACCATACGTGCATGCTACGGGACTTGCAAACCTCAACACAAGCATTTCTCAAATTCACAATTACTCTACTAGCATGGCTCTAATATCACCATCCTCATATCTCAAAACAATCATCAAGCATCAAACTTCTCATAGTATTCAATGCACTTTATATGAAAGTTTTTATTTTATCCCTCTTGGATGCCCATCATATTATGACTAAATTCATAACCAAAGCAAGTTACCATGCTGTTTAAGACTCTAAAAATAATATAAGTGAAGCATCAGAGTTCATCTATTTCTTCAAAATAAAACCACCGCCGTGCTTTAAAAGATATAAGTGAAGCACTAGAGCAAACGACAAACTACTACGAAAGATATAAGTAAAGATCAATGAGTAGTCGAATAATTATGTAACTATGTGAAGACTCACTAACATTTAAGAATTTCAGATCTTTGGATATTATTCAAACAGCAAGCAAAACAAAATAAAATAAATTGACGCTCCAAGCAAAACACATATCACGTGGTGAATAAAAATATAGCCTTAAAATAAAGTTACCGATAGACGAAGACGAAAGAGGCGATGCCTTCCCGGGGCATCCCAAGCTTAGGCTCTTGGTTGTCCTTGAATATTACCTTGGGTGCCTTGGAAATCCCCAAGCTTAGGATCTTGCCACTCCTTATTCCATAGTCCGTCGAATCTTTACCCAAAACTTGAAAACTTCACAACACAAAACTTCAACAGAAAACTCGTAAGCTTCATTAGTATAAGAAAATAAAACCACCAGGTAGGTAGTGTTGTGAACTCATTATAAATTCATATTGGTGTTATATCTACTGGATTACAACTTATCTATGGTTCATACCCACTGATACTACTAATAGATCCATCAAAATAAGCAAACAACACATAGAAAACAGAATCTGTCAAAAACAGAACAGCCTATAGAAATATGTAACTTTCTTATACTTCTGTAACTCAAAAAATTCTAAAATAAATTGGTGGACGTGAGGAATTTGTCTATTAAACTTCTGCAAAAAGAATCAACTCAAAACCACTCTTCTGTAAAAAAAATGGCAGCTAATCTTGTGAGCATAAAAGTTTTTGTTTTTTATAGCAAGATCGCAAAGACTTCACCCAATTCTTCCCAAAGGTTCTACTTGGCACTCTATTGAAAAAAAGCTATACAACATGATTAATACAATATCTTAATCATGTGGACACACAAAAACAGTAAGGGTAAATATTGGGTTGTCTCCCAACAAGCGCTTTTTTAATGCCTTTTAGCTAGGCATGATGATTTCAATGGTGCTCAGCTAAAAGATTAGAATTGAAACATAAAGAGAGCATCATGAAGAATATAACTAGCACATTTAAGTCTAACCCACTTCCTATGCATAAGGATTTTGTGAGCAAACAACTTATGGGAACGATAATTAACTAGCATAGGAAGGCAAAGCAAGCATAGCTTCAAAACTTTCAACATATAGAGAGGAAACTTGATAATATTGTAACTCCTACAAGCATATATTCCTCCCTCATAATAATTTTCAGTAGCATCATGAATGAATTCAATAATATAACAAGCACATAAACCATTCTATGTAATTTTTCTTCTAGTACTTTAGCACAATTATCCTTCCCATCGTTTTCGCGAAAGATATTAAAAAGATGAAGCATATGGGGCAACCTCAATTCCATTTTTTGTAGCTTTCTTTTATAAACTAAACTAGTGATAAAACAAGAAACTAAAAGATTCGATTGCAAGATCTAAAGATATACCTTCAAGCACTCACCTCTCCGGCAACGGCGCCAGAAATTGCTTGATGTCTACTACGCGACCTTCCTCTTGTAGACGTTGTTGGGCCTCCAAGTACAGAGGTTTGTAGGACAGTACAAATTTCCCTCAAGTGGATGACCTAAGGTTTATCAATCCGTAGGAGGCGTAGGATGAAGATGGTCTCTCTCAAACAACCCTGCAACCAAATAACAAAGAGTCTCTTGTGTCCCCAACACACCCAATACAATGGTAAATTGTATAGGTGCACTAGTTCGGCGAAGAGATTGTGATACAAGTGCAATATGGATGGTAGATATAGTTTTTTTAATATGAAAATATATAAACAGCAAGCTAACTAATGATAAAAGTGAGCATAAACGGTATTGCAATGCGTTGAAACAAGGCCCAGGGTTCATACTTTCACTAGTGCAAGTTCTCTCAACAAGGATAACATAATTAGATCATATAACAATACCTCAACATGCAACAAAGAGTCACTCCAAAGTCACTAATAGCGGGGAACGAACGAAGAGATTATTCTAGGGTACGAAACCACCTCAAAGTTATTCTTTCTGATCGATCTATTCAAGAGTCCGTAGGAAAATAACACGAAGCTATTATTTCCGTTCGATCTATCCTAGAGTTCGTACTAGAATAACACCTTAAGACACGCATCAACCAAAACCCTAATGTCACCTAGATACTCCATTGTCACCTCAAGTATCCGTGGGCATGATTATACGATATGCATCACACAATCTCAGATTCATCTATTCAACCAACACAAAGAACTTCAAATAGTGCCCCAAAGTTTCTACCGGAGAGTCAAGACGAAAACGTGTGCCAACCCATATGCATAAGTTCACAAGATCACTGAACCCGCAAGTTGATCACCAAAACATACATCAAGTAGATCACGTGAATATCCCATTGTCACCACAGATAAGCACATGCGAGACATACATCAAATGTTCTCAAATCCTTAAAGACTCAATCCGATAAGATAACTTCAAAGGGAAAACTCTATCCATTACAAGAAAGTAGAGGGGGAGAAACATCATAAAATCCAACTATAGTAGCAAAGCTCGCGATACATCAAGATCGTGCCATCTCAAGAACACGAGAGAGAGAGAGAGAGAGAGAGAGAGAGAGAGAGAGAGAGAAAACACATAGCTACTGGTACGTACCCTCAGCCCCGTGGGTGAACTACTCCCCCTCGCCATGGAGAGCGCCGTGATGATGAAGATGGCCACCGGAGAGGGATTCCCCCTCCGACAGGGTGCCGGAACGGGTCTAGATTTGTTTTCGGTGGCTACAGAGGCTTGCGGCGGCGGAACTCCTGATCTAGGTTTCTTTCTGAAAGTTTGGGTATATATAATAGGTGTTGGAGTCGGGAACAAGTCAGGGGGGTCCCCGAGGCAGCCACGAGTTAGGGGGGCGCGCCCAGGGGGGTAGGGCGCGCCCCCACCCTCATGGTGGCCTTGGGACTCTTCTGGTCCATCTCCGGTACTCCGTGGGCTTCTTCTGGTCCAAAAACAACCTCCGTGCAATTTCAGGTTAATTGGACTCTGTTTGGTATTTCCTTTAGTGCGATACTCAAAAACAATGAAAAACAGAAACTGGCACTGGGCTCTGGGTTAATAGGTTAGTCCCAAAAATCATATAAAAGTGTATATTAAAGCCCATTAAACATCCAAAACAGATAATATATACTAGCATTGAACAATCAAACATTATAGATACGTTGGAGACGTATCACCGACTGAAATCCCAAGGATTCAGACCTAAGGCTACACCGTGGGCGAGCTGTAAGTTAGAAACAAAGGGCGAAGAAGAAAACCTTGAAATGCTCGAGCGTAATGTTTGCGGTTTGCAGCTTAAAATTGCTCACTACATTGATCGTGTGGTATCAGTCAATAAATCATGTATCCCTTATGAAATCCTATTAGAAAGCTCCCAAGACCTGACTACCCATATTTCGGAATGCTTGTTTCTTTTTATGCGGGGAACTTATAAAGAGAACTTCCGGGGAGCTTGACTAAATCGAGGCTTAATTTCTTGTCCTCGAGTGTGACCCTCGTTTGTAAAAAAAGAGGAACCTCTCTTTGTTTGAGGGTACAATTGTATGGGCGTCTCCTATTTGGCGCACACGTCGCCCGTGAGCGATCTGGCGCATACCCCCCACCCCGTACCCGCCCGTACATAATTTGGGCCGGACCAAACTAGCTCCTTTTGGTTTTGGGGTGGTTCTAGAGCTTTCTAGAGCATTTTTTCTTCTTTTTTTGTTTCTCTTTGCGTTTTTCTTCCTTTTCCCTTTTTCGTTATTTCCTTTCTTTTTCATTTTTGTTTGTTCTTTTTCTTATTTTTTTCATTTATTTTTAAATTTAGTTTTTTTCAGTTTTTATTTTTCCATATTTCAGGATCATTTTATGAAATCCCGAAACATATTTTCAAATTGATGAACATTTTTCAGATTCAAACTTGTTCATCGAATTAAAAAAAGAGGAACCTCTCTTAGTTTGAGGGTACAATTGTATGGGCGTCTCCTATTTGGCGCACAGGTCGCCCGTGAGCGACCTGGCGCATACCCCCCACCCCGCACCCGCCCATACACAATTTGGGCCGGCCCAAACTAGGTCCTTTTGGTTTTGGGATGGTTCTAGAGCTTTCTAGAGCATTTTTTTCTTTTTTTTGTTTCTCTGTGCGTTTTTCTTCCTTTTTTGTTTTTCGTTATTTCCTTTCTTTTTCATTTTTCTTTGTTCCTTTTCTTATTTTTTTCCTATTTATTTTTAAATTTAGTTTTTTCATTTTTTTCATTTTCCAGATTTAACGATCATTTTATGAAATCCCGAAATATTTTTGCAAATTGGTGAACATTTTTCAGATTCAAAACTTGTTCATCGAAATCAAAGAATGTTCCTCATATTTTCGAAATTGCAATCTTTTCTAAATTTCATGAACACTTTTTCAAATCATGATGGACATATTTTGAATTCAAAGTTGTTTGTCGAATTCAAAAAATTAATCATAATTTTGACACTCTGAACATTTATGAAATTCATGAACATTTCCAAACATTTTTTGAAATTCTATACATTTTTTTGAAACCGTGGACTTGTTTTTCACATATGCGAACATTCTTCGAAATTCGGGAAAACTTAAATTCAGAATTTTTGTCCTGTCCAACATTTTCTGAATTTAGGAATATTTTTTATCAGCAAACATTTTTTGAATGTTGCGAACATTTGTTTTTATGAAATTCCCAAACATAGTTTTGAACATTTTTAAAACATTCATGAAAATTTTGAATTGTGATTTTGAAGGAATAAAAAATTATTTTGAAATCATATTTTTTTAAATCGAAGATCTTTTTAAAAAATCATGATTTTTTATGAATTAACCAATTATTAATTTCCTACAATTAACCTGAAAGCAAGTTTGAAAACAAGACCTCATCTGTGAAGTGATGGAAGTAGTTGTTCAAATTTACGAACAAGTTTTTGAATACACGGACATGTTTTTTTAAAACCATGAGCATTTCCTTGAACTACAAACATATTGTGATTTACGGAGCTTTTTTTGCACAGTCACTTTTTTATTTTTTATAATTCAGAATGGTTAAAAAAGTAAAAAATAGAAATAGAAAGAAAAGAGAAAAGTTACAGGGCGCTGGTGCAACTCCTATACGGCGCCCTCAACGCCTGATGTAGGCTTAATGGTGCAGGGCGCACACCCGCTTGTCCACGGTGGGCCAGGCCGTAGTCCTTTTTTTTCTCCTGTTTTTGAAGACTGACTGCACTTAACAAATAAACCACCTGCGCTTAAAGAGATTCGAATAAGCGACCGCCTGGTTCAACATTCCCTACCTTTACCAATCGGCCATCTGCGCTTGAAGTGTTTAGTTGTAGATTTTTTTGATTTTTTTAATTATTGTTGCTGGAACGGTTTTCATATTTTATTCTATTTGTATTCATTTCCATTTTACCATTTTTGCTAAACTTTTTTTATAATACAGGAATTTTCGTTTCAAATTCATGAACCTTTTTATAATTTGATGAACTTTTTTCAAATTCAATGAAT
The DNA here is from genome assembly GCA_902687465.1 of Secale cereale. Taxonomy (NCBI): domain Eukaryota; kingdom Viridiplantae; phylum Streptophyta; class Magnoliopsida; order Poales; family Poaceae; genus Secale; species Secale cereale. Next base: position 250,501,521 of record LR738710.1, read on the forward strand.
TTTTTGTTCAAATTTGATGATCTTTTTTACAAGTTCGATAAACTTTTTCAAATACTATGAATGTTTTTCAAATCCGATGTAGATTTTTTTTCAAATACGATGAACATTTTTCTAATCCGGGAAATATTTTTTTAAATTCGTTGAACTTTTTCCAAAACTGATGAACTTTTTTCAAATCTGTTGATTTTTTTCAAAACCAATGAATTTTTTGTTCAAATTTGATGAAAATTTTCAAACTTGATATTTTTCTTTCAAATTTGTGAGTTTTTTTTTCTAAATTCATGTACATTTTGGAATCCATGGTTTTTCTATTGTTTTGCGAGTTTTCTTCTTTTATTTTGTAATTTAACATTCTTGGACAATTTAGTATCCAACTCTGGTTGAAAATAATTTCTGTAAATTTTTGTCAATGATTATATGCTTATTTGTTAATTATTATTCAAACAAAAAAGTAATAATTAATTTGATTAACGAAAAAAGCTACACGCCAAAAAATTCCTCAACCAGCAAGAACCAAACGTAGTACTACGAGCGAACAGAAAAAAAACTGTCAAAAACAACGAGCTAGCACGCACGAAGCAGCGAAATAGCTAGGCAACCAACGAGCGATCACGCACGAACCAGGAAACACGAGGATACAACTAGAAAAACGAGTAGGCTTCCTACAATGCAGCCTACGAAGGAAGCACGTAGACGCCCAAACTCCTTAGGCTTTGTTTGGTAGAAGAGTATTTGAGAGGTTTTGGGAGAAGGGGATTTGGGAGTGTAGAGGAATAGGATGCAACTATTGATGTATTGATAGGTGCATATGCACAAGTATATATAGTACATAGGGCAAGTCATATCCTCAACTATACCAAAGGAGGAGACTTGGGGTACAAGAATACATGTGCTAAATACATATCTCAACACCCCCCCGCAGTCGAAGCGACACCATTGCTGACGCAGAGACTGGACCGGAATTCCTCGAAAGACGTCGTAGGCAAGCCTTTGGTCATGATGTCGGCAAATTGTTGGGAGGTGGGTACGTGTAGAACATGAATAAGGCCAAGAGCCACCTGATCCCGAACAAAATGGATGTCAAGCTCAATATGCTTGGTGCGACGATGATGAACCGGGTTGGCGGAGAGGTAGACGGCAGAGACGTTGTCGCAGTAGACGACCGTGGCCTTCTCAACAGGACACGAGAGCTCGTGGAGAAGCTGACGAAGTCAGGAACACTCAGCAACAGCATTAGCCACAGCGCGGTACTCAGCCTCGGCACTGGATCGCGAGACAGTGGGCTGCCGCTTGGACGACCATGATACCAGGGACGGTCCAAGAAAGATGCAGTAACCCGAAGTGGAGCGTCGGGTATCCGGGCAGCCAGCCCAATCGGCGTCAGAGTAGGCGATCAGATCAGTGGCAGTGGAGGCACGTAGAGTAAGACCAAGATCCATGGCACCGCAGATGTAGCAAAGAATCCGCTTAACAGCAGTCCAGTGAACGTCTCGCGGAGCATGTATATGGAGGCAGACCTGCTGAACTGCATACTGGAGCTCCGGCCGAGTGAGAGTGAGGTACTGAAGAGCGCCAACAATGGACCGGTAGTGGACAGCATCTGGAGCAGGAGTACCATCGGTAGCGGAGAGCTTGGCCTTCGTGTCGACAGGCGTGGATGCCGGTTTGCAGTTAAGCATCCCGGCGCGGTCGAGGAGCTCATGAGCATACTTCCGTTGATGAAGAAAGAAACCATCAGGACGGCGCACCACCTCAACACCGAGGAAGTAGTGTAACGGGCCCAGGTCCTTGATGGCAAACTCAGCACGGAGACGATCAGTAAGACGGCGAAGTAGCTCAGTCGTGCAAGCTGTCAAGATGATGTCATCAACATAGGGAAGTAAGTATGCCGTGTCAGTGCCCTGGTGATAAACGAACAACGAAGCATCGGAGCGCGTAGAGCGGAAGCCAAGGTGATGAAGAAACGCGGCGATGCGCTGGTACCAAGCACGAGGAGCCTGCTTGAGCCCATATAATGAGCGTGAGAGCAAGCACACATGATCAGGACAAGCTGGGTCGACGAACCCCGTGGGCTGCTCACAAAAAACCTGCTCCTCAAGATGACCGTGTAGAAAGGCGTTGGAGACATCCATCTGATGAACTGGCCAGGCACGAGAAACAGCCAACTGCAAGACAGTGCGAATCGTCCCGGGCTTGACAACCGGAGCAAAAGTGTCGGTGAAGTCCACACCGGCGCGTTGCCGGAAACCACGAACCACCCAACGCGCCTTGTAGCGGTCAAGAGTGCCATCAGGGCGAAGCTTGTGTTTGAAGACCCACTTCCCCGTAATGACATTGGCGTGCCGGGGACGGGGAACAAGCTGCCAAGTCCGGTTCCGCTGTAGAGCGTCGAACTCCTCCTGCATCGCGGCCATCCAGAGTGGATCGCGGAGAGCGGCCCGAACCGAGGGCGATAGTGGAGATGGAGCGGATGTCGATGCGGAGCAGACGTAGTCATCCGCATAACGCAAGCTCGGCCGAAAAATACCGGTGCGCGAGCGCGTCACGGACCCGACCGGCGGAGCGGCCGCGGGAGGCGGCGAGGCTACAGACGCACCGTCGGAGGCCGCCGTGGCACCCGCAGCGTCCACGGGAGAAGCGGACCGAGCTGGCGACGAGTCCGCGGCAGTAGAGGAGCCAGCCGGCGCCGGGTCGGCAGTCGCGCCAGCGGGCAACTGGGGCGGAGACTGGGCGGGCGACGGAGGCGGGGTCGAGTCAGCGCCAAGGAGGCCGACTCGGCAGACCCAGCGGCCGGCCCATCAGCCGGCCCAACATGGGGTCCAGCATGCATGGCAGAGGACCGGGACGACGTCGACGCGGCTCCAGGCGAGGATGAAGTCGAGCCGGAGGAGCGAGCCGCGGACGGCCCCGAGCCAGAGGAGGGTGCTGCAGGCGGGGTGGCCGGAGCACCCAGGGCCAGCAGTGGGCGACGACGCGGCGAAGAACCTGCCGCGAGGGTGGAAGATGGTGCCACCTGTTCCTGTGCAAAAGGAAACACAAGCTCATCAAAGTACACGTGCCGGGAGGTGATGACACGGTGAGACACGGGGTCATAGCAGCGATAACCCTTAGTGTTGGCCGGGTAACCAAGGAAGACACATGGAACGGAGCGAGGAGCGAGTTTATGAGGTGTGGTGGCGGTGGTGTTAGGATAACAACGGCAACCGAAAATACGGAGACCATTGTAGGAGGGTGGAGTACCATACAAGAGATGGTGAGGCGCATAGTGCCAACGCGGACGACATGGTCGGAGGTTAAGGAGTAGGGTGGCGGTGGCAAGATCGTCGGGCCAGAACCGAGAGGGCATGTAGGCATGAAACAGAAGGGTACGCACACACTCATTGAGGGTGCGAAGGATACGCTCGGAACGGCCGTTCTGTTGGGAGGTGTAAGGACACGTGAGACGGAACACAATGCCGTGGGAGGAAAGAAGGTGGCGAATGGCGTGGTTGTCAAATTCTTTTCTGTTGTCGGTTTGAAGTGCGAGGATGGGCCGCCCGAACTGTGTGGATACATAGGCATAAAATGCAACGAGAGTGGCTGCAACATCGGATTTCCTACGAAGAGGAAATGTCCACACAAAGTGAGAATAATCATCCAGTATAACAAGGTGGTAAAGATAACCAGAATTACTGGGAACTGGAGATGTCCATACATCGTTGTGAAGTAACTCAAACGGAAAGAAGCAACTGTGGAAGAGGAACTAAATGGAAGGCGAACATGTTTGCCTAAGCGGCAGGCTTCACAAGAGTGAGCGGCCGTTTTATTACAGGAAAAGGAAAATCCTCTCATTATTTGACGAAGGGAAGAAGTGCTAGGATGCCCAAGACGAGCATGCCAAAGATCGACGCCGGCGGAAAGAGCTCGAGGACCACCTGATGAAGACGACGACTGAACTGGGTAGAGGTCGCCGGGACTGTCACAGCGGTGAAGAGTCATCCTGGTGTGAGCGTCCTTGACAGAAAAACCAACTTCGTTAAATTCCACAGTTACGGAGTTATCACGAGAAAGATTACGAACAGTGACTAAGTTCTGAATAAGATGTGGAGAAACAATGACATTATTTAGAGAGAGAGGTCTAGAGTTAGAGGGAAACGGTGCAGTACCAACATGGGAGATGGGAAGACCAACACCGTTGCCGATGATGATGCGAGAGGGAGTGGAAGTGGGATGAACGGAGGAAAGGTTACCCGGGTGAGCGGACATATGAGCGGTGGCACCGGAGTCCATGATCCAATCGCCGCCACCACCGGAGTAGGGTGGCGGCTGCTGCAGTGCCGCTAGTAGGGTCGGGTCGTAGTAGGGGGCGCCGTGTGCGCCGGGGCTGGCATATGCGCCATAGGGAGGCGGAGGAGCGCCGCCGTAGGCGCAGCCAGAAGCGCCTGATGGGAGGTCGAGCGAGGGCCGAGAATACCCGGGGCGGGGGGTCGCGGCACTGGCATGCTGTAGGCGTGCACGACCCCCATCCAGGGGTTATAGCCGCCGGCCCATGGCGGCGGGGGCTGGTGCTGGGAAGGTTGGCCGCCGCTGCCACCTTTCCCCCCTCCTTGGCGCTGACCACCGCGACTGCGGCGACGGTTTCCGCCGTTCCCACCGTTGCGTGGTGGTTGGGGCGGCTGGGGCACCGGCGTGGGCTGTGGAGCCACGGGAGGGCGGGGTGCCGAGGGTGGTGTAGAGGCACCGTTGGAGAAGCCGGCGGCGAGAGCGGTGTGGACGGCCCGGCTGCGGAGGTGCTTCATCCGCCGCTCCTCAAGGTGAAGATAGGCCACCGCCCGCTCGTAAGTGGGGTTGGCCAGGAGGGTGAGGTTGGAGGCGGCGTTGCCGAAGTCCTCGTTGAGACCAGCGGTGAGCGTCGAGAGGAGGAGCGCGTCGTCAACCCGGAACCCGACGTCGTTGAGCTCATCGGAGAGGGTCTTGAGCCGGAGGCAGTAGGCGTCGATGGTGGAGTCGTTTTGATGACACCCAAAAAATTCCTGCTGCAAGAAAACAATCCGCTGAAGCTTGTTATCAGTAAATAGGCCATTGAACTTGGTCCACACCGTGTAGGCATCGTCCCCATCGCGAACGACGGTGTGGAAGATGTCCGGAGAGACGATGAGGAAGAACCACCGGATGAGGGTGGCGTCGATGGCGAGCCAGTTGGCGTCATGGTTGCCGGCGAAGAAGTTGACGAGACCATCCACGTGATCACGAAGGTTGTACTCACGGAAGAGGAGATTGAAGTAGGTTTTCCAGGCGTAGTAGTTGGCGGAGGTGTGGGAGAGGATGATGGGAACATGGTCGGAGAGGTGGATGTTGCGGATGTCGGCGGCGTGGGGTTGGTTGGGGAGGTCGGCGGGCTCGGACTCGTTGGAGGAGTCGAACGGGTTGCTGTAGGCAACGCCGGAGGAGGAGGAGCCGCCGGAGGCCGACATGGCGTAGGGTTAGGTGGCGGCGCGGGATGGGCAGGGTTAGGGTTTGGTGCGACAGCGGGAGTGGAGTGGAGGAGGTGGGCGGGGGCGCGGCGAGAGGGGAGGGGAGGAGGTGTTGCGGCGGAGGGAGGGGTGGGCGGGGGTGCGGCGGCCGAGGGAGGCGGCGGCGCAAGCAGCGGGAGCGGCGGCGGCCAGAGGAGGCGACGGCGGCGCGGCTAGGGCTGGGATCGGGGGGTTTAGGCTGATACCATGTAGAGGAATAGAATGCAACTATTGATGTATTGATAGGTGCATATGCACAAGTATATATAGTACATAGGGCAAGTCATATCCTCAACTATACCAAAGGAGGAGACTTGGGGTACAAGAATACATGTGCTAAATACATATCTCAACAGGAAGGATTTGGTGAATCCCTCTCTTCCACCCAATCCTCTCAATTCCTCCCAATCCCCAAACCCCTCACATACCCCTTCTATTTGGTACACATGGATTGATAAAGAGGGTTTGCAAAATTACTATACTATAATTAAAAATGCAATTTTTACAGCTCCAAAAGCTCATAGAAGAAATGTACTTGCAATAAAGGTGCAACTAAATTACGCAAAATAACAAAAAGACTCATATAATCCGTTGCAAGTACTATCAACGGTTGAAATGAAAATGTTGCATGTATACCTGCCACGGTCCAAATAAAAATGTTACATGTATACATGCCATGGTCCAAATGAAAATGTTATATGTATACATGCCACGGTCCAAATGAAAAATATAAGATGTTCGATCAACGAAAGTCAACGGTTCATTACAACATAAACACATGTTCGATCGGCAAATGCTCCGAGACATGTTTGCGGGCTACACGGTGTGGAGGAGACTTGTGGCAGCAAAGTGGTCGCCCGTCTTCCGTGAGATCAGGTCCCTATAAAAAGCAGATGAATTGGTCCAAGGATTAGATGCGAAAAAAAAACCCTGAACAAATAAAAAATATAGAGCCACTTTAATATTGGAAATATGAAGCGATAGCAAAAGGCTGATGTAGATACATCATCCACTGATTGACTAGAAACAAAGAATGCGGTGTGAACCAGGCTTGCTTAGATTCCTGTTGATTCAACAACTTCAGAGATGTATCACATCTCTTTTTCTACATACCTGACCTCCAAATAACAATAATCTGCAACTACTTGCATATGGGATCGCCAAACAAAAACACACCAACCAGCATTGCATCTAGTTAAAAAAAACAACTATCTTCGATCGTTGCAACCAATATTCAGATAAATGTTGTTTGAATTTTGATACAGTATAATCAAATCAAAAGGTAGAAAATAAAAAGGAAATGCATGGCCAAGGAGGATGCGGTCGACGGCGGCGCATCGAGGTGGCCGCAGCTGGCGACTGCACATCTAGGAGGCGCCCTGTCTCCGCGCGGGTGCCCTCAAGGCTCAGTACCCACGTGGATAGGAAGGGATCGATGGGGATTCCAGAGGGTTTGGGCCAAGGGTTAGATGAATTGGTACAAGGCTTAGGAGTGGATGATGTATCTACATCGGCCTTTTGCTATCGCTCCATATTTCCAATATTAAAGTAGCTCCATATTTTTTATTTGTTCAGGTTTTTTTTCCGCATCTAATCCTTGGACCAATTCATCTGCTTTTTATAGGGACCTGATCTCACGGAAGACGGGCGACCACTTTGCTGCCACAAGTCTCCTCCACACCGTGTAGCCCGCAAACATGTCTCGGAGCATTTGCCGATCGAACATGTGTTTATGTTGTAATGAACCGTTGACTTTCGTTGGTCGAACATCTTATATTTTTCATTTGGACCGTGGCATGTATACATGTAACATTTTTATTTGGACAGTGGCATGTATACATGTAACATTTTCATTTGGACCGTGGCAGGTATACATGTAACATTTTCATTTCAACCGTTGATAGTACTTGCAACAGATTATATGAGTCTTTTTGTTATTTTGCGTAATTTAGTTGCACCTTTATTGCAAGTACATTTCTTCTATGAGATTTTGGAGCTGTAAAAATTGCATTTTTAATTATAGTATAGTAATTTTGCAAATCCTCTCTATCAATCCATGTGTATCAAACAGAAGGGGTATGTGAGGGATTTGGGGATTGGGAGGATTTGAGAGGATTAGGTGGAAGAGAGGGATTCACCAAATCCTTCCAAATCCCCTCCTTCCAAAACCTCTCAAATACTTTTCTACCAAACAAAGCCTTACGGGTGCCGAAGGCGCCAAGGAGGAGGTGCAGAAGGCGCCGACGAGGAGGTCTCGCGCGCTGGCTCGCTCACCAGCGCGTCCAGAGCTTATAGCACGGTCCCCTCGAAAATCCATGTGCCCAAATCCAATGCGCGACGGCCCGCATCATCTTACCTTCCCTGGACACGTTACGCTCATGGTCATGGGCGCCGTGCTGTACATGCCACTTAGATCGCTCAGTGCTTGTAGCCTCTAGCTCTAGCTGTAGCTGGTCCTGCGCTGCCATAAAACGGAGTAACACCCATGATTCCGAATCGCCTCGAGGGCGAATACACGACTGTCACGGCTTGGCAGTTCTGCAGGGTCGACCCTAGTAAACACTGCGATTGGTTGGCATGTTTCGTTGAAAAAAATATATTTTTTTGTAAAAATTCATAACATATACTCCATCCGTTCCATAATTTAGTGCGTATTGATTTTTAGAAAATCCAAACTTTGACCATATTTATCGAGAAAACTTTTTTTTTGCGAAAGTATTGAGAAAACTATTTATATCTATAATACCAAAAACAGAAAATATGAAACTACATTTTATGATGAATCTATATGCGTTTGACATTCAAGATGTAATTTTTTCTCTCCACAAACCGAGTCAAAGTTTATAAGGTTTGACTTAAAAAAAATGATATGCACTACATTACGGAACCGAGGAAGATATTTATTGCAGTTGAGCCTTCCTCAGTTTTGAGAAAACTTTTAGATTTTACAATTTACTCCATTTTAAACCGAAGGCGCAAGCAATATGAGGCATTAAATTAATAAGGCCCCATACCCGGCAATGAGCAACAAATTTACTTTGCCAATGCATGCTTCTGTCTTGGCCATGATCATGCTCGAAGCTTCTAATTGTGCCGTGAGTGTGGGTTATGTGCTCTCAATTGCTTTGCTTAATACATGGAGCAAAGCATTTGCCGCTGTTTCCTTTTCTTCTTCAGATTCAATTAGCACGGAAATTTTTCCACTGGAAATTAAACAAAGTTGCATTTATCTCTCGCTTTAGTTAACCGTAGCGTGTGGGCAGGAGATGCGCTTGCACTGAAAAAAGCAACGCGGATCCGAGGCGTCGGTTTCTAGGTCGACCGAGCACTCGCCGCATTGCTCGAGCTACGAAGCCGACAATACCGTGCCCAATCTCATCGAGTCGACGACTCGAGCCTATCTGAACAGAGACTCGAAAGTGATCTGGCCGCGCAAAGAGGCTAGCTGCAGCAATTCTGCACGTTTGATTCATCTCAGGCCTTGATGGCGAGGCCAAAGCACTCGCTCATGTTTAGTCCCTTGCAAGCTCGCAAATCTGGGTGCATCAATGGAAGCTGTCAAGGTACTGGGTTCATGTTGTGTACCAGCCTGCCGACAGCTATGGATCGAACTTTGCAGCGTGTTTGGATTGGATTTTTAGCATCATTTTGGGGATGAAAGGTCACGACGGTTTGCTTGTTAAGCCCAAATTTTGTGCAATGATAAAAACACGAGTGAAAGGAATAGGGCGTTTTGATGACCGGGCTCCATGTAGACTGAAATTTTTTAAATTCAAACTTTCCAATGTCAAAAAAATCTAAAAAGAATATGCATGCATATAAGGATGAAATGTATGTGCGTGTAAAAATCCACGATGAAATACCTTGAATTGTAACCTGTGTAAAATAACAAATTCATGGACTTCGGGGATGAACAATATTGTGTGCCAAAAAGTCATGGACTTTTTTTTTGCACAACACTCAATTCAATGTATTTCAGCATGAAAATTTACACACAGATATACTATGTATCAATATATATCCATACTTTTTCAGAATTTTTGAAACATAAAATATGAATTTTGGTGAATTTAGAATTTAAAAAAACGGCTTCCACGGAGCTCGGCCTTCAAAAACAATTTTCGGAGTGGAAGTATGTAAATAGAAGTAACTACATGTTTTTATTGATCATTCAGGAGAAGCCCTTCAATTAAACGTAGGATTTTACCTGCCCTCCACATCATTCGGTTGTCAAAACCTAGTACTACGAAGATTTGCAACTTCAATAAAAAGGAAGAAGATTTTTTATTTTTTTTAGAAAAGGAGCTTGGCTCCGGCCTCTGCATCAAAATGATGCATACGGCCATCTTATTAGATGAGAAACCGCCAACAAAGGTCTTACAAAATCTGAGAACAATTTATGAAAATAGAGCAAAAAGATGGATCGCCACAACCGGCCAGCAAAAGTAAGATAAGCTGCTAAACACCTATCCTATTACATGACCGCCATCCAAACCGGTTGTAGATATCCCGAGCTACCATCTCCCAACGGGTAGACGCAGTAACCAAATGCTCCCTGGCCTCCGTCTGAGTGAGTAGCGACCACGTACGGATAAGAGTAGTGGTTCTGAAGATAACCTGCAAGAAATGGATGTTTGTTGTTCCGTTAAAGACCAAATCATTTCTACAATTCCAAATTGCCCATAGTAAAGCACATACTCCCACTCGGATATGTTTTGCTATTACCGGATCAATCCCATGCAACCAAGTCCCGAATAACATGTTAATCGAACTAGGGGGATTGATATTAAAGGCTATTTGAACCGACCGCCATAACATTTTGGCCATAGGGCAATCAAGGAATAGGTGTCTAATAGATTCATCATGATCACAAAAACTACATCGTTTAGATCCTAACCAATTCCTTCTAGCCAAATTATCTTTAGTCAGAATAACTCGTTTATGAAGGAACCTTAACTTTCCAAACGTGCTTCGAGCTAGGAATCACACTAGTGTTAATAATATCCAGGTACATGGACTTCACTGAGAAGACCCCGTTTTTAGCTAGTCTCCATTGCATCTGGTCCGGATTGTGAGACAACTGGACATCCATCAACCATCTCACTAAATGAAGCCAAGCTTCCCAACGATTCCCCACCAAAGCCCTACGGAACTGGATATTAAGCGGAGTGGTATTTAATATTGTAGCAACATAAGCATCTCTCCGTTGAACAATATTATAAAGTGATGGGTATTGTAGTGCCAGAGGAGTCTCTCCTAGCCACGTATCTTCCCAAAATCTAATAGACGTACCATCTCCGATGATGAATTTTACTCTGTTGAAGAAAGCTGATTTTACTCTCATTAGCCCCTTCCAAAAGGGAGAATCCGTCGGTCTTATCGTCACCTGGGACAAGGTTTTTGACTGAAGGTACTTATTGCGGAGAATCTGTGCCCAAGTTGCATCTGTGTCACCAGCTAACTTGAACAACCACTTACTGAGTAAGCATCTATTCTTCACCTCTAAGTTTTCAATCCCTAGACCGCCTTGGTCTTTCGGTCTGCAAATAATGTCCCACTTAGCAAGCCTATATTTCTTTTTGGATTCATCGCTCTGCCAAAAGAATCGGGATCGGTAAAAATCTAGCTTTTTCCGCACACCAACCGGAACTTCGAAAAAGGACAGTAGAAACATAGGCATACTGGTTAAAACCGAATTAATGAGAATTAATCGACCTCCGTATGACATAAGCTTACCCTTCCAGCAGCTTAGTTTTTTCTCAAACCGGTCTTCGATAGTCTTCCATTCGCTGTTTGTGAGCTTTCTGTGATGAATCGGAATACCCAGATATGTGAATGGCAAAGACCCCAAGTCACAGCCAAACAACTCTTTGTAGGCTTGTTGTTCTTCTTTAGCCCTCCCAAAGCAAAAAACTTCACTCTTATGAAAATTAATTTTTAAACCCGACAATTGCTCAAACAAACATAACACTAGCTTCATATTCCTAGCTTTTGCCAAATCATGCTCCATGAAAAGGATAGTATCATCTGCGTACTGCAAGATGGAAACACCCCCTTCCACTAAATGGGGCACTAGGCCACCTATCTGACCTGCCTCCTTCGCCCTACCGACGAGAATTGTCAACATGTCAATGACGATATTGAATAAGATTGGCGACATCGGATCTCCTTGTCGCAAACCTTTGTGGGTTTGAAAATAATGTCCTATATCATCATTGACCCTTATACCAACACTCCCTTTTTGTGTTAACGAAGCAATCTGCTCTCTCCAAGATTGATCAAAACCTTTCATTCGCAGCGCCTGCTGCAAAAAAGGCCACTTCACCTTGTCATACGCCTTTTCGAAATCCACCTTAAAAACCACTCCGTCAAGTTTTTTGGTGTGGAGTTCATGCAACGTTTCATGTAGTACCACTACGCCATCCAGAATGTTTCTGTCCGGCATGAACACTGATTGAGACGGATGTACCACTGAATGCGCAATTTGTGAAAGTCTGTTCATTCCAACTTTTGTGAAAATCTTGAAGCTAACATTCAGCAAACAAATGGGTCTGAATTGCTCAATTCTAACTGCCTCAGTTTTCTTTGGAAGCAACGTAATCGTTCCAAAATTCAGGTTGAACACTTGCAGATTTCCCAAGAAGAAGTCCTGGAACATCGGAAGCAAGTCCCCCTTGATGATATGACAGCATTTTTTGTAAAACTCCGCTGGGAAGCCATCCGGACCCGGAGCTTTACCGTTTTTCATTTGGGAAATTGCATCAAAGACCTCTTTTTCTGAGAAAGGGGCAGTCAAAATCTCATTCTCCTCGTTAACCAACTGAGGCACATCATGAATTCGCGATTCATCCAAAGAAACAAAGTTATCATCAGGAGGCCCGAACAATTGTTTATAGTAATTTGTGATGTAGGTCTTAAGATTGTCCTGACCCACAATCGTGCCTTCATCTTGTTCTAGTTGGAATATTTTCTTCTTTCGATGTTTGCCATTCGCAATCATATGAAAGAACTGTGTGTTATCGTCTCCCTCAACGATTTTTCACACTTTAGCCCGCAAAGCCCATTTTAATTCCTCCTCACGAAGTAATTCTTTCAACTTTAACTCAGCCATTTTCTTAGCTTCCAACTCATTGGCATCTAAGATTGAATGCTCCGCTTTGATGTCAAGATGTTTAGTCAGCAAAAGAAGTCTTTCTTTTTCTGCCTTATAGATACCTTCAATGTGTTTAGCCCACCCCCTGAGGAACCATCGGAGGTGCCTAATCTTATTTTGCCAACGATCGATGTTGAATCGTCCTCCGACATCTTTCGCCCATTCCCTAGCAATCAGATCCATAAATCCTTCTCTATCAAACCACGCCGTTTCAAAAGAGAAAGGACGCCTATTACCAAAGTTCGTGGCTTCCCCCGAATCAACTAGTAATGGGGTGTGATCCGAGATTTCGCGCGACAGTGCTTGCACCGTCACTAGAGGGAACTTCTGTTCCCACTCAACACTCGTAAGAACCCGATCTAACTTCTCATAAGTAGGATTAGGAAGATTATTGGCCCATGTAAATTTCCTACCCGATAACTCAATCTCGCGAAGGTCCAGGCTTTCTATGATAGTATTAAACAGAAACGGCCATCTGCCGTCAAAATTATCATTGTTTTTTTCCTCCTGGCGACGAATGATATTAAAATCGCCCCCAACCGAGAGAGGAAGATGCTCGTTCCCACAAATACGAACTAAGTCAGCCAGAAACTCCGGTTTTAACTCTGGCTGCGCAGCCCCATACACTGCCACGAGCGCCCAATCGAAACTGTCCACCTTCGACCTGACTCGAAATTTAACAGCAAAGTCTCCCATGATGACGCTTCTCACTTCCAGCGAATCACATTTAACCCCAAGTAAAATCCCACCGGATCTTCCTCTTGGTGGTAGACAATGCCAATCGAACTCCACCCCTCCTGACAGTGATCTAAGAAACTGAGGGGAGAAATTGTTCCGTCCCGTCTCAGACAGTGCTATGAAGTCGAGCTTATGCTCAATCGACGCATCAGCAAGGAACCTTTTTTTAGCCAAGTCTTTAAGACCTCTGCTGTTCCAGAAGATGCCTTTCATTTTTCATCATGAAATTTTTTAGAAGTACGAATTCTAACGCTTCTACGCACAGCCGAAGTTGGGTAGATCTTACGCGTCCACTTACGTTTCGATCTAGCTTCATCCTCCGGTCCAACTTCACGACCACCATTACTACCGCCATCTCCACCCACCCTCTCCCGGGCCGAGTCCCCCCTCTCCAGTCGTGGAGATGACGAGTCCTCCTCATCCTCCGTTTCCAGGGAGGTAGGATCAAGATCCATACAAAGGCTAGCAATTGCGTTTATACCCAACTTAGCCACCTCCGAATCATTCAAAGGTTGAATAGCTGCTAAATTAGTAAGAATATCTATAGCACGATCTGCCTCCAGATCCAAAATATCGTTAACGGAATTAGCTACTTCTTTGCCATTCCTACCCAACGAGATCCCCAGTTGAGTGGCATTATTAATAATATCATCCGAAGAGAAGTGCAAAATAGAATTGGAAGTGTTAACGGACATACCAGAAGTGGTCTGAATACTATGAAGCTTGGCCACCCGTTTGGCACATCGAAGCTGCATATCATCAACATCCGGCTGATCCTGCAAGCGACAGCTCATCCGCCGCCCTGCAGAAACTGGGTCCGGAATCCCACCAAAAGCGATGACCTCGTCGCGGGTAACTCCGCCGGGAGCCAGGCCGTCGGCCATACCTCCCGCCGGGCTCATAAGCAATGCATCATCTTGCGCCGATAGCTGCGACCGCAGCTCTGTCACACCTGGATCAGCCGCAACCACCATCCCAGGGAGCTCCGGTGTCACATCAAGAGCCGTCTCCACTCTGTCCAGAACTAGGGCCGTCGGCACCACCGGAGATCGGGGGTGACTGGCACCAACATCCTCACGCATACAAACCATATCCATACAATCCTTCGGGGAAGGAGGGCCGTGGGTCACCTGCCCGCCCTCTCCCAACTCACCTCCCTCGGACCTGAGAGGCGGGACCACCATACCGAGACCCTCTGTCTGTCCCTCATAGTCAATCGTGTCCAAAAGCGACGGTAGCACAGACTCCACCGGATCATCCGACTCCACCCTAGCGCTCCAGAGGCGACTCGGCGCCGAATGTAACTCAAAAGACCCGATCCGTAGAGATTTGGCGGGTGTCGACGCAGCAGGTGGCCCCGAAGCCGTCCTGGCCGATGTGTCAGACGGGGGTAGTGGCCCCTTTGCCATATCATGCTGCGAGCCCTCAGACCTCATATTCTGATTGCCAGCACCTCCGCCTCCCTCAGTCGTATCCATATCCACTATGTCCTCACCATCGCCATCCAGAGCAACTGGCGTGTCCTCAATCTCAAGTTCAAGCACATATGTAACTCCAGCATGAGTCCACTTGACTACATCCGGTACATACTCCACGCTAACAACACTCACCAGCAGTCGGGCCGCGCCATGTGACCGAGTGAAAGGCATGTCCACTTCCTCAGTCTTCCCAATGAGGGAACCCAAGCTCCAAGCAATCAGAAAATTATTAATAAATTGACGCGGTGCCCCAAAAAAACGGACCCAAACCTTCTCCAAAGGTGTGCCAACTGGGTCTTTCTCCTTCCATTCATCGAAAGTGAGGTAAATACTGGTGCTAGGATATCTGCACATACCCCACTTGAGCATATACATTTGATCCTCCCTTGAAGGGAAGTCTACCTTGTAAGTTTGTTCCTCCAACTTGACAAGGTCCCACTGATGATTACCTGGAACGAGATCCTGCAGTTGACGCACAATCTGAGCCTCTGTCAGACACCCATTGGCAACCTTGACAACTGCCGGGAACGAGCTGTCCTGCACCTGAGCAGAGGGTGCCATATCCGGTGACTCAAAAAACATCAGCTCCTGGCAACACACGCCAAAAATAGTACAAACCGGCTTAGGCCCCACCAGCAACGGACAGTTACTGGATGCATGCTGAGATCTGCAACAATAATCACATAGCGCTGTGGTACACTCAGCCACAAAATGCCCAGCTTCACCGCAACGATAGCAAGGCAGCTTCTTCTTCTTAATAGCCCATTTAGAAAGTTTGTCACCATTGCGCTTGTCAACTGCCTCGTCGGGACCCCCCTCAACTGCCTTCACATCCGGAATGCTCACCGCAGCCAAAGCCTGCACAGCATCAACCGCCGCTTGAGGGAGCACTGGAGGGGTGTCCTGAGCAGCCCCAGCCGACACATCAATGGTTCCAGAGGCCACGGTCGGCGTCGGCTGCCTTGGTGGGAGAGGACGTCGTCCCCCACCTCGCCCGCCCCGGAACGCACGATGGCCCCCCCGCTGCGGACGGTTAGTAGGACCACCAACACCCTCAACGAACGATCCAGGCGGCCCTTGAAAACCACGACCCTGTCCATTGCCATTGTTCCATCCAGAGCTCCGACCTCCACCTGAAGATGACCCGCGGTGCTGCCCGTCACCGTAGGCGTTATACCCATCGTCTCCCCAAGGACCATAGCGATTAAATTGACCATCACCTCCGCCATAGCCATCCTGACGCACGAAGCCGGCTCGCCCTCCCCCATGGGAACCACCACGGCCAACCCCTCCACGTCCAGGGAAGGATGAAGCGCTCCGGCCCCCTGCGAGGCCACCCGAGCGCCTGGCGATCTGTGAGCCACCCCGTCCGGTGGGCAGCCCACCGTTCTGCCCGCCAGGGCCATGCCCGGCGCCCTGACCTGCAATCTACAAGGCAGGAGCGTCCAAGGCCACTGGACCTGCAGCAGCCTTGCCTGTTGCCTTGGCCGGCGGCGGCAAGCCCCTGCCCGCCATGCCTGAGGCTCCAACGAGGGGAACAGCAAGGGCACCGCCCGTGAGGATGCGCCGCGCTCGACCAGGACCCAATTTCGCAAACGAAGCCCTGGCCCCGCCCCTAGCCCTAGAAATCAGACGATCGCAAGGGACGTACGCGTCCGAGGCAGGAGAACGATCGACGCAGATCGCTTCCTGGGCCACTTGCCCCTCCTCAGCGGTACTCGGGCCGACTAGACTCTTGTCAGGCCCATCCTGGCCCAACAACGAATCCAGCCGTGCCGCACGATCTGCTCGTCGTTCCTCGAGTGTCCTCGCCGGCGGCCGAACTTTACTCCGGCGGTTCTGAACCACCTTCCAAGAGCCAATGAAATCCCCAAGCATGAGAGATGGGAGACTTACCTTCGGTAATGGCCCCTTCCAAGGCCGGATCGCCCTCGGTGCCGTCCATCGATGGACGACTCGCCGAAGTACCTCCGTCTTGTCCGCCTTAGATAAACCGCTCCACGCCTGGTCCTCCAGTGGCACAATGCCATCAACGAAGCCGGCGACCTCCTCCTCGAAGTAACCAGCCCCCAAAACTTCGCAGACATTATCGCTCGGCGTCGGGGAATGCAGCCCAGATCCGCCGTCTTCCTCGTCAGAGGCGTCAGATCCCGAGGCCGAGAGGGCCCAGAATCTGTTCCCTCCTCGTACTGGCTCCGGCGGGCGCATCGCCGCGGCTTGCCAGTCTCCGTCGCCAATCGCCCTGGTCGCCAGTCGCCCTGGTCGCCAGTCCAGCCAATCATGCCGCGGCTTGCCAGTCTCTGTCGCCAGTCGCCCTGGTCGCCAGTCGCCCTGGTCGCCAGTCCAGCCAATCGCCAGTCCAGGTGAAAGGGGACCAGTTTGCACACACAGATGCAGGAGGCGGTCATCCAACCATAGTCGCATACATCCGGGTTTTCGGATTTTCTCCCCCTTGTCTCCGCACAATGAAGTAGCCGCATGCAAAGGGCACATAAGTTCAAATAGCCGTATGCGGCACTAGTTAAAAGTTTAAAAAATTCAAATGTTTTACATCCCAACATTGTTGCCCCCTTCCATCGTCCACTGGTACTCAATCAAATCCTCCTTGAGTTGCTCGTGAGTTGGTCGATGCCGAATTTGTGGATGCATTTGAATAAACTCCTCAAATGTGACCGGATTCTGATCCGGAAGTTGCATATGATCACTCATGTTCTCAAATTCCAGAGTTGCGGCAGCATAGTCACTCTCATCCTCGACGATCATGTTGTGCATGATCACACAACATGTGATCACCTCCCATAAAGTCTCCGGATCCCATTATTTTGCAGGTCCACGAACAACTGCAAGACAGGACTGAAGAACTCCAAATGGCTTCTCGATATCCTTTATAGCTGCTTCTTGTTTTTGGGCAAAGTGAGCCTTTAATCTGGCCAACTAGGTTTAAGATGGTATTGGTAAAGGTAGCCCATGGAGGATAGATATCGTCAACCAGATAGTAGCCCCATGTTGTACTCATGTCCATAGTATAGTGGCACGGAGGAGCTTTTCCTTCAGTCAGCCTCGCAAACAACGGCGATCGTTGCAACACATTGATGTCATTGTGAGAACCGGTCATGCCAAAGAAAGTGTGCCAAATTCAAAGATCATTTGATGCAAATGCTTCAGGAACGATGGTGGACTTCTTAACATGACACTGATATTGCCCTTGTAAAGCCTCCGGGTATTTCTTCCATTTCCATCGCATGCAGTCAAGAGATCCAAGCAAACCTGGACACCCTCTTGCTTCTGAGATGCTACGGAGCCTCTCGGTGTCTGCTACAGTTGGTTCTCTCAGGTACTGAGGTCCGAACATCTCAACCACGGTAGTTGCAAACCTAACCATGGCATCTCCGCATGCGCTCTCAGACATCCATGTGTACTCGTCCCACGAATCAGCGGCCGTGCCATATGCAATCATCCAGAGTGCAGTCGTGCACTTCTGGTAACCAGAGAAGCCAATCGTTCCCACATCGTCCTTCTTCAGGATGAAGTAGTAACCGTAGGACCAGACGCCATGGTACAAACGATCAAAGACGGCCTTGTGCATCTGAAAACACCGGGGAGAATGGCTAGCTGAAGAGTTCACAGGGGGCAAAGTAGTCGTCCATCAGTGTCAAATGCCCTCGCGCCCTGTTGCGGTTGAGCACGCGGTGACCCTTGATCGAGCCCTTGAAATTGATAACATGCTCCTCCGCATGTTCCGCATCTTCAAGGACCGCCTGCATCATCGCCATATCATCGGAGTACTCCTCCTCATCCAATGAGTCGTTGAAGGACTCAACATATTGCTCGAATATGTACTCCAAATGGGAATCCATTGCTACAAATAAGAAGGGGCAGATGTTTTCAACTCCGACAATTCATTGAACAGTTGCCGGGCATGGTGGAGGATGGTACCTGGCGCGGCAGTCGAAGGACAGGGGGTTGAACAGAGATGGAGAAGTGGCGGGGAGCCCTGCTGGATCTCCGGAGGTGATGGGGACGCATATTTTTGGTAGGGGTGTGGCGTGGTAGCCGGGTTGGTGGAGCGGTGGCGACGACAAGAGAGAAATAAGGAAGGAGAGAAAATTTGGAGGATGGAGTCATGGGGTCCGGGAAGGGTTTTGGGTGGACCTGGGGTGTCGGATTCATACGTTTTGCGTGTTCGGACTCCCGCAAATATCCTCCACTATTGTCTCCGTTTTGCAGGAGAAATCGCGTCTGGACCGCCTCGTGGATCGATATGGGGCCGCGTTGGATGGATTCCGCGATCCAGACAGGCCGATCCTGACGGTTGCGGGAGGTTTACAGGTCCGCCTTGGAGATGCCCTAACTTAGCACTTTCTACCCAATTGAATAATATGACCAAACTTGAGGATGCTTTTCGGGCCAACATTCAGGGGACTTATAATCCAGCAACCTGGGGAGTCAGCCCGTAAGCTTTGGAATCGGTTCTCAACTAAAAAGAACCAAATTGTCGATTGTCCGGACGCCGAGGCCTTAGCAGCATTCAAACACAGTGTCCGGAACGAATGGTTGGCTAGACACCTCGGCCAGGAGAAGCCGAGAACAATGGCAGCCCTAACTTGTGCGGGCGAGGACAGCTGGCTGGCTCGTAGCAGCAATAGCACCAGCGACCCTGGCACATCTGAAGTCAGGGATGGCAGTGGCAAGCCACGGCATAATAAAAACAAGCGTCGAAACAATACTGGAAGCATAGAGGACACATCGGTAAATGCCGGATTCAGTGGCTCCAGGCCCCATCAACGGAAGAAGCCATTCAAAGGCAACAGAGATAGTCCATCTAGCTTGGACAAAATACTAGACAGGACCTGCCAGATCCATGGCACCCCTGATAAACCTGCAAATCATACCAACCATAACTGTTGGGTCTTTAAGCAGACCGACAACCTAAATGCCGAACACAAGGGGAAAGGACCTCAAGCAAAGACAAGGATGAACCTCGTCGGCCGAACACGGGGGGACAGAAGAAATTTCCACCGGAGGAGAAAACCGTGAACATGATCTACAACACCCATATCCCCAAGAGGGAGTGCAAGTGCGCACTCCGGATGTCTATGCCGTTGAGCATGTCGCCCCCAAGTTCAACCCATGGTCGGCTTATTCGATCACCTTTGATCGGAGGGATCACCCTACCAGTATCCGTCAGGGAGGTTCGGCGGCCTTAGTGATCGACCCCATAATTGACGGATACCATCTTACTCGAGTCCTTATGTGACGCCCGAAGACCGACGTCCCAGAAGATACCAGAAGATTCCAGAAGATTCCAGATGTTCCGGGTTGCCCGTGTGTTTCTTTTGAGCTTGTGTTATTTATTTTTGCATTGCATCATGTCATCATGCCATCATGTCATATTTTATTTTGCATCTCAACTTAAATAATTCGTGTGGGCCTTCGGTCCATTTAAATCGAGGGAAGGTGACTTCTCTTTATAACATATAAAAGCCTCTCAATAGTTAGGGAGCTATATTAATTATTCCAGTCTTTGGAATTACCCGCAACACACGTGCATAATTTCCCCATGTCTTTTCACTTCGAGTTTCACCTTCAAAATCTTGCCAATAATTCTTTTCCGTTGTTTCGAGGTTCCTCCAAAAATTCAAACATTTTTGGACACCTCAATAATCAAGTCTTGGTTCAAAACTATTGGAATTAAATTCAAATATGGTTGAATTATTTTTTCCAATCGTGCCTTTTCTATTTTCTCAGACCGTGCTCGTTTTTATGAGCCCGAGAAAAATAATGTTCCATTGTGCTATTTTTTTCCCTAGCCTCCCTCTTCTTTCTTTTCTTCTCTCTTTTGGTTTTCTGCAAAAATCAATTAGAAAGGAGGAGCCCAAACCTGGCCCATC
Organism: Secale cereale; assembly: GCA_902687465.1. Lineage (NCBI taxonomy): Eukaryota > Viridiplantae > Streptophyta > Magnoliopsida > Poales > Poaceae > Secale > Secale cereale. The sequence goes on from LR738710.1 coordinate 250,522,273, forward strand.
CTTCCTCCCAAGCCTCCCTCTCTTTCCAGCCATCAGGCCCACTGGCCACTCCAGCCCGCAGGCCCAGCCTACCCCGAACCCTAGCTTCCCTCGTTCCTCTCCCTTTCCTCCCTGTCCGCCGCCGCACTTATCTCCCGCATCGTCCCCTCTGCCTCCCCTTCGCTCTTCCCTCCCCTCGCACGCTCGTTCGCCCGATTCCCTCGGCCAGGCAGTGGCCCGCTCTCTCCCTCGAAGCCCGACCACCCAGCAGGGTCGGATCCCGCGCCGAGCCTTCCTCTGGTCTGCCTCGCCCCGACTCTCCAGCGCCATGGAGCCGCTCCCGCCCGCCGTCCTCCTCGAGCGTCCAGCGGCCAGGAGCCCCGCGCCCCATCTCCAGAAGCCGCCGGCCGCCGCGGGATCTCCTCCGCGGCCTCACCTCCGCCTCGCCGTCGCCGTTCCTCCCTGCGGCCTTCATCCTCTTCGCCTTGCACTTCGACCACCGCGGCCATCCTCCTCTCGCCAGCGCCTGCCGCTCTGCTTCCCCTCGAGCCGCCCTGGGCCAGCCTCCGCCCCGAGCGCCCCCTCCGCGCCGTCCTTCTCCTCGTCGTCCACCCCAAGTCGCCCGTGCCTTGCTGCTGCAGCCCCATCCCCTCGGTCGCCCTTCCTCCTGCTCCGCCAGCGCCAACTCCGGCGGACCCGAGCGCTGCCTCGCCTCCTCCCGCGAGCTGGCCAGGGGCTCTCCTCCTGCGCCTCCCTTCGGTCTCCCGTCGAGCCAGGGCTCGATGCCCGTACGCCGTGGCCCCGAGCGCCCTCTCCCTCCGCGCCAGGGCCCTTCTCCAGCCGAGCCCCTCCTCCATCGCCTCCAAGGCCGCAGCGGCCGGATCCCACCGCGCCGCTGCCCCTCCGAAGAACCGCGCCTGGCTGCCTCCAGCGCCAGCAGCGAGCGGCCTCGCTACTTCCTTCCGTCGCCAAGACCGCTGCTGCCCTTGCCTCCGTGGACTGTCCCGTGCTGCGTAGTTTATGTTTTTGTTTTGTGTGCCTGTGCTGTAATTTTTTGACAGATGACCCGTGTACGACTACCGGCGACCCGACCAAGTACCTCTTCGAGACAAGTACCTCTACGTATACACCCGAACATCTACGGCCCGAACGTCTACGAACCGTGTACGAGATCGACGCCCGAACAACTACCCTCGCCCGGAAAAGACGGATGCGCCAAGTACATCTACGACTCGAGACGAGACCGGCAAGACCGAACGGAACGAGTACATCTACCGTCGCCCGAGTACAACTACCGCTACGAGAACGACTACCTTCGGTGAAGAAATGAGAACGTCTACTTCCTCTCCGAACGGAACATCTACTTCCACTACACCCCGTGAACGACTACTTCCCTCTACGGAACGACTTCTTCCACTACGAACTCGAACCGTCCCGAAACGCATGTTTCGAAGGTATAACCCCGAGTCGTGACCCGTGTGATGCTTGCTTGTGTTGTATGAAATGTTTCCCGTGTGTGCTTCGTGCCCGTTCCACCTTTGTCATGTTCCTCGGTTGCCTCGTCACCGACTCGTGGGAACCCGGTAACGGGATCACCCCACCTCTTTCATCTCGTTTGACTCACCCACGCCATCTATCTTTTGCACCGGACTCTCAACGAGTTACCGGCACCGATATGTTGCCGTGGCATCATTTCGGATCGTTGCCGTGGCATCATTTCGGATCGTTGCCGTGGCACTCTTTCCTTCCACCGCGGTGACAAATACTTCATATCTCTTTAAGTCAACCTTTTAATAAAACTTGCATAAACTTGATCATGTCATCCGCATCATGTTAACAACATTAATATGTTTAATTGTTGTTTGCTTATAATTATTAAACATGCTCATGGGGATTTTCCGGACATGTTGTTGTTATTTCCGGCCTCATTTAAAATGCCTAAATAGTGTAGTTTCTTTATGCTTCACCTCTTGCCATGTTAAAAACAATTAATCTTGTCTTGTAATTAAATGAGAGTCAACTAAATAATTATATGTGGTGTTTTGTCAATATGCAACTCGTTGCATATTGATCTCCACTTAACTTGTAGTTTTGTTTGTGCACTTTGCCATGCCTTGCATATTTAAACCGGACATGCATCATACTTGTTTGTGCATCGTATGCCATGTTTATGATATGTGTGTTTACCGAGTGTTTGCTTCTTTCCGGTTGCTTCTCTTGCTAGCTTCGGTTTCGTTCCGGAGTTGTGAGGATTCGCTCGTCTGTGTTGCTCCGTCTACTTCTTGGATCCGTTCTTCTCCCTCTGTGGAATCCCAGGCAAGATGACCGGACCCGGATACCATTACTATCTTTGCCTATTGCTAGTAGTCTCGATCTATAGTTTTGCCTCGATGCCCATGTTCTTCTTGTCAGCCTCCTACTTGTAACCAATTGCCATGTTTAACCAACCTACCTATGCAAACCGTTGCTTGGCTAAGTACGCTTCGCTCAGCCCTTTTTATAGCGTTGTTAGTTGTAGGTGAAGATCGAAGATGCTTGCTTCATGTTGAAGTTTGGTTGGGTTATATCACACTATATATAATGCTTAAAATGAAATCATCTATATATTGGCAAGGGTGGAAGGCTAAGCCTTTTGCTTGGTGTTTTGTTCCACTCATGCCGTTAGGAACCGTATAAACCGGTGTTATGTTCCTTGATTATGCGTTCCTAAAACGGTTGGGGTGTATGGGACCCCCTTGATAAACCGCTAAGTGCTAAGTCTTTTCCAGCAAGTCCCAACATTGGTACTATTTGCCTAATAACAAACTAATAAAACTTGCATAAGGGCCTTGCAAACCCTCTTTTATTTTAATTCTACAACCCCGGGCCAGTGCTCCACATGAGTGTTGGTCCGAAACGGGGGTCCTGCAGGGCCACCTCGAGGAAACTCAAGGTCTGGTAAAAACCTGTAGCATCACCCATCCGGTCGTGTCCTGAGACTTAGATACGCGCGGCTACTATCAGGGTGTCGACACGCCGGGAGGATTTGCTGGATTAGCCTTACCTTAGTTCGATTTAACTTGAGCACGGGATTCCGAGAATACTCGGGTCTTCCCACCTATGGAGTTGCGACTCCGCGGATCGTGGGCTTGTGATGGGCCAAGTTGGAACACCCCTGCAGGGTTTGAACTTTCGAAAGCCGTGCCCGCGGTTATGTGGCAGATGGGAGCTTGTTAATTCCGGTTGTAGAAAACTTGACACAATGTTTCTAATACACTACCAGCGTGTGTTCCGTGACTGTCAATTTCCGAATAGGGATTCGGGAGTTGAACACGGTGGGGTTATGTTTGACCGGCTTTAGTTAGGATCACTTCGTGATCATCTCTCGACCGGGGCACTTCTCTTCTCGCTCTCTTTTACGTAAGATAGTGCTAGTTGCTGCTGCAGACTCTTGTTGTTCCTTCACCTCATTTCTTTCTTCAGCCTTGTCCTCACCCAAGGCTTGAATAGTCTTGTTACCCGGGAACGGGATTGCTGAGTCCTTTGTGGCTCACAGTTACTTCACCACACCAGATGCAGGTTCAGCCGAGTTTGAAGCAGGTGATGGATCAGTGCTTTACCAGGAGCTCGTTGAAGAGTTTGGCCATTTGCTTGTGACGTTTCGATGTTCAGTAGTGGTTTCTACTAGGATTCGATCCTGACCTGTGGCTTTATGTTGTTTTGGTATCTTTCTTTTGGTTCTTCACCCGTAGTCGGGTTGTGATGTTTTGAATGATGAATTTCTTATGTATTTTATTGTGTGAAGTGGCGAGTGTAAGCCAACTATCTCCTTTTGCAATTTAATCCCTCTTTTACATGAGTCGTGCAAAGATACCAAACTTGAGATCATTCTAGGATGGGCTTATATCTTTAAGTCGTGCCTCGACACGTAGGAGATATAGTCCCATCCTGGGCATTACAAGTTGGTATCAGAGCCTTCTCCGACCTAGAAGCCCCCACTGATTGATCGAATCGTTGACGGTCGAGTCTAGGCACACACTGAAAAACTTTTTGAGTCCTATATTATATCGGAGAGTAGGATTTCTTTGCTTCTCATCCCCTTTCTCTCTGGTGAGGACTCCTGACGATTACTCTTGCCTCTTCTACTTTCAAAATTGCACCAAATTTTTTTTTAGGATCCCGCGAGTATTCTGGGATTGTTTCGATGTTCTTGTGACAAGGATATTGTTCCCGATGCCTCCTGTTCCCGAGGAGTTGAGCTTCGGGGTATCATTGACACAAGCATATCGCGGCAGTACTAAATACTTAAGACGGCCGACATCGAAAATCTCTCCTATACGGCCAGTGGCAAGATAACCCCGACATCACCCAGTACTGGGGAGGTAGTTCGAGAGTATTGCCATAGCTTGTTATAGTGGATGCTTTTCGAAGGTCCGAGGTAAACAGTTTCCGAGAAAGACTGGTTATGTGTTGAAGGATGGATACACCTGGATGTAGGTTTAGAGTTGATTGCGCGGTGCTTCCCGTGTATCCCCAACACCTGATTGCATAACTGGAAACTTTCGGAAATCTATAGGTGGGTTCATCTAGTAGTTCTAGGCATTCTTCCAACGGATGCACTATATGAAGTTTGGGGTTCTACATTGAGTGAAGTGGTTTTATGGACTTGTTCTGATCGGGAGTTGCATCTTAAAGGGTCCTTGGCTATGCTGATCCGGGGATTGCAAAACCCTTTTGTAACACGTTCCATGAGCTTTCAGCACGACTATGTCGGACGAAGCTTCTATCTTGTATTTGTTCTATCTGTTCCTTGTTCCTTTTTTTATTTACCTTTTGTTCTCCAAGTGGCTTCTCGTCGAGTTGATATGCCTACGGAATTCATTCGTTCAATTCCTTGCTCGAATGATATTGTGAAGATTAGGCTGTTACATATCTACCCTTTGTTTTTGTTTTGATTCTGGTATTCGAGTTGCTTCGATGACAAATGTTGATTCCATACCTTTCCTAATCGGCGTTCTCATATTTCCATGAGAGTGCTAGTCCTTCTTGATCATCGAGATGGTCATGTAAATCCTTTTCAATCGGTGTGCCTTTTCTTCAAGTTATTCCATACAGACGTCGTTGAGAAATTTGACGGTGTATTGTTTCATTCATCCCAAGTTGTTTTTGTTTTCCCCACCCTCCCACCCCTTTTCTTCTTGGAGCCAGCAATTCTCAAATGAAGTATCCATTTTATTCATGTGATGTTTCTTCATTCTTTTCCTTCAATGTTCTTATCCGGTGATTATCGTGAAGATGCTCAAGAACTCCAAGTTCATCATTCTTTTGTTCTCTAATTCTGCCGGTGGATGTAATTCAAGAATTCGGTGTTGATCTTATCCTTTTCCTCTTTTCACAATGCTTTCTTATTCCGGTGCACCAATTAATCATTCTCCTCTTGTTGTTCATATCCGGAGTGTTCAAGATATCTCAGAAGATTCATAATTCCATTCTTAATCCGTTCAGCTATTTTGAGGATTGTTATCTTATTCTAGTCACTTATTCAACCGGTGCTATATCTCTTAAGCAATCTTTTCCAACGGTGATTTTCTTTGAGTGGGCCCTAACCCACAGGTCTTTTCCCAGGATCTTACCCGACTCCTCTTTTCTGGAGTTATACTCAAATTCTTTTCAAAGTGTGACGTAAGAATGATCTCCATCAGTCACAGGCCTTCTCCAAGACCGCTTTCAAATTCTTGTTCATCATTGGTTCAACCTTTTTAATTCTTCATTCCGGAGTGCTCAACAATTCTTATGGCATTTCTCGTCTTCATTCTCAACATCTGAAGACCGGAGAAGTGTTTCTCTTAAACCTTGGCCGTTCTCTCAAGATTCGTGGTTCTAGCTTCATGTCAACCTCATTATTGTTCCGATTGTGAGGAATTCTTTTTATAACCGTCCGGAGCATTTCATCAATTCTTCCTATTGTGATCCTCCGAAGGCCATCATTTCAGAATATTTCTTCGTTCTCAGTTTTCAACTTCGTCCTCCAAATATTCTTCATTGATGCCTCTTCGTTCGTCTCCATATTCTTACGGTGGTTCTTTCAAGTTTACTCTTCCGTTGTTATCGTTTTAATTCATTTGTTCTTTCATAATCCTACCGGTGGTTCGTTGAAGATTTATCCGAGCTTGTGCTAGATCTCTCTTTAATTCTTTGCAACGAGAATAAGTAGTATGCCAAATCCTTTGGTTGTCATCAATTTAAATTGGTGAAGGAGATGCATAACATAATTCTTATTCTTATTCCTTCAAGGTAATTTAATTCTTTTGTCTGGAGCTTGTTCATCATATCATATTCTCGGTTCTAAATTCTTTATCTTGTTTCCGGAGCTCCAAGTTATTTCAATTATATCATTTCAAACCTCCATCTAATTCATCGCAGGCCTTGAATCTTATTCTTTTTATCTCTCACTTCTCATGCTTTCATTACCGGAGTTCTCATGGTGGTTCATCATGTTTTAATTCATACTCGAATTCTTCATCAGGATTCTTGTTGGAGCTCAAGCATTCTTCATCATGCTTTCCAATTGCAATCCTTTCTACCTTATCTTTTCAGATGGTGTTATGTCATTCTTGACAATTCCTTCATGTTACATGATTCACGAGTTGTCAAGAATGAGATATTTAAACCCATCATTTTCCTTGTTCAGGAGATCTTTTCAACTCTACAATTTATTTGTTGGAGTAATCTTGGGTTGTATTTCACCTAAAAGCTTTCCTGAGAATTGTTGCTTTTATGGTGCTTAGAAATGACCCAAGTTCTTCATTTATCCTTCCGGTGAACTAAGTTTTTCTTCTCCTTGTTGATCTCAATCCAGTTAAATGTTTTTGTCAGTGGCTGGTTGTCACCTCTTAGTTTTGAGATGTATTCCATAAGCCCACATGAACCTCATTCGTTTCGTTGTTGATTTTCCATCAACCATGTTCAACCCTTCTTCGTAAGGATGCTCTTTCAAATTCAATTTTGAGAGAAGTTGTCTTTTTCTTCTTCGTTCAATTCTGTCTTTCATTTATATGCTATTCTTTCATTCCGGAGGCTTTGTGATATTGCTCTCTTCGTCCCATCATCTCGTTTTTCAAGATCTTATTCTCCCTTGCTTGTCTATTTAACCGGAGTGTTGTATTCTTCATTCAGTTCCCTCATCTTATCAAGTTTTAACTCTCTTTCAACCGGAGTGCTGTCTGAATCCTTCTTAACCTTGTGCCATTCTTTTAATTGTTTCGGAGGCAGTATGTTGTTGTTTTCATCAAGTATCATTCCATCTCCTCAAGTTCTTGTTCAATTCCTTCCATTTTCAGACGGAGTGCTGTCCAAATTCTGTCATTCTTATTCCTTGGCTATACCCTTGCAGTTTCATATTCTTTTCGTCCGTGAGCTCTTGTTTCATGTCTTTCAACCTACAAGGTTCTCTTTATGCTCCTTGTTCCTCATTTTACCGGAGTGCTCCTAACTTCGTTCATCTCCGTTGTATTCTTCTTTCTTCTTGTTCAACCTCTCAGGTTCTTTGGTTTCACTCGTCTGTCAAAGAAGCAACTTTGTTTTACCTCTTCCTCTTCCGTTTTTACCCGGTGATATCTCTAGGATCTTGGGTCGAGATCCTCTGTTAGTGTGGGAGAGTTGTGACGCCCGAAGACCGACGTCCCAGAAGATACCAGAAGATTCCAGAAGATTCCAGATGTTCCGGGTTGCCCGTGTGTTTCTTTTGAGGTTGTGTTATTTATTTTTGCATTGCATCATGTCATCATGCCATCATGTCATATTTTATTTTGCATCTCAACTTAAATAATTCGTGTGGGCCTTCGGTCCATTTAAATCAAGGGAAGGTGACTTCTCTTTATAACATATAAAAGCCTCTCAATAGTTAGGGAGCTATATTAATTATTCCAGTCTTTGGAATTACCCGCAACACACGTGCATAATTTCCCCATGTCTTTTCACTTCGAGTTTCACCTTCAAAATCTTGCCAATAATTCTTTTCCGTTGTTTCGAGGTTCCTCCAAAAATTCGAACATTTTTGGACACCTCAATAATCAAGTCTTGGTTCAAAACTATTTGAATTAAATTCAAATATGGTTGAATTATTTTTTCCAATCGTGCCTTTTCTATTTTCTCGGACCGTGCTCGTTTTTATGAGCCCGAGAAAAATAATGTTCCATTGTGCTATTTTTTTCCCTAGCCTCCCTCTTCTTTCTTTTCTTCTCTCTTTTGGTTTTCTGCAAAAATCAATTAGAAAGGAGGAGCCCAAACCTGGCCCATCCTTCCTCCCAGGCCTCCCTCTCTTTCCAGCCATCAGGCCCACTGGCCACTCCAGCCCGCAGGCCCAGCCTACCCCGAACCCTAGCTTCCCTCGTTCCTCTCCCTTTCCTCCCTGTCCGCCACCGCACTTATCTCCCGCATCGTCCCCTCTGCCTCCCCTTCGCTCTTCCCTCCCCTCGCACGCTCGTTCGCCCGATTCCCTCGGCCAGGCAGTGGCCCGCTCTCTCCCTCGAAGCCCGACCACCCAGTAGGGTCGGATCCCGCGCCGAGCCTTCCTCTGGTCTGCCTCGCCCCGACTCTCCAGCGCCATGGAGCCGCTCCCGCCCGCCGTCCTCCTCGAGCGCCCAGCGGCCAGGAGCCCCGCGCCCCATCTCCAGAAGCCGCCGGCCGCCGCGGGATCTCCTCCGCGGCCTCACCTCCGCCTCGCCGTCGCCGTTCCTCCCTGCGGCCTTCATCCTCTTCGCCTTGCACTTCGACCACCGCGGCCATCCTCCTCTCGCCAGCGCCTGCCGCTCTGCTTCCCCTCGAGCCGCCCTGGGCCAGCCTCCGCCCCGAGCGCCCCCTCCGCGCCGTCCTTCTCCTCGTCGTCCACCCCAAGTCGCCCGTGCCTTGCTGCTGCAGCCCCATCCCCTCGGTCGCCCTTCCTCCTGCTCCGCCAGCGCCAACTCCGGCGGACCCGAGCGCTGCCTCGCCTCCTCCCGCGAGCTGGCCAGGGGCTCTCCTCCTGCGCCTCCCTTCGGTCTCCCGTCGAGCCAGGGCTCGATGCCCGTACGCCGCGGCCCCGAGCGCCCTCTCCCTCCGCGCCAGGGCCCTTCTCCAGCCGAGCCCCTCCTCCATCGCCTCCAAGGCCGCAGCGGCCGGATCCCACCGCGCCGCTGCCCCTCCGAAGAACCGCGCCTGGCTGCCTCCAGCGCCAGCAGCGAGCGGCCTCGCTACTTCCTTCCGTCGCCAAGACCGCTGCTGCCCTTGCCTCCATGGACTGTCCCGTGCTGCGTAGTTTTTGTTTTTGTTTTGTGTGCCTGTGCTGTAATTTTTTGACAGATGACCCGTGTACGACTACCGGCGACCCGACAAAGTACCTCTTCGAGACAAGTACCTCTACGTATACACCCGAACATCTACGGCCCGAACGTCTACGAACCGTGTACGAGATCGACGCCCGAACAACTACCCTCGCCCGGAAAAGACGGATGCGCCAAGTACATCTACGACTCGAGACGAGACCGGCAAGACCGAACGGAACGAGTACATCTACCGTTGCCCGAGTACAACTACCGCTACGAGAACGACTACCTTCGGTGAAGAAATGAGAACGTCTACTTCCTCTCCGAACGGAACATCTACTTCCACTACACCCCGTGAACGACTACTTCCCTCTACGGAACGACTTCTTCCACTACGAACTCGAACCGTCCCGAAACACATGTTTCGAAGGTACAACCCCGAGTCGTGACCCGTGTGATGCTTGCTTGTGTTGTATGAAATGTTTCCCGTGTGTGCTTCGTGCCCGTTCCACCTTTGTCATGTTCCTCGGTTGCCTTGTCACCGACTCGTGGGAACCCGGTAACGGGATCACCCCACCTCTTTCATCTCATTTGACTCACCCACGCCATCTATCTTTTGCACCGGACTCTCAACGAGTTACCGGCACCGATATGTTGCCGTGGCATCATTTCGGATCGTTGCCGTGGCACTCTTTCCTTCCACCACGGTGACAAATACTTCATATCTCTTTAAGTCAACCTTTTAATAAAACTTGCATAAACTTGATCATGTCATCCACATCATGTTAACAACATTAATATGTTTAATTGTTGTTTGCTTATAATTATTAAACATGCTCATGGGGATTTTCCGGACATGTTGTTGTTATTTCCGGCCTCATTTAAAATGCCTAAATAGTGTAGTTTCTTTATGCTTCACCTCTTGCCATGTTAAAAACAATTAATCTTGTCTTGTAATTAAATGAGAGTCAACTAAATAATTATATGTGGTGTTTTGTCAATATGCAACTCGTTGCATATTGATCTCCACTTAACTTGTAGTTTTGTTTGTGCACTTTGCCATGCCTTGCATATTTAAACTGGACATGCATCATACTTGTTTGTGCATCGTATGCCATGTTTATGATATGTGTGTTTACCGAGTGTTTGCTTCTTTCCGGTTGCTTCTCTTGCTAGCTTCGGTTTCGTTCCGGAGTTGTGAGGATTCGCTCGTCTGTGTTGCTCCGTCTACTTCTTGGATCCGTTCTTCTCCCTCTGTGGAATCCCAGGCAAGATGACCGAACCCGGATACCATTACTATCTTTGCCTATTGCTAGTAGTCTCGATCTATAGTTTTGCCTCGATGCCCATGTTCTTCTTGTCAGCCTCCTACTTGTAACCAATTGCCATGTTTAACCAACCTACCTATGCAAACCGTTGCTTGGCTAAGTACGCTTCGCCCAGCCCTTTTTATAGCGTTGTTAGTTGCAGGTGAAGATCGAAGATGCTTGCTTCATGTTGAAGTTTGGTTGGGTTATATCACACTATATATAATGCTTAAAATGAAATCATCTATATATTGGCAAGGGTGGAAGGCTAAGCCTTTTGCTTGGTGTTTTGTTCCACTCATGCCGTTAGGAACCGTATAAACCGGTGTTATGTTCCTTGATTATGCGTTCCTAACACGGTTGGGGTGTATGGGACCCCCTTGATAAACCGCTAAGTGCTAAGTCTTTTCCAGCAAGTCCCAACATTGGTACTATTTGCCTAATAACAAACTAATAAAACTTGCATAAGGGCCTTGCAAACCCTCTTTTATTTTAATTCTACAACCCCGGGCCAGTGCTCCACATGAGTGTTGGTCCGAAACGGGGGTCCTGCAGGGCCACCTCGAGGAAACTCAAGGTCTGGTAAAAACCTGTAGCATCACCCATCCGGTCGTGTCCTGAGACTTAGATACGCGCGGCTACTATCAGGGTGTCGACACGCCGGGAGGATTTGCTGGATTAGCCTTACCTTAGTTCGGTTTAACTTGAGCACGGGATTCCGAGAATACTCGGGTCTTCCCACCTATGGAGTTGCGACTCCGCGGATCATGGGCTTGTGATGGGCCAAGTTGGAACACCCCTGCAGGGTTTGAACTTTCGAAAGCCGTGCCCGCGGTTATGTGGCAGATGGGAGCTTGTTAATTTCGGTTGTAGAAAACTTGACACAATGTTTCTAATACACTACCAGCGTGTGTTCCGTGACTGTCAATTTCCGAATAGGGATTCGGGAGTTGAACACGGTGGGGTTATGTTTGACCGGCTTTAGTTAGGATCACTTCGTGATCATCTCTCGACCGAGGCACTTCTCTTCTCGCTCTCTTTTACGTAAGATAGTGCTAGTTGCTGCTGCAGACTCTTGTTGTTCCTTCACCTCATTTCTTTCTTCAGCCTTGTCCTCACCCAAGGCTTGAATAGTCTTGTTACCCGGGAACGGGATTGCTGAGTCCTTTGTGGCTCACAGTTACTTCACCACACCAGATGCAGGTTCAGCCGAGTTTGAAGCAGGTGATGGATCAGTGCTTTACCAGGAGCTCGTTGAAGAGTTTGGCCGTTTGCTTGTGACGTTTCGATGTTCAGTAGTGGTTTCTACTAGGATTCGATCCTGACCTCTGGCTTTATGTTGTTTTGGTATCTTTCTTTTGGTTCTTCACCCGTAGTCGGGTTGTGATGTTTTGAATGATGAATTGCTTATGTATTGTATTGTGTGAAGTGGCGAGTGTAAGCCAACTATCTCCTTTTGCAATTTAATCCCTCTTTTACATGAGTCGTGCAAAGATACCAAACTTGAGATCATTCTAGGATGGGCTTATATCTTTAAGTCGTGCCTCGACACGTAGGAGATATAGTCCCATCCTGGGCATTACACCTTATGGACGGTAGCAGCAGTCTCAATCTGATATACCAAGACACTGTCCGCAAGATGGGGATAGACCCGTCAAGAATTAAGCCCACCAACACTACCTTTAAAGGAGTGATACCTGGTGTGGAAGCCCGCTGCACGGGCTCATTAACATTGGAAGTCGTATTCAGCTCCTCTGATAAGTTTCGAAGCGAGGAGTTAATCTTCGACATCGCCCCATTCCGAAGTGGCTATCACGCACTACTCGGAAGAACGGCCTTCGCCCGCTTTAATGCAGTCCAGCATTATGCCCACTTAAAGCTCAAAATGCTTGGACCACGCGGCGACATCACGGTCAATGGAAACATGGAGCGCTCCCTCCGTACGGAGGAGGACACTACGGCCCTAGCGGCCGAGGTCCCATGCGGCTTATTTAGGCCAAACAGTTCATCCGTCGTCAAGACCACAGGCACGGCTAAACGTGTCCGGTCCGCACTACAATGTGGCAGCTTAGAAGAACCTAAGCTCGATTAGCAGTTATGCCCCTACCGACTTCCCCATAAGGTGGTAGCATACGTACCTCGTGTACACAATTATGCCCTTAAAATACCTTGGGGGCGTTGGGGGCACACAGTATACAAATAGTTCATAGTTCGGCTTGACCCTATTCAGACCCTTAAGTACATCTTCTTTTTTTAGGTTCATTTAGAAGAACCCACATTGTTTACGGCTGCCCAGGATACTATTTTTTCCTGTTTTCTTTTTCAGGCGGCCATCATAAGCATAACTCCTCTTTAAGGACATATTACAAAGGAGAAAAACGGCGCAGACGTGCAGCAGGGCCCCGTATTGAGATTTCTTTTTAGATTAAGGCTCTGCGTAAACCTTTTTCTCTCTTCTTTTATTTGATCTTTTTTATTTTTTAGCATGTAAAATGCCCGAGGATGTTATCGGCACTATCTATAACTTCATGGCTTGCCGTATTGAAAGGGATATAAAAGAAGCAGTTTGGTTCCAATTCACTTGGAGTTTATTCTATTTACCACTTGTGTTCTCCCCCCACGTCAGATCACCGCATATGCCTTAATGCCTGGACTTAATACCAGGGGCCACATTTAGCCTGACACACCTCCACAAAAAGTCCGAACACCTATAGGGAACTGTCCGGCGTCCCGGATATTGCATTATATGCATCGGCTTCGAATCATGTCTTCGGTCTATAGTTGGGTTGCCTGGCTCCTGTGCTTGCCACCTTACGTTCCGCATTGTTCAGCTAAGGTGATAAAGGGAGAACTACTGCGATTGTACTTCTGGCTCGTCCGGTCAAGTACCTCAGTAGAGAAAGCTAAAAACTGACTATCATGATGAGGCGAGAGCCGGTGAAGCGATTTGGTGACCTAGTGTTATACTATGATCGATAGAGATCCACTCCGTGTTATACGAGGGGCTGGTCTTCGTCGAGCCGCGTAAGGCGGCCACCACAGTTTGGAAGCCCTACACGCATCAGGGGCTAGTACTTAGCCCCACTAGTCAAGCTCCTATGGCCAAGTGAAAGCAATAAAGCTGCATAGTCTAATTGCCTGGTTCACTCCGCAGACACCTCCTATACGGATCGAGACGTTGGATAAAGAGTGTTCATGCGTGTTACCGAACACCCCTGTAATATTTACATGGGGCTGAAGCCGACGACTGGAAACTTTCAAATTTAAATAAACAGCCGCACATGAGGAAAAAGTCACTTATAATACAAAAGCGCAAAATTTCTATACTTTCCTATATAGTATACCAGTATCGAGTCATACAGACCGTTGGATCTGAGTAACCAGACGGCTCACATTCAACAACTTTAACTATAGGGCTATGTGGTCAAATATGCACCATTGGATAGGACAATCTGACGGCCCACATGGTTGAGATTCGTGCGGGGTGGGGGAGCTTCACTGCCCTGCCAGCCTGCCACCTTGTCAAGCCCGGACAAGCAAGAAAATTCTCAACCTAGCTAGAAAATTCTAGCATGCTCATGTGTCAAGGACAATAGTACTGTACATGCAGCCCATAGTTGCATAGACTAGAATCGACCAAGCAAGTAGCCTACAGCCCTGCTGTAAGATACTCCTAGCTACTTAGAAAAAGAAGAAACGATCATGAGTAAAAACGAGAGAGAGAATGAACGCACCAATGCAGCCATGGTAAGGACAAATGCACAATTTACCAGATTAGATAACAACAAGTAAAGTAAAAAAAATCTAATATGTGTTGTAACAAATAAAAAAATCATTTAAAAATTACGATCTGGACTTTCTTTTGTTTTTGCCAGTAATTTATATGTGTAAAAATATAATCTATTAGATAACATGGAATTTGTTTCAAACATGAAATTAATAAATACTGACAATCATATTATATGCTAAATAAAATTGCCACCAATCCTCCCAAAATGTATTATTCTAGGTTCCTTGTGGCAGACCAACAGGGTTCAAGTCCTAAACTTACTGCTGGTGTCGCATTTTTCTAAATTTATTTCAACCTTTTCGACAATGTTCGTTCAGTGAGAGGAGGTGTCCCCGTCGACTATGAAGGCGTCTCTGTTGAATTTACCACTCTTAAGTATTGTGCCAGCTCAGTATCTTGAAGATGCTCATAGAGGTAGGGTATCTGTGCGTGTGTTCATACTATTTCATCTATGTGATCATTTGCATTTGTACTGTCCTAGAAAAATATTTACAACATTTCACAACAATCGTAAAATCTATACGTGCATGACACGTATCATTTACTAGTATATATATCGGCACATAGGCTTAGTCCTTACAATCCGAATACAATCATTCAAAAATTATATCCTTTGAGCACTGGCCCTCTACAAGGCGGGCTCCTAGGACGTCGCCAAAGTATCTTTCTGGCTTGCGGTGATCCTTGCCCTCTGGGGGGCCAGCAGTGGCCATCTATGTGGCTTTCATCTTCGCCCAATACACGTTCACGCGGGCAAAGGCCATCCGAGCATCCTCTATGCCGGCCGAATGCTTAATAGCGTCGACCCGCGGACTCGCTTCGACGAGCTTCTTCACCAATCCAAAGTAACTACTTGGGATTGGATCAGCGGGCCATAGTCGGACTATCAAGTCCTTCATGGCCGTACCCTCCATATTGTGCAGCTCGACCAACTGCTTCATTTGGTCATTGAGGGGCACCGGATGATTTGGCGCAAGAAATTGCGACCAAAACAGTTTCTTCGAGCTGTTCCACTCCTGAGCTCGGAAGTAGTGGGCGGCGTCGGCGATGCCCCTCGGGAGATCCGCAAACACGCCTAGAGAACTCCATAATCGTGTCAGCCCAAGATATCTCTGACCTCCGAAGATGCTCCGCAAGAGAAAAGTCTTACCGGCTGCTATTTGACGTGTCTGTTTTATCTCTTCCCGAGCACTGTGTGACTCACTTCGCGCCTCCTTGGCAGCATTAACTGCCGCAGTGAGTTCGGATGCTTGTTCCGAAGACGTGTGCTTCAATGCATCGCATTTACGAATGGCATCTTGCAGCTCGACCTCGACTTCGGTCACCCGAGCCTTGTGTTGTTGACGCAAGGCTTTCTCGGCCTCCAGGCCAGCTGCCGCTTTATTAGCGGCTGCCTTGCTCGTTCTGGCCTCTTCCTTGGCCGTCACAAGCTCGCCCTTCAGGGCCTCGACCGTAGCTGTGTCAGCTGTTTCAACAAGAGCATATAACACAAATAAGCTCACGCTTACACACATATAGTTTGTTAAAATTTCAGTTTCTTAAACCCGCATACCTTGCATTTCATCAAAACGCTTGTTGATGCGGACGAGTTCTTCGTCAGCTAGTTTAAGCTTTAGATTTAACTCGCAAACCTCTGCGGCTCGGACAAATGCCGCAACTAGAGAAGCTTGTTCAAGCACAAAGCACACATTTTAGCTCTATCATATATAACATGGATACTTCGTCTGATTTTGTTCAGAATCAAACAAAGCATCAGGGGCTACTGCCTATATGTATATACACATAAAATAAAAAGTTATTTTTAAAGAGCATTACGTCGCATACCTCAAAGCCTGTCAGTAGGTGACAACTTCGTTCAGTCCACCTTTGACAGACTGAATCTTCTCCATGACCACACTCATCAGAGTGCGGTGTTCCTCTATGATGGAAGCACTTTGCAGTGCTTCCTACAAAGTATTCAGCGCCTCCAAATTGATGGTGGGCGCCGGTGGAGCAGTCGCTCCCTCCCCCACTACGGGGGGGGGGGGGGCTGATTTCCCAATTCCAGAGCCGCACTGGGCTCCGGAACGGTGTTCGGCAGGGACCCGGATTGCTGGGGCCCCCATCTTCGATCACCATGGGGATTGCTTCCCCTTGGTTGACGGCGGCCAAGGGATTGACCTCGGGCGACTTTTCATCCGCCCACTCGCACCTGCGGGTGCAGGGGGAGTTTGTAGAGAGGATACCTCCGTCTCTCCGGACGCTAGAGAATTCCTCGATGACAGTGAAGCCATGGGGATGTCATGTGGAGGAATATATAAGAACAAAATAAATATTAGATGCTGAAAGGAAAATTATCCGAACACAAGCAGTTTAAATACTTACGATTCGACCAGGGGCTTAATCCTGGGCTGAACTCGATAGCTATGTTCGGACGTTGAGTCCGAACTATTAGGAAGATTTAGCTTCTTCCTGGGCACGGCCTTGCCTGCGTCAGCAGGGTCCACTCTTTTCCTCCTCTTTGTCAGGACGGGGGAGTCATCTTCTTCCTCCTCTTCTTCTTCGGGAGAGAGGTGGGAGCTAGTTTGCTCAGACCTTGTGTCCGCAGGGCCTGCAGGACGGGGGTCGCTCTTGACCTCCTTGCCCTTCTTCTTGGCCTTCTTCTCCGGTGCCTTGTATGGCGCCGGGACCAACATCGCCATCAGCCGAGGCGTCTCTGGGTCTTCGGGCAAGGGAGCCAGATGATACGTCTCCAACGTATCTATAATTTTTGATTGTTCCATGCTATTATTTATGAAGTCTTGGATGTTTAATGGGCTGTATCATTCAGTTTTATATCATTTTTGGGACTAACCTACTAACCGAAAGGCCCAGTCCAGATTGCTGTTTTTTGCCTATTTCAGGGTTTTGCAAAAAAGGAATATCAAACGGAGTCCAAACTGAATGAAACCTTCGCGAGAGATATTTTTGGAGAAAATCACGCCAGAGGAACTTGAGAACCACGTCAGGGGAGCCTCGAGTGGCCCTCGAGGGTGGGGGGCGCACCCTCTTACCAGGGCGCGCCCCCCCTGCCTCGAGGCCCACTCGAGCGTCCCCCGGTGCCCTCCTTCTTCCTATATAAGTCCACGTACCCCAGAAACTCCGTACGCGGAGATAAAACCCTAATTCCACCGTCGTAGCTTCTGTTCCTGTGGAGATCCCATCTTGGGGCCTGTTCCGGAGCTCCACCGAAGGTTGATCCATCATGGAGGCCTTCATCATCATCATCATCGCCCTCACCATGAGTTGTGAGTAGTTTACCATAGACCTTCGGGTCCATAGCTAGTATCTAGATGGTTTCTTCTCTCTCTCTGGATCTCAATACAAAGTTCTCCTCGGTATTCCAGGAGATCTATTCGATGTAATCTCTTCTTGCGGTGTGTTTGTCGAGATCCAATGAATTGTGAGTTTATGATCAAAGTTATCTATGAAAGATATTTGGTTTTTCTCTGAACTTTTTATGTGTGCTCATAATATCCTTGCAAGTCTCTTCGAATTATCGGTTTTGTTTGGCCTACTAGATCTATAGTTCTTGCAATGGGAGAAGTGCTTGGCTTTTGGTTCAATCTTGCGGTGTCCTTTCCCAGTGACAGTAGGGGCAGCAAGGCACGTATTGTATTGTTGTCATCGAGGATAAAAAGATGGGGTTTACATCATATTGCTTGAGTTTATCCCTCTACATCTTGTCATCTTGCTTAAGGCGTTACACTGTTCTTATGAACTCAATACACTAGATGCGTGCTGGATAGCGGTCGATGTGTGGAGTAATAGTAGTAGATGCAGGTAGGAGTCGGTCTACTTGTCTCGGACGTGATGCCTATATACAATGATCATGCCTAGATAGTCTCATAATTATTCGCTTTTCTATCAATTGCTCGATAGTAATTTGTTTACCCGCTGTAGAATATCGCTATCATGAGAGAAGCCACTGGAGAGAACTATGGCCCCCGGGTCTATTCTCAACATATCAATCTACATCTACTTTACTTTTACCGCTTTTATTTGCTGTTTTATTAAACCAAAAATACCAAAAATATAAACTATCATCTCTATCAGATCTCACTCTCGTAAGCGACCGTAAAGGGATTGACAACCAATTATCGCGTTGGCTGCGAGTTCTTATTTGTTTGTGCACGTGCGAGGGACTCGCGCGTGGTCTCCTACTGGATTGATACCTTGGTTTTCAAAAACTGAGGGAAATACTTATGCTACTGTGCTGCATCTCCCTTTCCTCTTCGAGGGAATACAACGCAAGCTCAAGAGGTAGCAAGAAGAATTTCTGGCGCCGTTGCCGGGGAGGCTTACCCAAAAGTCATATACCAAGTACCTATCACAAACCCTTATCCTTCGCATTACATTTTTTGCATCTCGTTTCCTCTCCCCCACTTCACCCTTGCCATTTTATTCGCCCTTCTTCCGCCGTGTGTTTATCATTCGCTTGCTTCTTGTTTGCTTGTGTGTGTTGGATTGCTTGCTTGTCACTATGGCTCAGAACAATACCAAGTTGTGTGACTTCTCCAATACCAACAACAATGACTTATTAGCACTCCGATTGCTCCTATTACCGATGCTAAATCTTGTGAGATCAATGCTTCTTTGTTGAATCTTGTCATGAAAGATCAATTCTTCGGCCTTCCTAGTGAAGATGCTGCTACCCATCTAAACAACTTTGTTGATTTGTGTGATGTGCAAAAGAAAAGGGATACAGATAACGATATTGTTATTTCCGTTTTCACTTAGAGATCGTGCTAAAACTTGGTTCTCCTCTTTGCCTAGAAATAGTATTGATTCGTGGAATAAATGCAAAGATGCTTTTATCTCTAAGTATTTCCCACCTGCTAAGATCATCTCTCTTAGAAACGATATTATGAATTTTAAGCAACTAGATCATGAGCATGTTGCACAAGCTTGGGAGATAATGAAATTGATGATACGTAATTGCCCTACACATGGTTTGAATCTATGGATGATTATTCAGAACTTTTATACTGGCTTGAATTTTGCTTCTAGAAATATTTTAGACTCGTCCGCCGGAGGCACTTTCATGGAAATTACCTTAGGAGAAGCTACCAAACTCCTAGATAATATTATGGTTAATTATTCTCAATGGCACACCGAAAGATCTACTAGTAAAAAAGTGCATGCTATCGAAGAAATTAGTGTTTTAAGTGGAAAGATGGATGAACTTATGAAATTGTTTTCTGCTAGGAGTGCTTCTTCTGATCCTAATGATATGCCTTTGTCCACTTTGATTGAGAATAACAATGAATCTTTGGATGCGAATTTTGTTGGTAGGAATAATTTTGGTAACAATGCTTATAGAGGTAATTTTAATCCTAGGCCTTTTCCTAGTAATTCCTCTAATAATTATGGAAATTCCTACAACAACTGTTATGGAAAGATGCCTTCTGAATTTGAAACTAGTGTTAAAGGGTTTATGATCTCGCAAAAGAATTTCAATGCTTTGCTTGAAGAGAAATTGCTTAAGGTTGATGAATTGGCTAGAAGTGTGGATATAATTACTCTTTATGTTGATTCTTTGAAACTTAGAAATATCCCACCTAAGCATGATATCAATGAGTCTCTCAAAGCCATGAGAATTTCCATTGATGAATGCAAATAAAGAACCGCTAGAATGCGTGCTAAAAGAGAAGATTATATTAAATCGTGTTCTTCTAGTTATCATGAAAATAAAGATGAAGATCTGAAAGTTATTGATGTGTCTCCTATTAGATCCTTTTTTTTCTAGTATTAATCTTGATGAAAATAGGATTCAAGATGATTCTGCTTTAAGGTGTCCCAATGATTCAGAGTTTTTAGATCTTGATGCTAAAATTGCTAAAAGTGGGAGTGAAGAGATTAAAACTTTGCATGGTGATGAACCCACTACTTTGGATTTCAAGGGATTCAATTATGATAATTGCTCTTTGATTGATCGTATTTCCTTGTTGCAATCCGTGCTAAATTCTCCGCATGCTTATAGTCAAAATAAAGCTTTCACTAAACATATAGTTCATGCTTTGATGCAATCTTATAAAGAAAAACTTGAGTTGGAAGTTTCTATACCTAGAAAACTTTATGATGAGTGGGAACCTACAATAAAAATAAAGATAAAAGATCATGAATGCTATGCTTTGTGTGATTTGGGTGCAAGTGTCTCCACTATCCCAAAAACTTTATGTGATTTGCTAGGGTTTCATGAGCTTGATGATTCTTCTTTAAATTTGCATCTTGCGGATTCCACTATTAAGAAACCTATGGGAAGAATTAATGATGTTCTTATTGCTGCCAATGGGAATTATGTGCCTGTAGATTTCATTGTTCTTGATATAGATTGCAATCCTTCATGTCCTATTATTCTTGGTAGACCTTTCCTTAGAACGATTGGTGCAATTATTGATATGAAGGAAGGAAATATTAGATTCCAATTTCCATTAAGGAAAGGCATGGAACACTTTCCTAGAAAAAAAATCAAATAACCATATGAATCAATCATGAGAGCCACTTATGGATTGCCTTCCAAAGATGACAATACCTAGATCTATCTTGTATCGTGCCTAGCTAGGGGCGTAAAACGATAGCGCTTGTTGGGAGGCAACCCAATTTTTTGTTTTTTTGTCTTTGTTGCTGTTAAGGAATAAATATTGCATCTAGCCTCTGATTAGATGTGGTTTCATGTTTTGTTTAGTGTTTGTACCAAGTAAAACCTTTGGTAAGACTTGTGTGAAGTTTATATGATCTTGCTGTGAAAAACAGAATCATTAGTGCTTGCTAAAGTAGTCGTGGGATTTTACTGGAGCGTGCTTTTTAGTTGATTCTTTTTGCAGATGACTGGTAGACAAATTGCGAAAATTTACCAATTTAGTTTGAATTTTTTGGAGTTCCAGAAGTAGGCGAACCCTGCAGATTAGTACAGACTGTTCTGTCTCTGACAGATTCTGTTTTTCGTGTGTTGTTTGCTTATTCCGATGCATCCATGAGTAGTATTGGAGGATATGAACCATAGAGAAGTTGGAGTACAGTAGGTTTAACACCAATATAAATAAAGAATTAATTCATTGCTGTACCTTTGAGTAGTGGTTTGCTTTCTTATACTAACGGAGCTCACGATAATTTTTGTCTAAGTTTTGTGTTGTGAAGTTTTCAAGTTTTGAGTATTGCTTTGATGGACTATGGAACAAGGAGTAGCAAAGGCCTAAGCTTGGGGATGCCCATGGCACCCCAAGTAAATTCAAGATAATCAAAAGCCTAAGCTTGGGGATGCCCCGGGAAGGCATCCCCTCTTTCGTCTTCATCCATCGGTAACTATACTTGGAGCTATATTTTTGTTCGCAACATGATATGTGTTTTGCTTGGAGCGTCTTGTATAATTTGAGTCTTTTCTTGTTAGTTTGCCACAATCATCCTTGCTGGACACACCTATTTGAGAGAGTTAAATATGGCCTAGAAATTATTAGAACACTCTATGTGCTTCACTTATATCTTTTGAGTTGAATAGTTTTTGCTCTAGTGCTTCACTTATATCTTTTAGAGCACGGCGGTGGTAATATTTTGTAGAAATTGTTGAACTCTCATGCTTCACTTATATCTATTTAAGAGTCTATTAAAACATCATGGTAAAGTGCTTAGGCTAAAGAAACTAGTCTTCACATGATAGACATCCAATGTCAATGTAGTAAAAAACTTCACACCAAGTGCAATTAATAGAACGAGATGTTGGATGCTTGATAATTGTTTTGAGACATGAGGATAGTGATATTAGAGTCATGCTAGTGGAGTTATTATGAAATTTAGAAATACTTGTGTTAAGTTTAGTGATTCCCGTATCATGCACGTATGGTGAACCGCTATGTGACGAAGGTAGAGCATGAGGTGTTTGTAGAGTGCCAACCTTTGTGTGGAGGTCGGGGGCGCGCGATGGTTAACTCCTACCAACCTCCCCCTAGGAGCATGCGTTGATTGCTTTGTTTTGATGACTCGTAAATTTTTGCAATAAGTATATGAGTTCTTATGACTAATGTTGAGTCCATGGATATATGCACTCTCACCCTTCCACCATTGCTAGCCTCTCTCGTACCGCGCAACTTTCGCCGGTGCCATAAACCCACTATATATCCTTCCTCAAAACAGCCACCATATATATTCCTCAAAACAGCCACCATACCTACCTATCATGGCATTTCCATAGCCATTCCGAGATATATTGCCATGCAACTTTCCACCGTTCTGTTCATATGACACGCATCATATTGTCATAGTAGTTGACATCGTAGTTGTGGCAAAGCCACCATGCATAATTTTTCATATATGTCACTCTTGATTCATTGCACATACCGGTACACCGCCGGAGGCATTCATGTAGAGTCATACTTGTTGTAGTATCGAGTTGTAATTTCGAGTTGTAATAAAAAGTGTGATGATCATCATTGTTAGAGCATTGTCCCGTGTGAGGAAACAAAAAAAGAGACAAAGGCCAATAAAAAAAGAGATGGCCCAAAAAAATAGAGAGGGGCTAATAATAAAAAAAAAGAGGAGAAAGCCCCTCCAAAAAACATGAGAGAAAAGAGAGAAGGGACAATTGCTACTATATTTTTCCACACTTGTGCTTCAAAGTAGCACCATGTTCTTCATTGTAGAGAGTCTCATGCTTAGTCATTTTCATATACTAGTGGGAATTTTCATTATAGAACTTGGCTTATATATTCCAACGATGGGCTTTCTCAAATGCCCTAGGTCTTCGTGAGCAAGCAAGTTGGATGCACACCCACTAGTTTCTTTTATTGAGCTTTCATTCATATTTAGCTCTAGTGCATCCGTTGCATGGCAATCCCTACTCACTCACAATGATATCTATTGATGGGCATCTCCATAGCCCCTTGATACGCCTAGTCGATGTGAGACTATCTCCCTCCTTTTTGTCTTCTCCACAACCACCTCTATTCCACCCATACTGCTATATCCATGGCTCACGCTCATGTATTGCGTGAAAGTTGAAAGGTTTGAAAAGATAGAGTATGAAAACAAATGCTTGGTTGAAATCGGGGTTGTGCATGATATGAATATTTTGTGTGATGAAGAGGTAGCATAGCCATACCATATGATTTTGTAGGGATAACTTTCTTTAGCCATAGTATTTTGAGAAGACATGATTGCTTTGTTAGTATTGCTTGAAGTATTGTTATTTCTTATGTCAATATAGACTTTTATCTTGAATCTTTCAGATCTGAACATTCATGCCACAATTAAGAGAATTACATTGAAAAACTATATTGATTAGCATTCCACATAAAAAATTCTTTCTTTATCATTTACCTACTCGAGGACGAGCAGGAATTAAGCTTAGGGATGCTTGATACGTCTCCAACGTATCTATAATTTTTTATTGTTCCATGCTATTATTTATGAAGTCTTGGATGTTTAATGGGCTTTATCATTCACTTTTATATCATTTCTGGGACTAACCTACTAACCCAAAGGCCCAGTCCAGATTGCAGTTTTTTTGCCTATTTCAGGGTTTTGCAGAAAAGGAATATCAAACGAAGTCCAAACGGAATGAAACCTTCACGAGAGATATTTCAGCAAGTCTCTTCGAATTATCGGTTTGGTTTGGCCTACTAGATCTATAGTTCTTGCGTTGGGAGAAGTGCTTGGCTTTGGGTTCAATCTTGCGGTGTCCTTTCCTAGTGATAGTAGGGGCAGCAAGGCACGTATTGTATTGTTGCCATCGAGGATAAAAAGATGGGGTTTACATCATATTGCTTGAGTTTATCCCTCTACATCTTGTCATCTTGCTCAAGGCGTTACTCTGTTCTTATGAACTCAATACACTAGATGCATGCTGGATAGCGGTCATGTGTGGAGTAATAGTAGTAGATGCTGGCAGGAGTCGGTCTACTTGTCCCGGACGTGATGCCTATATACAATGATCATGCCTAGATAGTCTCATAATTATTCGCTTTTCTATCAATTGCTCGACAGTAATTTGTTTACTCGCCGTAGAATATCGCTATCATGAGAGAAGCCACTAGAGAAAACTATGGCCCCTGGGTCTATTCTCAACATATCAATCTACATCTACTTTACTTTTATCGCTTTTATTTGCTGTTTTATTAAACCAAAAATACCAATAATATAAACTATCATCTCTATCAGATCTCACTCTCGTAAGCGACCGTAAAGGGATTGACAACCCCTTATCGCGTTGGCTGCGAAGTTCTTATTTGTTTGTGCAGGTGCGAGGGACTCGCGCGTGGTCTCCTACTGGATTGATACCTTGGTTCTCAAAAACTGAGGGAAATACTTACGCTACTGTGCTGCATCTCCCTTTCCTCTTCGAGGGAATACAACGCGAGCTCAAGAGGTCGCACCGGACACTTAATCCGCTCTGCTTTTTTTCGCACCGGACACTTACCAGGCTTGGATAGAACGCAAAAACTCGAAGTCCTATTATAATTGAAGCATGGATGGAGTATGTATTCGGAAGAAATTTTAGTTACCTCTGAAGCAGTGAGCGTGGTACTGAAGCCCTTGTCCTCGGTCTCCACCGGCCATCCTTTCTGGGCCTTGAAGAGATGCTTCCAGATGTCTTCGTGCGCAGTGCCGAAGAGATGCTTCGAGGGCTGGGACACTTCCGGATTGAACTCCCATAGATAGGAGTCCCAACATTGGCAGGGAAGGATGAGACGGACGAGCATTACCTGAATCACATTTGTGAGTTGGGTGCCCTTGGTAATCATGCCGGAGATGCGACCTTGGAGCGCTAGCACCTCTGCTTCAGATCCCCAATCCGGACTCTTGTCGGTCCAAGAGGTTAGCCTCTCCGGGTGTCCAGATCTAAATGCGGGCGCTGCCGCCCGCTTGGTGTCGCGGGGCTCGGTGATGTAGAACCACTCCTGCCGCCAAACCTTGTTCGTCTCCACATACGCTCACCATGGCGCCTCCGCACTCCGCATGCTGCCCGTCGACCACCTTCGGCTTCAAATTGAAGGTTTTGATCCAGAGACCGAAGTGTGGGGGGACACGGTGGAACGCCTCACATACCACTATGAAAGCGGATATGTGGAGAATTGAATTCGGGGCTAGATCATGGAAATCTATCCCGTAGAAAAACAAGAGGCCCCGTACAAAGGTATGGAGAGGGAATCCCGGCCCCCGAATAAAGTGCGAGAGGAATACAACCCTCTCACCCGCCTTAGGGACGGGAATCACTTGGTCCTTTTCGGGGACTCGGTGCGCTACATCAATGGCGAGATAGCCCGCGCTCTGGAGGTTCTTCACGGTCTTCTCTGTGACCGTGGATGCCTCCCACTTGCCCTTAGAACCGGATCCTTCCATGGCTGGGAAGGGAGGCGGCGGTGGAAGAGTTGAGTGGGCACAAGAGCTATGGGTGCTTGGGCTAAGGAGATTGGAAAGCTAGGGCTTGAGGAGAGAGTGGGGTTAAAGGGAAAGATTTGAGTCCTTTTATAAGCGGTGAATGCTAAACGCCCCCCACTCTAGCCGTAAACCTCGCCGTTTCCCAACGAGGTCGTGCGTAAGGCACGGTTAAGGTGCTCACGTCGCAATGATAAGTGTCGTGGAATTAGCACGGCAGATGTCCGGTTTAGCGGACTTAGGTGTGAGGCCATCGCGCGGGTTAGCTTGAAGAGGTTAAAGCGGACGAAGGACACAGAGAGTTTATACTAGTTCGGCCCCTTCGATGAAGGTAAAAGCCTACGTCTAGTTTGGTGTGGTATTGCTTGTGCGTCGATGACCAGGGAGCGAATCCGCTTGCCTGTGTCTCGAGCTGTTGTTTTTCGTCCCTGAACCATCGCCGGGTCGTCCCTTTATATAGGAGGCGACGCCTGGTTCGGTTTACAGAGTCCCGAGGCCGGCTCATAAACGTGTCCGCCTCGGTCTCTACTCTTTCTACCTTACATCCCAAGTTATATGGTACGACGGTTTACATACCGTGGGCTTTGTACATGGGCCCTAAACCTCTATGGGCTATGTCTTCTTTGTTACATATTCTACGGGGCTTGTAATGATACAACCTTGTCAGTGTAATCCGTACCCTCCTAGCCGGTTTATACCTGCTAGTAATATCCCTGACATTAGGCCCCAGATTGATTTGAACTTGTTCATGTCAGTCTTCAAAGTCTTGTACAAACTTCCTTTCTGCAACTTTTTTGCTTCATAAACCGGCCATGACGTCATCTCCTGGAATCGTGTTAGTCCGTCGTGACATCATCTCCGCATTTAATGCCCGCATCTGTCTCTTACCTTTCTTTAATACCGCACCAAAAATCGAGGCGACAGCTCAATCTTTATCCGATCTCTGGCCTCCTCGATTCCCGCGCTTACCGTTTTTACCTCTTCGGCCTATAAATACCGATGAGGCTCATCTCTTTTCCCCTTCTGCCTTCTTCTTCCTCTGTCTCCAACGTTCGAAGCTCCACCACCGCTCTTCGAGCTCACCGTCGTCCTCGAGCCAGGCCGCTGCATCGACCTGAACGCCTCCAGAGAACTTCGTCGCCTTCCTCTATTTCCTCAGGTACTCCATCTTCTTCCCCGTAGATCTCACTCTAGGGTTTCTCCTGTAGCTCGCCATGAACCCTCGAGGCCTTGTAGTTCATCCCCGTAGGTTAGTGTTGCTGTAGATTTAAACTTGTTTACGCTCGACCTTCATCCATGCGCTTCTGCTCCGTCATTATATCCTTAGTTCCTCTAGCTTTACCAGTTTAGATTCAATCTGTAGAAAACCTCCGCGGCCTTCCCTGAATATAACTTGTATTATTCCATCTTTTTCTTGCGCCTTAGATCCATATTTACCTCAGCTTTATGTGGAAACTGTTTCTTCATACTTTAGATCTGTAGCTCATCTCACCGGTTTAGCCATAACTTGCACTTCATATGCTTTCTTTGACGGTTTAGATGTAAGCTTGTATCCCGTAATTGACGATTTAGCTTATTCTTTTCCTATCAACGTGAACCGACAGCTGTCTCACTCATAACTGCTTCCGGATTAGTAATACCATTAGTCCCTTATTTAAACCGACAATTAGGCCCATAACTTCATAAAATGCACCGGCTTGTACTTTAGCAATTGGTAAACCGGATTTTGCACTGCATTTTTCAGCACTTCCTCATCCAAAACGATGGCCAAGCAATTTGTCGCTTGCAATTGGGTTCCTTCCCGGATCAGAGAAAATGATTTGGTTGAAGCGGCCTCAATTGGCATTCTGGGCCCTAAGGAAGTTCTGCACTGGCGAGCTCTTGAAAAGGAATGCCCTCCTGAGCCTAAGGAGGGGGAAGTTGTAGTTTTTTATGATCATCTGGCCCGGGGCTTCAGTCCTCCCGGTTCAAAATTCTTCCGGGATGTGCTAGCCGCTTTCCAACTCCACCCTCAAGACGTAGGCCCGAATTCTATGTCAAACATCTGCAATTTTCAAATTTTCTCAGAGGCATATCTTCAAGAAGAACCATCAGTGGATCTGTTCCGGGACTTCTTTCATCTGAACCGGCGGACGGAGTTTACTGATGGGCCGCATCAGGAGCTGGGTGGTGTCAGCATCCAGAAAAGAAAAGATGTGAGTTTTCCCCACGCCGCTCTTCACAGCCACCCCAAAGACTGGAACCAGACGTGGTTCTATTGTAGGGACACTTCGCTTGAAGGAGAGAATCCGCTGCCGGGTTACCGCGCCTATCGCCTGGCAACAGACCATCCTTTGCCACAATGTCTCAGCGCCCCAGACCGGGCCCGATTTTCCCCTCAACTTTCCAAGCTCAGGGCCTTCGTGGCAAATGGTTTAACCGGCGTTGACTTCGTCCGTTGCTGGCTCTCTTGGAGCATTCTTCCACTAAGCCGGCGCTCAAGCCTGATGTGCGAATATTCCGGCAAGCCAGAAGACCCTGAGCGCCACACCAAAATAGTGCTTCCTGACAATGAAGTAACTGAATCCGCTAAGAAAATGCTGAACATCCCTCTGGAG
This sequence comes from Secale cereale, assembly GCA_902687465.1. NCBI lineage: Eukaryota > Viridiplantae > Streptophyta > Magnoliopsida > Poales > Poaceae > Secale > Secale cereale. The sequence continues at coordinate 250,550,615 of LR738710.1, forward strand.
GAGTGCAGCCGGACTGGTTTAGCTCCGTTCTGCGCAACCAATGAACCGCCAGCGGTAAGTCTTTCCCGATCCTTTCCTGTTTGTCTTAATCCGGTCATATCAGTTGTCTTCTACTCATTACTTATCCTTTCGCACATGCCAACGATCCTTTCTGGAAGAAGAAATCTCAAGATAAACCGGCCAAGCAATCACGCAAGAAAACTTATGCTGTTAAGAAGAAAAAGGCTGTTGCTGCTTTCGGTTCACACCCTGAGGAGGATGTTTCGGACTCTGAGGTACTAACTAACCCTTATGTCCTTTGACCTCCCTTTGTCTAAATTTATGTTAACAATGCCTTTTCGCAGGATCTGGCGGAAGGAAGCAAAGCGGGGGGAGTTGAGGTAATTTCTCTTTCTTCTGATTCAGAACCGTTGCCACCTAAAATCCGCCGGGTGTCCCGGAAATATCCATTTTCTCACCCTTATGCTCAACTGGATCCCAACTTTCTTTTGAAGAAACAGCAACACGAAGCTCGCCGGACCACGCGCCATAGCGGCCATGTGGTTGAATCAGCCGGAATACCCCTTACGCCGGCTCGCAGACGCCGCTCCGAGGTTTTACTTTCTCCAACTCTCCTTCATCCAAAAGCAGGCCTCATACATAAACCGCTTAAACCGTTTGATCCTAAATATCAGGAGGCTCCTCTTTCCTCTTCCGGCGAGTCGACTGCTACACATGTCCGAGTGCTCAAGACTGTGCGGTAAGTCCCTCTTTCAAACATCCAGTTTACCTTCATGTTTTTAACTTTATAATTCTCACTGTTCCTTTGACCTTTATCAGAATACCAAAGCCCAACAAAAAGGCAAAAGCAAGTAAGCCGGCTGCTGAAACCACAGCTGCTGAACCGGCCGAGGACCCTGAAACGGCCATCCCTCCAGAGGACAACCTTGACATTCAACTTGATGATCCCATTCCTATGGATCGTGACAACGCTGCTGCTCCGGGAGGTGATAATACGGAGAACACGGCTCAACCAACAAGCCCTGTCCGGGTTAGCCCTCCTCGGGCTAGCCCGGCTCCTGTTAGTCCGGTGCCTACTGCTGTCCCCCTCCAGCCGACTACTGCCTGATACGTCCAAAACGTATCTATAATTTCTGCTTGCTCCATGCCACTTTTGGGTGATATTGCTATGATATTCATACACTTCCATACACTTTTGATCATATTTGGACTAACTTACTAATCCAGTGCACCCCAGTGCCAGTTTCTGTTTTCGGCTGTTTTTGTATTTCAGGTTTTCACGTTTCGAGAACTGCCCAGAAAAATCCAGAAAAATTATATAAAAAATCAGCGATACGGAAACAACACTGCGTCCGAAGGGCAGCCTGGGGGGGCCATAGGGGCTCCAGGCGCCCTGTGGGCGCCCCCCCCTGGGCCGCGCCGGGGGGGCGCCTCGGCCCCCCGAGGCTCCCCCGGTGCCCTACTTTGGCATATATTTAAAGGGTCCTCCGTAACCCTCATAACAGGACTTCTTTTCGCGATCCCATCTCTGTTCCGCCGCCGCCGCCGCTTCCAAGATCGAGAGCACCAGGAGAACTCTTCCCGGCACCCTGCCGGAGGGGAGGATCACCACCGGGAGCTTCTCCACCACCATGGACGCCTCTCGGATGACTCGTGAGTAGTCTCCCTTGGACCATGAGTCCATGACCAGTAGCTATGCGATGTTCTCCTCCCGTTCTTGTGCTTCACTAATTAGTCCTCGTGAGCTGCCCTACATGATCGAGGCACCTATGTAATCCTTATGCTGTTGCTATGTTGAGTTTGCTGGGATCCGATGGATTATGAGATTATGTTCAGATTGATCTTGAGTAATATATTTGATTCACCTCTTTTATATTTTAGTTCATAAGTAATTCTTGCATGTTCTCCGTTGTTATTTATTGCTTTGGCCGAGTAGTAAGTAGTGACTCCAAGAGGGAACGTTATGCTCGATTGTGGGTTCATCCCCCTCGATGACTAGCTTGACTGACAGAAACATGAGTCTAGGGAATGTGCTGTTGCCATAAGGGGGAAAACAACGGTGCTTGTGCCCGCGGGTGCAAGGATTGTTTACTTTACGCAAAGTTCTTTTAATGCAGTTGTCTGTTGCATTGAGTTTACACTATGGGTGTGACTCGCAACTTAATACCAGCGAGATGTTCTGGATAGATATCTCAAGGTGGATGATTAGTAGTAGATATTGATGGATTTCGGTCTACTTACTTTGGCGTACTGCCCATGCTTTGAACCTCAACCTTTCTTGCAATGTAATCAGCATTGGTTTGCGTTCGTGGTCCTGTCAATTGCCCAGCTGTAATTTGTTTACCTCACATAGCTGTTTTATCGTCTTTTGGGAGAGAGACATCACTAGTGAACATCATGAGACTCCGGTCCATATTACCACCATTGATCACATACACTATTTACCTTTCCGCTATTTATTTACTATTGCAAAACACTATCTATCACTACTATCATATTGCTTTTAACCCTTTGTGAACTACAAGGCCGGAGAGATTGACAACCTCTCTGTACTCGTTGGGAGCAAAGTTATTTGTATCTGTGTGCAGGTCCACGTTGATTGCTAATTGCGCCGTTAGCAATTGACACCTACTTGTTGAACCTAGGAGTCTCTGGGGATTCGATCCTTGGCATCTTTGCTAGGGGAAAACACTTCTACTTACCGCATCTTACACCTTCCACTTGGGGTAACCAACGAGGGGTTCGAGGCCCATCAAGGAGTATTTTCTGGCGCCGTTGCCGGGGACTCCACTCTTCAGGATAGGGGAGTTGCATGCTATCTTTTACCTTTGCTTTTTAGTCTTGTTAGTTTACCTTTCATTTTTGCTTTAGTTCCTTTTATCAAAAATCACAAAAATAGTTATCTTGTTCTTTAAGTTATCATTATGTCGGGTCCTTTTGTCTTTGACGAGGCAGAAGTTCTCACCTTTAAACAAAGAGGTGGGGAAAGTTTGAAAGATGCTTGGTATAGAATTAATGATTCACAAAAAAGAGCCACCAAGAAGCAACCTACTACTATCTTACTTAGAAATTTTTATGTTGGAATTACTTCTTGGAATAGGTTTATTCTAGATACTGCTATCAATGGGAATTTCCTAGAGGCCCCAGTTTGGGAGTCTCTTAGTATTATTGAAAATTTTGTTGGGAGTCCCCCTGTTGTTAGCATTCGAGAGGACATCACCCTAGCTCACATTATGAAGAAACTTGAAAAAATAGAGCTAGAGATGCCAAGCACTAATAAGATGAATGAGTTGGATCGTAGGATCCAAGGGAATTTGAATAGACTTGATAGCTCCATGCATAAAATTTTCAAAATTTTGGAGACCGTCAAATTCCATGGTTCTGACTCTTTTAGGATGGACAAGATTGAGGAAATATTTGATACCTTAGGAATTACTTTCTCCTCGATCAAAACTGAAAAGGTAGAAACTCCGGCAAAGAGGGAGCCTAAGTTCGTTCACGTTCCAAAGGCTCCCCGTTCTAAAAGCAATCCACCTATTGCCAAAGGGGTTGAAACTGTAAAGACTTTGGAAGAAACACCTATCGTTGAATCTCCCCTTGACTTTTATCCTTTTGGTCTTCTACCTAGAAGTATCTCTATGAGGCCTTTATTTGAGAGTCCTCTCAAGACTAGTTGTATTATTGAAGAGCTTTTTGATGATCTTGATGATGGTTCAATTGATACAACTTGATCTATGCATTATGCCTAGCTTAAAGGCATAAAAGAAAGCGCTTTTGGGAGGCAGCCCACATGAATAATTTTTTTGCTTTTGTTGTGTCTCAATGTTGTTTACTGCTGTAGCATCATCATTGTATCTTTGCTTTTCATATTTGTGCCAAGTATAGCCTCTGATTGCTAGAAAGTTCAAAAGTTGTGAGGTGCTGTCCAGGAAACAGATTCTGTCCTTGGATAGAAAAATTCGTATAAAATCACCAGATCATCTTTTTGGTCTGAATTTTTTCGACAGCGTTCCCTATATAATTGTCTTTCGTGCGTCAGTTCTGAGTTTTTTTATTTGAGTTGTAGAAGTATCCCGAACAGGTCAATTACTGCCTGCTGTTCTGTTTTTCACAGATTCTGTCCTGTTTTGCCTTACCTTCACTTTGCAAATTAAGAACTTGCTTTTTCTTTGCAAAAAACTTTTGGCAATCTTAAGAAACAGTAGAACTTCAAGAATATCCTTATTTCCAGCAAGGCATAATTATTTTATTAAGGGTACTAACCTCGCTAATCAGATTATGATGAGTTGTGTATGAAGGGAGTTTTCAAGTGTGCGAGGGAAGATGATAAAAAGATTCAGGAGTGTCAAGCGCTCAAGCTTGGGGATGCCCCCGTGCACCCCCAAGAAATATTCAAGGAGACTCAAGCGTCTAAGCTTGGGGATGCCCCCCGTGCATCCCCTTCTCCATCAACATTATCAGTTCGTCTTTCGTTCCGCTATATTTTTATCACTTCATGTGTTATGTGCTATGCTTGGAGCGTCTTGCTTTTAGTTTTCTTTTTAGTTTTTCATAACGAGTCGGAATCCAGCATTCCTTTATGTGGGAGAGAAACACGCTCCACCTCTACCTAGAACATAACATAGAATTTTCATGTCTATCTATGCTGTGTGTGTTCTTTGTCTTTTAATAGCTACTATCGTGCTTTGCTCTTAGTATTCATGCTCATCTCTTCAAGAGCTTTTATTTAGTTGGTTGCTTGAACTCTCTTTAATTACCATGCTCACCTTATTAAGAGAGTTTGCTTCCGTTGCATTGGTTAATGTGTCTATGATAAAGATGCTACTTTCATGATGGTGCTTAGTAGTTCAGGTTTTCTTATGGTTAATCTCAAATAGCTGGGGGGTTCCCAATGTGTTATTGGAGTACCAACTTGGTTTGTTTGCCTATGATGTGGTATGGTTTAGTAATATCTTCCTTCGAGAATTTATTTTGATTGACTTGGCGTATGCTCACGCATATTCAAGACTGTAAAGAAGTCTGTCAAGTCTTGATGATCTTTTGTTTCTAAGTAGCGATATATCTACCATGCCTGATTCAATATTGCTTTGTCGCTCTGCATGATTATGACCGTCATTGCTCTCTTAGTTGGTCGCTCCCAGTCTTTTGCTAACCCACACCTGCACTAAGCAAATTAACCATGCAATACATAGCTCATGGGAAAGTAGCCTAAAAACTATTGTGGTAAAGAATATCTTGGCTATGTATCTTATTTCTTATGAGTTGCTTGCTGAGCGGTAACCATGTTTCTGGGGACGCCATCAACTGTCACACTTTTGTTGAATATCATGTGAGTTGATATGCATGTTCGTCTTGTCTGAAGTAAGGGTGATTTACCGTGGGTTGAATTAATATGCATATTGTTAGAGAAGAACATTGGGCCGCCAACCAAAGCCATGCATCATGGTGGAAGTTTTAGCTTGGACCTTAATCCTCAATCTCTCATGAGAATATGCTTATGCATTAAAGAGGAGTCCATCATCTATTTTCTATGTTGTCCCGGTATGGATGTCCTCAAGTTGAGATCTATCAAAAACGAGAAATCAAATGCGATCTATCTCCTTGGACCTTTGTACAGGTGGCATAGAGGTACCCCTTTGTGACACTTGGTTAAAACATATGCAATACAATGATAACCCATGGGGATCCGAGCTAATTAGGACAAGGAGCGAGCACTATTGGTATTCGATGCATGAGGCTTGCAACTTATAAGATGTTTTATACATGACACATATGAAGTACTACTACCGTTGACACAATTGCTTCCATGTTTCAAAATAAAAAGCTCTAGCACTTCAAGCACCAACTACTGAGAGCATGATTGTCATTTTGAGTGTAATGTGCATTGTCCCAAAGTAGCATTGTCTTTTGCATGATTGTGATATCGTTTATTCTGAAATGATTGTATCTAGTCATCACATAAACCTTGAAGGTGCCCCTGCACTTATGTCTTGCATCACTAAAGGGGGCAAGCTAGATATCACTTGATCATATTTGCACATCATGTTCATTGCAAATCTTTTTGATGTTTCAGTTTCATGTTGTAAAACTTTCAGTCATTTATGATTTTCTCTTGAGACAACTTAATTACTATAGAATCATTGTCTCAGTAAGCTTTTGTCATATGACTATGAGAAAGTCCTATATGGTTAATAGCATGTCACCACAGAAATTATTCTTGTTATCATTTACCTACTCGAGGACGAGCAGGAATTAAGCTTGGGGATGTTGATACGTCCAAAACGTATCTATAATTTCTGCTTGCTCCATGCCACTTTTGGGTGATATTGCTATGATATTCATACACTTCCATACACTTTTGATCATATTTGGACTAACTTACTAATCCAGTGCACCCCAGTGCCAGTTTCTGTTTTCGGCTGTTTTTGTATTTCAGGTTTTCATGTTTTGAGAACTGCCCAGAAAAATCCAGAAAAATTATATAAAAAATCAGCGATACGGAAACAACACTGCGTCCGAAGGGCAGCCTGGGGGGGGGGGCACAGGGGCTCCAGGCGCCCTGTGGGCGCGCCCCCCCTGGGCCGCGCCGGGGGGGCGCCTCGGCCCCCCGAGGCTCCCCCGATGCCCTACTTTGGCATATATTTAAAGGGTCCTCCGTAACCCTCAGAACAGGACTTCTTTTCGCGATCCCATCTCTGTTCCGCCGCCGCCGCCGCTTCCAAGATCGGGAGCACCAGGAGAACTCTTTCCGGCACCCTGCCGGAGGGGAGGATCACCACCGGGAGCTTCTCCACCACCATGGACGCCTCCCGGATGACTCGTGAGTAGTCTCCCTTGGACCATGAGTCCATGACCAGTAGCTATGTGATGTTCTCCTCCCGTTCTTGTGCTTCACTAATTAGTCCTCGTGAGCTGCCCTACATGATCGAGGCACCTATGTAATCCTTATGCTGTTGCTATGTTGAGTTTGCTGGGATCCGATGGATTATGAGATTATGTTCAGATTGATCTTGAGTAATATATTTGATTCACCTCTTTTATATTTTAGTTCATAAGTAATTCTTGCATGTTCTCCGTTGTTATTTATTGCTTTGGCCGAGTAATAGGTAGTGACTCCAAGAGGGAACGTTATGCTCGATTGTGGGTTCATGCTCCTCGATGACTAGCTTGAGTGACAGAAACATGAGTCTAGGGGATGTGCTGTTGCCACAAGGGGGAAAACAACGGTGCTTGTGCCCGCGGGTGCAAGGATTGTTTACTTTACGCAAAGTTCTTTTAATGCAGTTGTCTGTTGCATTGAGTTTACACTATGGGTGGGACTCGCAACTTAATACCAGCGAGATGTTCTGGATAGATATCTCAAGGTGGATGATTAGTAGTAGATATTGATGGATTTCGGTCTACTTACTTTGGCGTACCGCCCATGCTTTGAACCTCAACATTTCTTGCAATGTAATCAGCATTGGTTTGCGTTCGTGGTCCTGTCAATTGCCCAGCTGTAATTTGTTTACCTCACATAGCTGTTTTATCGTCTTTTGGGAGAGAGACATCACTAGTGAACATCATGAGACTCCGGTCCATATTACCATCATTGATCACATACACTATTTACCTTTCCGCTATTTATTTACTATTGCAAAACACTATCTATCACTACTATCATATTGCTTTTAACCCTTTGTGAACTACAAGGCCGGAGAGATTGACAACCTCTCTGTACTCGTTGGGAGCAAAGTTATTTGTATCTGTGTGTAGGTCCACGTTGATTGCTAATTGCGCCGTTAGCAATTGACACCTACTTGTTGAACCTAGGAGTCTCTGGGGATTCGATCCTTGGCATCTTTGCTAGGGGAAAACACTTCTACTTACTGCATCTTACACCTTCCACTTGGGGTAACCAACGAGGGGTTCGAGGCCCATCACTGCCTCATCCGCAGATGTTGAGATAACCGGGCTAGGCTTCATTGCTCCCACAGAGCCTGTCACCTTGGCTAGGCATACTGCCAAGGAAGAGAAATTTCAACAAGACAAAGGCCAGTGGAGTTCAGATTTATTCAGCTATGCTTATTTGAGTGCCCAGGAAATTCATTCCGGGTACCTGAACCGGCTCTTTACTGGCCGCGACTACGAAGTCGGTTTAGTTAATATGATGAAGGACAGGTATGAGGTGACTTTATTTCCTTTCACTTCTTTCTCTGCTTTGTAATTTTGCAATCCTATCTTTAGGCCATAGTAGCCCCCAAGTGCCGGTTTAGCTTCATTGTAGGTGAACCGGGACTTCCATTTATGCCTGAGAATGAGCTTACATTAGCCCCCAAGTGCCAAGGGCATATCTTGTTTATGCGCTTGGGGCTTGTCTGAATTTTTTTCTTCCTTTACTTCAATTGCACATTAGCCCCCAAGTGTCAAGTGTATAACTTGTTATGCACTTGGGACTTGATTGATCTGTCCTTTTAATCCGTTTGAATTCCTCGCAGGCTGACTTAACCCGGCTGGCTTCGGAGGCAGCTGAACTCCGGAACGGCTTGGCCTTCCATGAGACCGCTTCAGCTAAAGCTAAGGAAGAACTTGTCCTTGCTTTGACTAATATGGAAAAACTGAATAAAGATTTTGAAGCGGAGCGGTCTACATGGGAGGTGCAGAGGGATGCTCTTGAAAAAAGAGCAAAGGATGCCGAAGCTGCTCTTAATCCGGTGACGCAGGAGTTATCCGGTTTGAAACAGCAAATAGAGCTCATGACCTCTGCTATCTTCGGTGAGTACCTGTCTTTGTATGTTTTTCATCATTGCAATCCTTTGTTCCGCTCCGGTTTAACTCGCTAATTGTATATAGGGAGGCGCATAACTCATCTTGGAGATGATGTCCGGAAGAAGCCCAAGGCAGCCTATACCCTGGTAGAGCAGCTCTACTCCGGCGCTCAAAGCGCTATCAGTGCCATGTCCCATAATAAACCGGCACCGACTACCATCCAAGCCACTTTGGAGAAACTATCTGTCCTGCCTGTGCGTCTGGTGGAGGTGAAGAAGTCTGCTGCATGGGCTGGCTCTCTTATGGCGCTGATCCGGGCCAAAGGATGGGTCCCTGATTTTGACCCGGCTGAAGCTATGAACGGCTATCCCAGCAACAAAGAGGACAGGTTAGTATTCTCTGCCGAAGATCTCCGTGCTTTGACTAAGGACATGCAGACGCTTGCCAGCAAGCTTGCCGATGAGACGGATTTGACAAGGTATCATCCGGCCTATGACTTAGAAAATTCGCGGGTGGAGCGGCTGGTTTACGATACTGAAAATCTGATCCCACCAGTTCGTGGCCATACTTTCGCTCCAGATATTGACCCTTTAGATCTTATTGATGACGAAATGTATTTCTGTGCACTTTCCAAGATTGATTGGTGTGCTCCTGGTTTCCGGCCATTGACTGAAGTTGATGAAGACCCGGAACAAGTTGACCCTCAGCCTTCGCATCGTGAAGAGGAGTCATAAACCGTCCGGTTTAATTTGTAGTTGCTGAATATTTTGCCAAAAAACTTTGATCTATTCGGGCCTGCAGGTGCCTTGTAATAGGATAGTTGAAACACTGCCTTTGTCCCAATATTTATGGCACTGCTCGACTTGGCATCTACCAATTTAATCCTCTGTTTTGCCATGCGTAATCCGTTTACATTATCCGTGCCTGCATGAACAAAGCTAAAAGATGTCCTGGCGGTTTACCATCGGACCGATTATTCTGCTCCAATATATATATCAGAGGAATAACTGTTAATCACAAATATACATCATACCTCTAATTAAGTGTGCCCATCGACCTTAATCCGGTAGGCATAATTGAAAGCCCAGGTGCTGATGAGGCTCTTGGCTCTCTTATTTGGCTTTACCTGATGGCCGATTCCGGGTTATAATGAACGCTGGTTTAACTCACGCTGGTGTTCATGACCCAGACTTTTAACCTTGTAGATATATGGTCAACCTTGTAGTTGCCCAATCCCGCATCAATGGACTTGGTTAAAAAACCAATGATCAAGACGACCAAAATTGTGAAATCATAGAAATAAAGGTTTGTAGGGCAAATAAGACTATGAAGTCGAGGCTTTTTACGAGCTGCCAGGCTCCAAATTTGAGGCTTTTTGCGAGCTGCCAGGCTCCTTCGAGGCTTTTTGCGAGCTGCCAGGCTCCAAATTTGAGGCTTTTTGCGAGCTGCCAAGCTCCTTCGAGGCTTTTTGCGAGCTGCCAGGCTCCAAATTCGAGGCTTTTTGCGAGCTGCCAAGCTCCAAATTTGACGTTTTTTTCATCGATGACACGCCACCCAATGTTTCAAAACCTCTGAAGGATCTTGTCTTTAGGTGATCAACTCGATGATTGTCAATGGCTGATTCCTTGATGCATCAAGGGCGCCAGTTTAGGAGGCCATGGTGAGTTTTCAGAGAAACTCCCATGTGATACTCCTTTGAAGAAAAACACGACTGATTCCCTCATGCTACCAGGGGCGCCGGTTTAGGAGGCCATGGTGAGTTTTCGGCGAAACTCCCATGTGATACTCCTTTGTGAAAAAGACACGGCCGATTCCCTGATGCTATCAGGGGCGCCGGTTTAAGAGGCCATGGTAAGCTTCTTTCGAAACCCCCATGTGATACTCTTTTTTGCAAAGATGGCTGATTCCCCAGTTTAATGGGGGCGCCAGTTTATTTATTAATCATAATATATACATGGTACATAAAGCGGAGCCAATCGCTTAAGTGTAGTAAGGTCGCAGAAGGGCGATGTTCCACGGCCGCTTCGTCTCCTCCTCTGCGGTACGTGAGTCTTTATGTTCTCGAACATCAACCAGGTAGTATGAACCGTTGTGCAGGTTCTTGCTAACCACAAAGGGTCCTTCCCAAGGTGGGGATAACTTGTGCATATCTGTCTGGTCTTGGATGAGCCGGAGCACCAGACCCCCCTTGTCAGGGATATTACTAGCAGGTATAAACCGGCTGGTGTAAACCGGATTATGATAATGTAGTTGTATAATTGTAAAACTCACTAGAGGTTACGACCCATGAAGGCTTAGGGCCCATGTATAGAGTTACAGTTTGTAAACCGCCTGATCATGTAACTTAAGAGACAATGAAGAAAGAGCAGAGACCGAGGCGGATACAAGTATGAGCCGGCCTCGGGACTCTGTAAACCGGACCGGGCGTTGCCTCTTTATAAAGGGACAACCCGGTGACGGTTCGAGGACAAGAAACAACCCGTCGAGACACAGGCAAGCGATCCGCTCCCTGTTCATCGACGCCCAAGCAATACCAAACCAAACTAGACGTAGGCTTTTACCTTCCTTGAAGGGGCCGAACTAGTATAAACCCTCTGTGTCCTTTGTGTGCTTTTAACCCCTTCAAGCTAATCAGTGCGATGGTTCCTCAACTAAGTCCATCAAACCAGACATCTGCCGTGTTAATTCCACGACAGTTGGTGCCCACCGTGGGGCCTCCGCATGATGGTTTCGAGTTCTTGAAGGGCAGCTTTGAAGGGCTCAAGGGTTACGCGGTCGGCCGGATGACCAAGAGTCGCCGCGGCCGGATCTACATCGACGACGCAGGCTGGGGACCGGAGGTCGATTCAATCGAATACGGGTACCGGGTTCCCTTCGGCGGCATCCACGTCTTCATCGGCAAGATTGGTGAACCGGGACCTGAGCCGGACGTCTTCCCCAGCATCGTCGAGCCGGCTCAGCGTGCGAGATCGGCTCGGATTCAGCCTGTCATGAAGCACGTTTTCGTTGGAGCAGTTCACGGAGTTCAAGCTGAGGACGGATCGGATTCCGGTAGTGAGACATTTATCTATTCCGACGACGAATCTTCCCCCGGAGAGACTGAGTCCTTGTATCAGTTGCGGGACGGCCGATCGGAGGGTTTGTCCGACGGAGACAGTATTCCGGACCCCTTTGATCCGCCAAACCGAGTGGCTGTCTTTATGGCCGGTTCACAACCTACGCCGCAGTCCACGGTGAACGGGGCGATGACAGCAGAGGCTGGTGTAGGGGGGAGCGGCTAGGCCCTCTCGCCCTCTGACGCTCTATCCACCTTAATCGAGGAGTTCACAACCCGAGCCATGGCAGAGGTAGCTCCAGCAGACAACGCGCAACACGATGCAGAGCTCCTTCAGCTGAAAGGTCGGATCGATCAAGCAAAAGAAAATCTGAAGGCGGAGAAGGCTATGATAGCAATGAGGCAAGCAGAGTTGGATGATCAGGCTTTTCAGCTGAGGATGGAACAGGCCTCTACACAGGGAGTAAGGAATCGAAGGTACCATTCTCGTCTACCGCCGGTTTACGAGGCGATGAATCTTTTCAAGACACCAGGAGCGGGGACCAGCAATGATCTGGCGGTAAACCGGAGGGCGGCCCCGGCGAGGGATGAGCCGGTTCAGCAGCCCATTGCGGAGCAAGATCGGCGGGTTATGTCTGCGCCTCACGTCCCTACCCCTCCGGGTCATTATTCAAACCCTTTGGATAATATTGTTGCAGCCGCTTCGCGCCTGGCCGCTTTACCCATTGAGGGGACATCCCCCATAGCAATGGAGGCACGCAGGGTTAAGGATCTGCTTAACACAGCATTAACACAGCAGCAAGCATATTCTTATAGCAGGGAGAGGCTTCATTCAACACCACGCCACAGACGGAGTTATACTAGGCATTGGGAAGAACCGGAGGTGTCCGGTAGTGAACGGAGGCGACACCGTCACAGGCAGGATAATCCGGCGGTCGCAGAGGCACCAGCTCAGGAGGCAAACTGGGTCATATCTGTGGCCCGCGAGGAGGTCCGCCAAATGACGCCGGTTCACACAACCACAGCAGAAACAGGAGTCACGACGAGTTCTTTCGGGGTGCAGTGTCTCATTCCCGCTTTACGGAGCGTGAAGTTGCCCAAAGATTTTAAGGGTCCGCGTAAGGTGCCTAATTATACAGTAGATTTCGCCCCGGAAGCTTGGGTTGAGAGTTACGAGATGGCCATGGAGATGCTGGACGTGGATGAAGCGGCTTGTGCGAAATACTTTACCATGATGCTTGAGGGTACAGCCCGGACTTGGTTAAAGGGCTTACCCCCTAATTCCATCGGATCATGGGGAGAATTACGTCGCCAGTTTATCAAAAATTTCAAGGATACGTGCAAGCAGCCAATGTCAGTGGTAGATCTGGCAGCCTGTATACAGGGAGAACAGGAGTCTACAAGTGCATGGGTGCGGCGAGTATCATAAATCTTGCACTCTTCAAACGGCATCAATCCCAGTACAGCAATAGTGACACTGGAAAACAATTGCCGGTTTGAGTCTCTGAAGTTAAAACTGGGACGGCTCAAACGGGATTGTAATGACATGGGAACTCTCATGAGCGCTCTGGTGAAGTACGGAGACTCAGACAACACTAAGTATGCAGAAGCGGATGGAGATAAATCCGGAAAGGCAAATAAATTTGGTAAACCGGCGCAGGCTAGTCAGGTTGGTACAAGCTTCTTAGGCAAGCGAAAGGCGGAGGGTGGCTCCGATTTCGTGGCCAATACCCAAGTTCAAGGGGGCTTTCAGCGCAATAAGGGTAAACCACCTCCACAAACCGGCGGAGGGCCTGCTACCTGGGAGCAAGAATTGAATGAGCCTTGCCCGAAACACAGATCAAGAGAACGTGCAGCTAAACACACTATAGGAGAATGTAAGGCCATGAGTCGGTTCAGATCTAACAACAGGCCACCAGGTGGCGGATCAGGCCCCGGGTTTTACGGTCCGGGTCACCAGGGGAACGGCTCCGGATCAGGATATCGTGGCAACAACAGTGGTTATAATAACCAAGGCAATACCCAATATGGTCAAGGCGGTTATAATAACCAAGGCAATCAGCAGCATGGTCAAGGTGGCTACAGTAACCAAAACAACCAACAGCAGGGCCAGGGTAATCACAATAACCAAGGCAATCAGCAGCGTCAGCAGCAGCAGCAGCAATCCGGATATCAGAGTAACCCGAAGGAGTTGAGCAGCGGGCAGTATCATGTGTTCACTACGAGTTTGTGTAAACGAGATCAAAAGGTTTTAAAACGGGCGGTCCACACGGTTGAACCGGCGACGCCGCAATTCCTGCGCTGGTCAGAACAACCTATTGTGTGGAGCAGGCAGGATCACCCGTTACGAGTTGATAATCCGGGCCACTTGGCCTTGGTGGTAGCGCCACAGGTGGGTGGCTACAAGTTCACCAAAGTCCTCATGGACGTGATACGTCCAAAACGTATCTATAATTTCTGCTTGCTCCATGCCTCTTTTGGGTGATATTGCTATGATATTTATACACTTCCATACACTTTTGATCATATTTGGACTAACCTATTAACTCAGTGCACCCCAGTGCCAGTTTCTGTTTTCTGCTGTTTTTGTATTTCAGGTTTTCCCATCACGTAAACTGCCAGAAAAATCCCGGAAAAATTATATAAAAAATCAGCGTTCCAGAAGCTTCTCGGCAGCCAAAGTAGAGCCGGAGGGGGGCCACCAGGGCTCCAGGCACCCTGGTGGCGCGGCCCCCCTCCTGGCCGCGCCGGGGGGGCAGGCCTCCGCTGATGCCCCCCTTTGGCATATTTTTAACACGCGTCCCGAAACCCTCGAGATGGGAACCCTTTTTCGCGATCTCATCTCTGTTCCACCGCCGCCGCGCTTCCAAGATTGGGAGCACCATGAGAACTCTTCCCGACACCCTGCCGGAGGGGAGGATCACCACCGGGAGCCTCTCCACCACCATGGACGCCTCCCGGATTAGTTGTGAGTAGTCTCCCTTGGACCATGGGTCCATGACCAGTAGCTATGTGATGTTCTCCTCCCCTTCTTGTGCTTCACTAATTAGACCTCGTGAGCTTCTCTACATGACCGAGGCACATATGTAATCCTTATGCTGTTGCTATGATGAGTTTGCTGGGATCCGATGGATTGTGAGATTATGTTCAGATTGTGTTTGAGTAATATATTTGATTTACCTCTTTTATATTTATGTTCGTAAGTAATTCTTGCATGTTCTCCGTTGCTATTTATTGCTTTGGCCAAGTGAAAGCACATTTGCTCTCCGGGTGGTTTTGGTAATTAATGACAACATACTTTGTGGTTGGACTAATGCTTTTATCAAGTATGTTTCAGGAAATTCAATCACATTGGAATGGCAAGATGATTGAAGAAGTGGACCCCTCAAAGTGCTAAGGCAAGCATTGGCAAAAGCTCAAGACTCCATTTTTGGTTTAGTGATCAAAGATCACATTGAGTCCATAGGAAAAGCCAATACTATTAAAAGGGGATGAGGTTGTGTTGATGATCTGGTTGCTCAAGTGCTTAGTGATTTAGCTCCTTCAACTATCAGCACCTTTCACTACCAAACACACTCATAAGTAATCTCGGACAAACCGATTCTTCCAACTCAGTCCCACCGAGATGAACCACTTCAGCCATATCCCAAACCCTAGAAAAATCGGTCACACCGAGTTTGAGATCGGTCTCACCGAAACTGAACTGCCAACCTTCTGTAACCATTTCACATCATTTCGGAATAACCGAGTTTGTATTATCGGTCTCACCGAAATGGGCAAGCTTCTGTCTTGGCTCAAATCGGTCTCACCGATAATTCATTTTCGGTCTAACCGATTCTGGCATGTTCCTGCTCTTTCTCAAATCGGTCCAACCGAGTTTTCTTTCTCGGTCCCACCGAAAACTCCAACGTTCATATCAGATACACTTTCGGACACACCGAGATGGTATTTTCGGTCCCACCGAAAATCCCAACGTTCACTATATTTGAACTTTCGGTCTGACCGAGTTTTCACTTCGGTCTCACCGAGATTGGTCAAATGTGTGTGTAACGGTTGGATTTTGTGTGGAGGCTATATATACCCCTCCACCCCCTCTTCATTCGTGAGGAGAGCCATCAGAAAGTACCACCACTTCTACCATACACTTTCTGAGAAGTGAACCACCTACCCTTGTGTTGAGATCAAGTCATTCCATTCCTACCATATGAAACTTGATTTCTAGCCTTCCCAAGTTGCTTTCCACTCAAATCTTTCTTCCACCACAGCCATATCAGTGAGGAGAGTTGAGTGTTGGGGAGATTATCATTTGAAGCACAATAGCAAGGAGTTCATCATCATCAACACCGTCTATTACCTTTTGGGGGGTGGTGCCTCCTAGATTGGTTAGGTGTCGCTTGGGAGCCTCCGTCCTTGAGATGTGGAGTTGAACCAAGAAGTTTGTAAGGGCAAGGAGATCGCCTACTTCGTGAAGATCTACCCCGAGTAAGGCTAGTCCTCCGTGGGCGTAGGCCGTGATGGAATAGACAAGGTTGCTTCTTCGTGGACCCTTCGTGGGTGGAGCCCTCCGTGGACTCGCGCAGCCGTTACCCTCCGTGGGTTGAAGTCTCCATCAACGTGGATGTACGATAGCACCACCTATCGGAACCACGACAAAAATCTTCGTGTCACCAAACTGCGTTTGATCTTCTCCATCTCTCTTTACTATATATGCAATTTACTTTCCGCTGCTCATACTCTAGAATTGCATGTGTAGTGTGCTACTTGAATTGATCTTGATTGTGAAACTGCCTAAAACTTTGCACAACCAAAAAGGCATATTTTTTATATTGTCAAGTAGTCTAATCACCCCCCCTCTAGACGTACTTCTTCGATCCTACAATTGGTATCAGAGCTTTGGTCTCCATTGCTTTGGTTTACACACCATTGGAGGAAGATGGACGTGTCTACGGATGGGAGTGTTAGCCATAGAGTGCCTGTTCTTAATGGAAGGTTCTATAACTCTTGGAGGTCTGAAATGCTTAGTATCTTTAAAATGTACAATTTGTGCAAATATATTGAGACCCCATATGTGCCTCCATTTGATCCCTTGCACCCTACCATGGATGAAGAGCTTGATTTGCTACGTAACCTTAGAACTGTAAATCTTATCATTAGAGGGTTACCTGATGACTTGCTTAATCTTGTTACAAATTTTGAGTGTGCCTATGCTATGTGGAAATTCTTGGAAGAACTTTATCCGGACTACTCTTTGAGAAGTCTTGATGAAATTCTACACAAGACTATTGAATTTGATAAGTTGCACCCCAATGATCCTAACTTTGATAAATGCTTCTTTGAGCTTCGTGATCTTATGAAAAAGAAGGGTGATCCCAGTCTTATCAATATTATCATTAGAAATGCTCTTGCATTGCATTCCGAAGATTATTGTTCCATTGACCAAACTAATGCAAATACTTATCAAATTGACCTAGGTGTTGATGATGAACAATCTATGGGTCAATATGATGATGAGCATGAGTATGATGATGATTACTCTGATCCGGACACCGAGCTAGACAAGGTCATGAAGAGTCTCAATCTTATGGCAAATATGAGAGACTACATGTCCGGTGGAAAAGAGTGGATTCTTGATAGTGGATGCACCGATCACATGACCGGAGATAAAGACATGTTTCGAGAGCTCGCAAAAAACGATGGCCCGCGCAAGTATGTGACTTTTGGAGACAACTCCAAGGGTAAGGTACTTGGCCTTGGTAAGGTGGCCATATCTCATGATAGCTCTATTCAAAATGTCATGCTTGTAGAATCTCTTGGATACAATTTACTCTCCGTGTCTAGATTAGCTGACTTTGGATTCAATGTGCTATTCACCAAAGTAGATTGCCAAGTCTTTCGTCGTGATAATCAAAACATGGCTTTTACTGGTATTCGTAGAGGTGATCTATATATTGTTGATTTCACTAAGAAAGCCCAACCTAGAGCTTGTTTCATTGCTAAATCCTCTAAAGGTTGGTTATGGCATAGAAGGCTAGGACATGTTGGTATGCGTAATCTAGATAAGCTAATCAAAGGTGATCATATTCTTGGTGTTAAAGATGTTTTCTTTGACAAAGATAGACTTTGTAGTGCTTGTCAAGCAGGAAAACAAGTTGGTGGAAGTCATCCCGTGAAAAACATCATGACCACAAGGAGACCGCTTGAGCTTCTTCACATGGATCTCTTCGGTCCCAATGCTTACAAAAGCCTTGGTGGTAACTCCTTTGGTCTAGTTATAGTTGATGATTATTCCAGATTTACGTGGGTATTTTTCCTTGATGATAAATCGCAGGTTCAGAGGATCTTCAAGACCTTTGCCAAAAAGGCCCAAAATCAATTTGAGGTGAAGATCAAGAAAGTTCGGAGTGACAATGGAACGGAGTTCAAGAACGCCAATGTAGACTCTTTTCTCGATAAGGAAGGAATTCTACATGAGTTCTCGGCTACGTACACTCCTCAACAAAATGGAGTTGTTGAGAGGAAGAACCGAACGCTCATTGAGATGGCAAGAACGATGCTTGATGAATACAAGACACCGAAACATTTTTGGGGAGAAGCGGTCGAGACAGCTTGTCATGCTATCAACAGGCTTTATCTTCATAAGCTTCTCGGCAAGACATCATACGAGCTTCTCACCGGTAACAAACCCCAAGTGGGATACTTTCGTGTCTTTGGTTCAAAATGCTATATCCTTGATAAGCATCGTCGGTCTAAATTTGCTCCTAAATCTCATGAAGGCTTTCTTCTTGGTTATGGATCAAACTCCCACACCTACCGTGTCTACAATAATTTCACCCGAAAGGTTGAAGAGACGGTAGATGTGAAGTTTGATGAATCTAATGGCTCGCAAGTAGAGCAAATGCCTATTGATGTAGGAGACAAGGACCCATCGGAAGCAATCCAAGATTTATCTATTGGAAAGATTCGTCCCATGGAGGTGAAGGAGAGTACCTCATCTACATATGTGGAGCCACCTACCTCACGGCAAGATGAACCTCAAGGCAACATGGAGGCCTCCACGAGTGGAACTCACCAAGATGAGGAAATGCAACAAGAAGATCCACCACAACCTCCTTCTCCACCACCTCAAGACAACACCAACAACAATGAAGAAGAAGAAGAAGAAGATGATGAAGATGATGAGGAAGCTGAGCCACAACATCAACAAAAGCTATCCCGAGTTCGAGCAAGAGTCAAGAAGAATCATCCCGTGGAACAAATGATGAACGACATCAACTCCGGGAGAATTACTCGCTCTAAAACTCGCTTAGCTAACTTTTGTGAGCATTACTCATTTATCTCTAGTATTGAACCTATGAAGGTAGAAGAAGCACTTAAAGACCCGGATTGGGTGAACGCTATGCACGAAGAACTACACAACTTCGAGAGGAACAAAGTATGGACTTTGGTAGAGAAGCCCAACGATGATCAAAACATCATTGGAACCAAATGGGTGTTTCGGAACAAGCAAGATGAAGATGGACAAGTCATCCGCAACAAGGCTCGTCTCGTAGCTCAAGGTTACACACAAGTCGAAGGTATGGACTATGGTGAGACCTATGCCCCCGTTGCTAGACTTGAGTCCATTCGCATTCTTCTTGCTTATGCCAATCACCATGATATTACTCTCTATCAAATGGACATCAAAAGTGCTTTTCTAAATGGTGAAATTGAGGAAGAAGTATTTGTTAAACAACCTCCCGGTTTTGTGAATCCCAAAAAGCCTAATCATGTTTACAAGTTGCATAAAGCTCTTTATGGTCTTAAACAAGCTCCTAGAGCTTGGTACAAATGCTTAACTAGCTTTCTTCTTGAAAAAGGCTTTGAAATTGGAAAGATAGACTCAACGCTGTTCACAAAAAGGGTTAATGGTGAACTATTTGTGTGCCAAATATATGTTGATGATATTATCTTTGGTTCAACTAACCCCCATTTTAGCAAGAAGTTTGGACAGCTCATGTCGGAGAAGTATGAAATGTCCATGATGTGTGAACTCAAATTTTTCCTTGGGTTGCAAATCAAGCAATCTAAGGAGGGTACTTTTGTCTCACAAACAAAGTACACCAAGGATCTCTTCAAGAAGTTCAACATGCAAGAAAGCAAAGGTATGAGTACCCCCATGCCTACTAGTGGACATAATGACTTGACAAAGGATGGAGAACCCGTTGATCAAAGGGTTTACCGTTCTATGATTGGTTCTCTACTATATCTTTGTGCTTCTCGTCCTGACATAATGTTGAGTGTTTGCATGTGTGCGCGATATCAAGCAGCTCCTAAAGAATGTCATCTTAAAGCTGTTAAAAGGATAGTGCGATACTTGATACACACACCAAACTTTGGCATTTGGTATCCTAAGAAAGCTTCTTTCGATCTTGTTGGCTATTCCGACTCGGACTATGCCGGTGACAAGGTTGATAGAAAGTCAACTTCGGGTACGTGTCAATTCCTTGGTCGATCTCTTGTATCTTGGTCCTCCAAGAAACAAAATTCGGTATCATTATCCACTGCCGAAGCAGAATATATTGCTGCTGGTTCGTGTTGTGCTCAATTACTATGGATGACACAAACGCTTAAAGATTATGGGATACATGTGAGACGTGTTCCCTTGCTTTGTGACAATGAGAGTGCAATTAAAATTGGACACAATCCAGTGCAACACTCTCGAACAAAGCATATTGAAGTTCGTCACCATTTTATTCGTGATCATATTGCCAAGGGTGATATTAATCTTAAGCATGTTCTTACTGACAAACAGCTTGCTGATATCTTTACAAAACCTCTTGATGAGAAAGTGTTTTGTCGCTTAAGGAGTGAGTTGAACATCATTGATGCTTCAAACTTGGAGTGATAACTCCATTGATGCATGCAAGGCATGAGCCTCTTGACTAATCCTTGATATTTCTCTTATGATGATGATCATATGTCTTGGACACATTTGCCTCCTTGTATTGCATCTAACTCTTTGCAGGTACTTGGATGATCTACATTCCACGAGATTACCACAAACTCAAATCATGAGTAATCTTGTCATTGACCAAGTATCCAGCCCTTTGGGATGTTGAGTTCAAGGAACAAAATTCCACATATCCTTTTTGACACCTTATACATCTAGTATTTCACTCTTGTCATCTTGGATATCCTCGAGTATTTCCTTGCTTGCCTAACCCTTGTAGGAAGATGAACTACACAAGTAGAAATGGCGCTCCAACTTCACATTCAATGAGCACCTACATCAAGCTTACCTACATGAGTAAAGCAACAACAAGCCCAAGGTATGTTCTTCACATTTTCGAGGAGCTTTGCTCAAAGTCATGAGTACAAGCAGCTTCATAAGATGTGATCACATTAAATGCTTAATCGAAAAATGGCAACCCCATTTTGAGCTTAAACGATGAGTATGACCTATGATCAAATGTCCTCATTTGACTCCTAAGTCAATATACTCAAACATAGGTGACTTTGTCGCCGACCTTTATCTAGATGAAGTACATATGCTTTTGGAGTTTTTCTGTTTTCTCTTATGTTCTCTCATTGAGTTTTCTTTAAAAAAAAACTTCATCTAGGAATCTTTTTATTTCTTTTCTTATGTTTCTTTGTGAATATCCTTCTGGAAATCTTTTTATGGCTCTGATCAATTCCTTGAAAATCTTTTACAAATTCATTGCAAATCTTTTGAAATACTCCTCGCAAAGTGAGCTGAATTCTTTCTGTATTTTAAAGAGGGAGAGGACTCAAGTTTAGACTCAAATTTCAATCTTAAAGGAGAGGACTCAAATGTAAATTCTCATTGTTTCTCTGAATGTTCTTGTTTGTCCTGTTGTGATTCTTAAGGAACCCACTTCTTTCTTTCTTTCTTTCTTTCTTTCTTTCCATCTTTCCTGTCCTACCTAGTTTGCTGTCCTTTTCGGCACTTGATGTCAAAGGGGGAGAAGACTTAAGGGGAGTAGGGGGAGTAGGGGAGAAGAGAAGACTTAGGGGAAGAAGAAAAGCAATCTTATCTTAAGGGGGAGAGAATCACATCAAAGCTTTGTCGTATTTTACATTGGACATTACAATTGGCATCTTTCTTTTGATTTTGCTTTTTCCATCACACCCTTTGTTCTCACAATTGGTATCTTATGAAATCTTTTAGTTTAGGGGGAGAAGACTTAGAGGAATCGTCACAATTGATATCCTATGAAAAGCAAAATCTCTCAGAGTTCATTGAAAATCTTTTAGTTTCGGAGACATGTTTGCTGATTCAAGCTTGTGCTCAATATGAGACACTCTTTATACATGTCCTCCCTGGCTTGGTACTCTTGATGTTCTTGCAGTTGGTTGAAGGAATACTCTTGTGTTATCTAACCTTGTTTTCTCAAGTTTATCCCTTCAGGTACAAATGCCAAGGAACCTCAAGGTAAGTATATGCATCTTGCAGAATGTGCATGATGGTGACTTGCTTGTAAATACTTGTTTGCAAGAAATCACCATGCACATATGCATTATCACTCACTTCCTTTTCTTCTGCTCTGATGCATATAGCCAAGCTGCATGTAGCACATCTTGCTTATCTCTCTTGTGTGCTTGTGGTAGTCCAAAATCATAATCTATGAAAAACTTGCACACTTGTAGGGGGAGCCTGTGTACTACATGCTTGTCAAAGCTTTCATGATAATTCTGTCTTTCTTTCAATAAGCTTTGATGTTTTGTTTAGTATAATCTTAGTGTGTTGCCATCAATTACCAAAAAGGGGGAGATTGAAAGCACATTTGCTCTCCGGGTGGTTTTGGTAATTAATGACAACATACTTTGTGGTTGGACTAATGCTTTTATCAAGTATGTTTCAGGAAATTCAATCACATTGGAATGGCAAGATGATTGAAGAAGTGGACCCCTCAAAGTGCTAAGGCAAGCATTGGCAAAAGCTCAAGACTCCATTTTTGGTTTAGTGATCAAAGATCACATTGAGTCCATAGGAAAAGCCAATACTATTAAAAGGGGATGAGGTTGTGTTGATGATCTGGTTGCTCAAGTGCTTAGTGATTTAGCTCCTTCAACTATCAGCACCTTTCACTACCAAACACACTCATAAGTAATCTCGGACAAACCGATTCTTCCAACTCAGTCCCACCGAGATGAACCACTTCAGCCATATCCCAAACCCTAGAAAAATCGGTCACACCGAGTTTGAGATCGGTCTCACCGAAACTAAACTGCCAACCTTCTGTAACCATTTCACATCATTTCGGAATAACCGAGTTTGTATTATCAGTCTCACCGAAATGGGCAAGCTTCTGTCTTGGCTCAAATCGGTCTCACCGATAATTCATTTTCGGTCTAACCGATTCTGGCATGTTCCTGCTCTTTCTCAAATCGGTCCAACCGAGTTTTCTTTCTCGGTCCCACCGAAAACTCCAACGTTCATATCAGATACACTTTCGGACACACCGAGATGGTATTTTCGGTCCCACCGAAAATCCCAACGTTCACTATATTTGAACTTTCGGTCTGACCGAGTTTTCACTTCGGTCTCACCGAGATTGGTCAAATGTGTGTGTAACGGTTGGATTTTGTGTGGAGGCTATATATACCCCTCCACCCCCTCTTCATTCGTGAGGAGAGCCATCAGAAAGTACCACCACTTCTACCATACACTTTCTGAGAAGTGAACCACCTACCCTTGTGTTGAGATCAAGTCATTCCATTCCTACCATATGAAACTTGATTTCTAGCCTTCCCAAGTTGCTTTCCACTCAAATCTTTCTTCCACCACAGCCATATCAGTGAGGAGAGTTGAGTGTTGGGGAGATTATCATTTGAAGCACAATAGCAAGGAGTTCATCATCATCAACACCGTCTATTACCTTTTGGGGGGTGGTGCCTCCTAGATTGGTTAGGTGTCGCTTGGGAGCCTCCGTCCTTGAGATGTGGAGTTGAACCAAGAAGTTTGTAAGGGCAAGGAGATCGCCTACTTCGTGAAGATCTACCCCGAGTAAGGCTAGTCCTCCGTGGGCGTAGGCCGTGATGGAATAGACAAGGTTGCTTCTTCGTGGACCCTTCGTGGGTGGAGCCCTCCGTGGACTCGCGCAGCCGTTACCCTCCGTGGGTTGAAGTCTCCATCAACGTGGATGTACGATAGCACCACCTATCGGAACCACGACAAAAATCTTCGTGTCACCAAACTGCGTTTGATCTTCTCCATCTCTCTTTACTATATATGCAATTTACTTTCCGCTGCTCATACTCTAGAATTGCATGTGTAGTGTGCTACTTGAATTGATCTTGATTGTGAAACTGCCTAAAACTTTGCACAACCAAAAAGGCATATTTTTTATATTGTCAAGTAGTCTAATCACCCCCCCTCTAGACGTACTTCTTCGATCCTACAATTGGTATCAGAGCTTTGGTCTCCATTGCTTTGGTTTACACACCATTGGAGGAAGATGGACGTGTCTACGGATGGGAGTGTTAGCCATAGAGTGCCTGTTCTTAATGGAAGGTTCTATAACTCTTGGAGGTCTGAAATGCTTAGTATCTTTAAAATGTACAATTTGTGCAAATATATTGAGACCCCATATGTGCCTCCATTTGATCCCTTGCACCCTACCATGGATGAAGAGCTTGATTTGCTACGTAACCTTAGAACTGTAAATCTTATCATTAGAGGGTTACCTGATGACTTGCTTAATCTTGTTACAAATTTTGAGTGTGCCTATGCTATGTGGAAATTCTTGGAAGAACTTTATCCGGACTACTCTTTGAGAAGTCTTGATGAAATTCTACACAAGACTATTGAATTTGATAAGTTGCACCCCAATGATCCTAACTTTGATAAATGCTTCTTTGAGCTT